>CM060672.1:6919754-7304754 GCA_030686955.1 Odontamblyopus rebecca
TGATTTATTTCCTTTAAACACGAACAGCTTATAGTAAATGTGTTTTGTAATCTTTATTTATCATATAGTACAATGTATTGTCCACTATATTGTGTTATTACACCAGTTTATAGACCAATATATCGACTGAACTCACATCTTGGGGCCAATATCCATCAAATGTTCAGTTTTGGCATTGATATTCAATACCAGTACTGTACCAGTGCATCTCTACTGAATTCCAATAACTGAAAGCAGTCCATATCCTTTATGACACCAGACTTAAAATAAATCACTGAACTAACCAATAATTATTTTAAAAAATCCATTGTAAGTAACATACTAGTAATTTCCTATAAAATAAGGAAAAACCGATTCCATTTTGCACTGACAACACCACAGAAAACATGTCCACAGTTCTATCTGCTTTGTAGTCTTGTACGCATCCACTGTATTACATGACTTTGGGTGACTTTGTTGCTAAGACAGAAGCTAAATGAAACCGAAACAACATTCTCTGAGCCGTTAAAAATAAATAAAAGAGACACGAGGCTTACTGCTGCGTAGAGACGGCAGCTGGCACACAAATATGGATCAGGAGCTTATTGTCTAAACTTGGCATGAACCATTCCAATAACGAGATTAACCCCTTTTCTACACGAGTCATGCATTAAACAGTAAAATGCTGTAATTCCGCACAGCCCAGGTCCCATTTGATTCTACAGCCAAGTTTTCCCCTGGCTCAAAGCCTATCACAGAGGAGTAGGGCTGATAAACACTGCTGCTGCAACAATGGAACAAGGTCCTTGGTGCTTTATCATTGAACTCTGCCTATTGATGACAAAGGACTGGACAAGGCTGCAATGTGTACGATATTTATTTGTGCGTCTATTTAAACTTGACATTTTAGAGCTTTTAGTCATGTTATAGTTGTTTAACTTCTCATTTGCCTTCTAAAAGTTGTATTTTGAGTGAATTGTGCATGTTTATACTTCTGTTTTAAAGACGTCATTGTTCTGATCAACGTCCATGTTCTGTACTTCTGTTCTGTTCTGTATTTATTTCATTCTCCAATTTTATTTCCTCAATCGGTGATACACATTCAGCAGCGCTGCATAATCATTTCAAAATAAAATAAAGACATTTTTAAAAACTACTTGTTGGTGTGATGTGCAGCTATTCATCAGAGGTGCCGACATCTGCATCAGCATCATGGGAAATGCAGCTTCTTTTATTAAGTCCTTTTAGATAAAGATATTGTGATTTAAATTGGCCAAATTATAAGATAATGATCTATAATATTGTTTTTTTTTTTTTTCAAAACTTCACACTAACAACCCTATTACAGTAAAGCCCCACCACAAAACAGTTCGGGTGGTGAGCAGTGGAGGCAGTGAAAACTATTCTTTCCCCATATATTGGTACTTTCCAGCTCAAATCATCAAAGTTCCTCGGGGTGTGAAGCTAAATGGAGGCGCTCGTCTGCACGGTGGCTGAGTGATTAGCACTCACGCCTCACAGCAAGATGGTTCTGGGTTCCGGGCCTTCTGTGTGGAGTTTGCATGTTCTCCCTGCATCTTTAGGGACATGTGTCTGTGAAAAGCACTGTATAACTAAACTTACTACTGCTACTTCTGTCTGAAGCTCTGTCACTCATGTCCGGCTTTAATCTGAGCTTTGCTTTAACATAGTCCGGCCATAAAGAACTGATTTAGCTGCAACTATTAGTAACCGGAGAGTTGATTTATGCTGTTAAACAAGTCTCCTCCAAATAACATCAGAGTCACAAGCCGGCTAGCAGGAGAAATGAGAGAAATATGTTTTTATTTTTAGACACGTATTATTTGTATTTTTTTCAGACAGTATAAAACCTTATAAGGCTTTGTGTTTGCACTGTGCCACCATGGGAACCGCTGAACATTCCTCCGTAGACATACATGCATTACCCTCCCCCCAGAATCAATTGTGAAACATTCCAGCCAACACATTTATTTAATTTTTTTTTTTTTGCACAGTATAAACACCAAAGTGAAAATAAGTCTCCTCCTTCTTCACTTTATGCTCAAATTTAAAGCAGGGGAGTCTGAATAATTCGTCACTTCTGATCTTTACTGTAAAAAGAGCAGTGCATTTAGCTAGCTCCAGCGCTAATGTCAGAGGTGTATCGATGTGTTGTGCCTGTCTGAAAATGTGAGATCGTTGTGTGCAAACTGCGTGTGTGAATAAATGCGCCGCCCGCCGCGGTGCGATGACAGCTCCAAACACAGAATAATGCTAATGATCGTTTTGGGACCAAATGTGTTTTTTTGCATTCTATTATCATGTCATTAAAACGATGTGAGCTCGTGCTGTTAAAGTAAGAATCAGATTATGACAATGACTAAAATGTATTTCCATCTCGGCACATACTTAAAAACGCTGTATATGCTGAATGGAAGAAAAGCTAAGAACAACTAGCAATAAAAAGGCTTTCTAATTAAAAGCAGACAGCAGCATATTTTGACGTCAAGAGCTGCTTTTGCATTTTCTTTGATAGTAAGTTTAAAATATAATGACATAATTACTGCCTTAAACTAGAAATGGACTGAAAACATTCCCATGCCAACTTATTCTGCTAAAAATGCAATAGATCATAAAGCAGCACTGCGGAGCTGTCCAAGGTGCTGAATGCTCCTTTTCAGTTAAACAAGACATATTGTGCTTTTGTCTGAATCTGTGGCACATATGGATAATTATTTTACATTTTAGACATATTAAATGGCAACTTTCATCTAAAACAGGGGTGTCCAAACTATGGCGCAGGACCAAATGTGGCCCTCAGAGCAATATTTTTTGGCCCTCAAGTCTCCTACTGAACTAGCCCAAATGATCATAAGCAGAACTATTTTATTGCAAATTGAAGTAATTTTAAGAATATAAATTCAATGAGTTTAGCTTTAATAGGCAAGGCAATGCAAGCTTATTTGTATAGCACAATTTGTACACAAAGTAATTCAAAGGGCTTTACAGAAAAATCACAATACAAACAAATCAAAACATAAATAATCATCATAAAATTTAAAAAGAGAGGAACATTAAATTAGAGAGAAGAGTACAGAAGGAAAAATTAAAAACTTTCAGTATGTATATGCACAGCTAAATAGAACCGTTTTGAGCTTGGATTTAAACAACGTCAGAGCAGAAGCCGCTCACATGTTCAGGAAGACTGTTCCAGGTTTTAGCTGCACGAATCTGAAACCCTACGCTTCAAATATGTTGCGATATGCAGCCCTCAGTCAGTAAAGTTTGGACACCCCTGATCTAAAACGACCTAATAAAAGAAAATGCTCAGTTGACTTCTGGGTCACATATTATCCATTCTGCTGGATTACATTCCTTTTTTAGACATGCTTTTGGTCACATCTGGGTCAGTATTTCACATCTTCTAACGTAAAATAGTGTCAACATTTAGGCATTGAAGCCCCTTCTGCTGTCATGAGAAGGAAAAATCAGAGAGTAAACAGCTAAGGTCCTGATCCCACATGCATGCTGTGCTAACAGAGCCATGTGTTCACTGTGAAAACATGGCTTAGAATGAATCCGGTGAAGGCTCTTGGGGCTTAAAGACAGTGCAAGAGAAGTCCAGAGTTTTACCTCTAATGCTAAAAAACACAAAAAAAATACAGAATTTTTTATTACTAAGAAACGATTTTGGATTATTGGATTCATGAAACAAGCGCAAATAATGCAGAAATACAACTTCAAACAATGTGACCCTAAAATGAATCTCATGGGTCTTAAAAACTGCATAAGACATTTTTAACTATGACGCAACAAAATTGGCACAATGCAAACAAAGCATTTTTGAACTACTTTTGATTTTGGATTATTGGACCAAGGCAGAAATACAACACTAAAACAATTTTGAATGTAGAAAGAATCGGGTGATGCTCTTGGGACAAAACAGCACAAGAGAAGTCAAATTTTTACCTATGACGCAACAAAACTGGCAAAATGCAAACAAAATGCATTTTCGACAACTCGGAGACAAATTTGGGTTCAGTGATTGACGAAACGAGCGTGAATAATGGAACACAACTCCAGGTATGTGTTTGATGAGGCCGCTACATTACAGCACCTCAAAAAAGTCAAATTTGCATGCTTCCCCCCCCTTTAAACTCTTCCGCGCAACATCCCCATCAACATTACCCCGGCTCTCACACAGGCCCGAGCCCACCTATACCTCCCCTCTGACGCAGCATCGCCTGTATTTCCACACCGCCATCTGCCCGCCGTGACGGAACGAGACGCCACGCTGAAGCCTTCTCCGATTAAGCCCTCCCCAGCTGAGCTCCACACTGCTCCGTGGCTCCTCTAATTGTGATTCTGTGCGTTCCCCACAGCCCCGCAATCTGTACACTATAGTCAGATAATCTCCAAGGCAACCATTCATCATACACAAACCCGCAAGCTGTTTTCAGTCCCCCGCGTGTCGGTTTTTCGGCGAGTTTACCTCTCGTACTCGTTAAACCTGTCTTCCGGCTCAGGAGTTATTCCTTACAGAACGTCAAGCGGCCGATACAGTATTGTTACAGTGTTGTGGACAGGAGCTGGTGCTCTATAGAACAAGGGAGAAATACACACGTTGTTAAGTTGTAAAGGAAATCCTGGATGACAGATGCCAGGTTGAAAGAAGTTTAAAAGTCCTGAGATACGCGGAAATTACTCCTGTGGGGTTTAAGCCATGTCAGAATGTTCTTATCTCCTTAAAAAACAAACCTGGAGTTGTGTTTTGTTTCACTCACACATGTTTGAGTAACATTTTATTATAAGGCTGTGCGTGTCTTCAAAGCTCAACGTGCTCCGTTCCACCTCGTGATGTCATGAAGCTGTAGTTTTCAATTTAGCCGCTACTTTTTAAAATCTTTTATTTCAACAGAGATTGGCAATATCTCACTGGAAAGGCGAAGGTCTATGGAGTTTAAAAGCACTTCCTGTATTACTGCATGACATCACGAGGTGGAACCGAGTGTTTTCAGTTTGAGGGAAGGACACAGCCTAAATATGCAAGATATTCTTGTTAAACATGTGTGAATGAAACAAAATACAACTCTAAGTAAGTTCTTTATGAGGAAACATTATGACATAGACCAGAAAATAGCGTAAAATGGGCACTTTAACAACAAAGTAATGCAAGTTGTAGTAAAAAAAGTACTTTAATGCATATATAAATGTGTATGTGTATAATAATATTGAAAAAAATAATGTATGTATGGATGGTTATAAGTTCATTTCTTAACTCTGCGGTTGTCCCTGTTTTTGTTTTTTATTTGTTTTCATGAACACAACTGACATAAGCTTGTAATTATGCTTTCAAAATGTACAAAAAACCATCTAAAAACATTGTTATAAAAAAGTACTTTGACACATATGTGCATGTGTAAAAACTAAAAGCTACATTACTAAAAGCAACATTAACAAAAAAATATATATAAATGTTTGGACTTTGGTATTTATTGTGGCCATACCGGCTCGTCAAAGCCTGATCCCGTCAGATCTCAGAAGCTCAGCAGGGCCGGGCCTGGTTAGTACTTGGATGGGAGACCACTGGGAATTCCAGGTGCCACAGGGGGGCGCCAGTGGCAAAAACTGTTGTTGTGTCCTTAGGCAAGACACATCACCCACATTGCCTAGTATGAAAGTGGTGTGTGTGTGAATGGTGGTGGTGGTCGGAGGGGCCGATGGCGCAGATTGGAGCCTCGCTTCCGTCAGTCTGCCCCAGGGCAGCTGTGGCTACAATAGTAGTTTACCACCACCGGGTAATGCTCTGTAAAGCGTCTTTGAGTGTCCAGAAAAGCGCTATATAAAACTGATGCATTATTATTATTATTATTAAATTAAAAATAAAACAAATCAACAAGTAAAAGATGATGATTATTATGATGATTACTATTACTATTATTATTATTATTATTATTAGTAGTAGTAGTAGTAGTAATAGTAGTAGTAGTAGTAGTAGTAGTAGTAGTAGTAGTAATAGTAGTAGTAGTAGTAGTAGTAGTAGTAGTAGTAGTAGTAGTAGTAGTAGTAATAGTAGTAGTAGTAGTAATAGTAGTAGTAGTAGTAGTAGTAGTAGTAGTAGTAGTAGTAGTAGTAGTAGTAGTAGTAATAGTAGTAGTAGTAGTAGTAGTAATAGTAGTAGTAGTAGTAGCAGTAGTAGTAGTAGTAGTAAAAATATTTAAATGATAATATATATAAGAAGAAGACAATTGCATGGTTTCAGATGACCTCATAACGTTCTATAGGCCTATAATATTTAATATAGACAGGGGCAGGTCCAGTGAATATAGTTTAAATTCCGATTTGTGTTGTAATACAGCAAGTTCTTTGGTCTACTCACCAAAAAAAATGATCAGGTTCAGCATTTGTGCACTTACCTTTTGGATATTTCCTGGAAAAGCACAATGTAATTAATAGGAAAAACTGGCCCTCTTTTCTCCAGTGACTAACAATGGGCGCCAGCGTCACCGCAGACCTTCCAAAAAAAGCGCCGCTCTGCCAGATCACGTCAATAAGCAGAGGGTTTTTTTTTTTCCTTTTCATTTTCGTTTGTGCCAAAATGGGTACACGCTGCTGCCAAATCCTACGCATATCACTGATTATTGTTGAAGAAAATTAATTTGGAGAACGAAGTAAGTACAGAGCAGTGGGTGTGTATGTATTGTTTTGAATACAAGCTGGGAAAGATTAGTCACACATAACATGAGTCACTCTAAATACACCTTTGAAAGAGTAAATGAGAAGGGAAAACCATTATAACACGGATAAACGCTCTAAAAAGGTGATTTTCGTTTTCACAAATAACAAGAATAGTGATAATAATAAGAATAATAACAATAAAACTAATCAGCAAGCAGCCAGATCTGGTTTATTTTGAAACAGCAAAAAATATAACACCACTCACAAATGCCTTGAAATCATCCAGAATCCCAAACTACAGACATGTACAATAGTCAAAACTGCTCAAAACAAAACATATATTCTGAATTAAAGTATTTTTTTTTACTTAAATTGTGCTTTCTATTCCATAAAAGGTCACATATCGGGGAATGGAGAAAAATGTGCGTCAGTATTGTCTGGGCTCAACCTGTGCTACGTTAGCAAGCACATTTTTGTAGTTTTAGATAAAGCATTTTTCAAGCCTCTCTTTATAGGTATTAATGGCTAGGGATGTAAAAATAACTGAAATATGGTGATATCGTATCGTCAAAGGTCTCACAATATATCGAATCCCAAGTCTCTTTGCGTAAATGAACATTCATGATGCAGAAATAGCTAAAAAAAAACAGAGGGAACTACATAGACCATGATCCTTTGCTCCGTTCCAGTGCAGACGACATGAAGAAATAACTGTTCTAAGCACTTTTACATCTTCATTCTTTGGATTAAGTCTTGTGAAGGTAGAATATCGTAATATCGTGAGCTTTCCCACGATATCACAATAAACATCGTACCGTGAGGTTCATACCGTGACGATGTTGTGACACCCTTTGTAAGCCAGGGCTACTTTATGTTTGCATATGTGAATATAGCATTACATTCTGCGGCAATTCAGTTTCTTAAAGACCACATATTACGAAAAATAAATAAAAATAGCTGTTTGCCCATTTAACACTGTTTTAATGTTAAAATCAAACCTGCAGTTGTGTTTTGTTTCATTAACCCACTGTATCCAGAGTTTTTCACCTAAATTTGCCTGTTTTGTTACGTCATAGATAAAACTCCAGACTTCAACAGTTTTTTTTTAAGTCTATAAACCAACACTGGGCGTATTTTAGTCAAACTATCTTCACAACAAATGCAGCGCAACATTCATGTCCTGTCATTCCCATCGCTGACAACAGAGGGAGCTCCAACTTCTTCACGCCTCAAAGGAAACAGAATTGCAGTTTATAAAGAGCGTTTTCCAAAAGTAGATACTATTTTCAGTCAGAAAATGTGAAATCTGTGAAATCTGCAGAAGCATGTTCAAAAGAAAATTCAGCACGTCCACAAAAAAGATGATGTCTTCTTTAATATCATAATCATGTACAAACCAATGTGACTACAGTTTAAATAGCCGGGAAGTGCTTGCGTGTGATGAATGGGGAAGATTATGGCCCTCCCAAAAGTCTATTTACTTATAATGATGATTCAGCTCTAACTGTGGGAATATCTCAAAAAATGGAGACGCAAACAGATTTTTGTAACGCAGCTCTATTAACTTCTCAAATGGAAACAGCTTGAGTCGGATGGCATAAAATAATTTGATGTCATAATTCCAGATGGAGGAGAGAGGTCAATATAACTTCTATGGTTAGTTCAGAATTTTTTTAAAGCTATAATCAAACACTTTTCTTTCCTTTTTCCAGGCGAAGTGACGAGTCAGATTTGAAGCAACTCCGCTTAACGTGTTTTTTAATCTTTTATTATTTTTTCACCCTGTGGAATATAAAGCAAAACATTAAAGGTCCTATATTTCGCAAAATCGACTCTTGTGAGATGTTTGAATGTCAAAAACACACCTGGATTTGTGTTTTATTTTGTTTAAATAGCCCTTTATTATGAACGTGATCATAATGTGGTCATTTTCAAGCTATTTTTTACCTTTTGTTTAGTAAAGATGGGCAATTTCAGAGCTGAAATTCTCGAAATTATTCTCGTGAAGCTGTATGGAGTTTAAAAACACAGTGGCGCAATTCCTGTATGACATCACAAGGGGGAACAGAGTGTTTTCAGTTGAGAGTTTGTGCGTTAAACATGCGCGAATGAAACAAAACACAACTCCAGGTATGTTTTCGATGGGGAAACAACATTACAGTGTGACAGATCAGAAAATATTGTAATGCGAGCGCTTTAAAACGCAATCAGTTTCAGAAATTGCAACGTAAAATGAACCCGACCAGTTTCGGCATTATCAGTAATACCAGAATATAACACCAAAGCGTTACCATTAGCGGTCCTCATCTCAAAACGCTACGACTTGTACCCTGAATGCGTTTACGTGTCTCCGTGGCTTCGTGGGGGGAAAAGCAGTGATGAGCACAAACAGTTTCCAATTTGAGTGACAGCAGTTTGGGCAGCAGGCATCCAGGCAATCACAAGTCATTTCCTCGCAATTTGATTGTGCCGGAGCGGTATTAACTCCACAGGTGGGCCGTCTGTTTTGGAGCTGCATAAATATATTATCATGTAACTAGTCCACTCCGAGACGCACATTAAATGTCACTGGCAACCGAGCAGTTTGAAGAGGCGCAGTAATGGAGGGTTTGGGGAAGTCGCGCAAATATGTTTAAACTGAAGCAAGGTGGGAAGTGTCTTTGCTCAAGGACAAGACAGTAGTTTGCACTGGGCGCTGGGATTGATCTGCTGAACCTTTGGGAGTGAAAGACCTACGACTGAGTATTCTTTCCTAAGCCTGGAAAGGTTATTTTTGTTCATTTTATAAGATTGTTGGATGTCAACTACATGACACACTATGAGATGGAGCACGTGCAGTCGTGGCTACTACAAAAGTTAACCGTGGGTGGCAAACATAAACTATGCCAGGGGTCTCCAACCTTTTACCGATGGTGAGCTACCCACCTCGAAACGAAAATGCTGGAGAGCTGCTCATTTTAGCTGTCGTAAGAAATTGAGAAACAAGAAGAGCTATGGCGAGCTTTGGATGGGTACAGTTAGATGCCTTTAAAATATAAACCATTATCCATTTATTAGTGTTCAAGTTCTGCATCTCAATGACACATTTACAATGGTAATGAATCAGATTTTAGATATTAAGCGCAGTACATATAAATCAGAAGTCCACGGGCGAGTTACTAGGAAGGGGATGGAGAGCTCCTGGTAGCCCCCGAGCTACAGGTTGGAGATCCCTGAACTATGATCCCGAACAATGTTCCAGAACTGGAATGAATAAACTATATTTTTTGTGGAGCCAATGAAATTTGGAAGGAATGATAAAGTCGCTCTCGCTCCTTCCCTGTTTCTGCATGAATACAAAGTTCCTCTGAGCGCAGCTGCCCCGAGAGCAGCTCCAAACATGCAAAACATGAGTCTCCTTGGCTCTGTCACAGCCCTGAGCTGCCAATCAAAGTGTGGGCCTGACCCTGCACCTCTGCCCCCGGCTCCTGCTCCACCACATTATTAACTAACCCAAGTGTCACAATAGGATTATTTTTTTGTTAGAAAATAAAATGGACTCGATGACAGAAAAAACTCAATAATTAAAGGAATAAAAGATTTCTCAATTCTTAGACCCTGAATATTAAGCATTCAGTCACTCTCTAATTGTAATTTTCCAACTGCCAAATTACCCCAATCTCATCTTCTCAAAATACAATCACACTCAAAGAACATGGCTGGTGATTCGCTTTGTTTTGCCCAAGGACACGAGTTTTGTCGCTAGGTAAGTTTAAACTACCAACCTCTGAGTCAGAATTCAATTAAAACAAGCAGCAGAACTTGCATATGTGACCCTTAACCCATTGTCCTTTTGCTAGCACCAACTCTCTGGAAAGATAGCAAAAAAAAAGAAGAAAGTGTCCGAGCTATTCTGCTGTGATACATCGTGTGCAGTCATATCCATTTTGAAAGTAGCGTGAAGTAGCCATCGTGAACTCCTCTCTCTTTGAAACAGCGGACTGCGGTGATGAAGCTAAAAGCGCTGACATTAACCAAGAGGTACGGTGCATTACTCTCTGGAGAACACTCTGTACCTCTTTGGACATGGTGCCACGGATACACGCTAACTGCACTGCCTCGGCTATAAAACTTGAGGTACCTTTGAATTTCCTTCCCAAATGTACTTCTGAGTTCATGACTTATACAACTCGCTGGAGGGAAAAATTGTTTGGAGTGAAGATTCAGTCATGGAAGTTGTCGCGTTGCTTTATTATACTGCTCAAAATTGGGAACTGAATATGCTAGTTGTGAGTTTAAAAGCAAAATACCACATTTTTAAACAATTATGTCGCGCAAAATGAAAGCAATCTGATTCAAATGTTTGTCTCAGCCTCAGAGGGGTTATTAACTGCGAACACAACATATTTAGATCGCTGTGTTACCTTTTATTATTTTGAAAATGTTTTATTCGCAGAAAACGATGTATTACGGATGCATTGGGTGACTTTTCTGGTGGAGATGTTATTGTTTTGCCTGGAATGTTTCACAGTATGGCTTTAAACCTTTCGATCTTCATCGAGACCAAACCAGACCGAGTTACAGGTCAGATCTGCGGAGAGTCGACCCCGCTCACAGTCAGATTGACATTTTTTCAAGGTATTTTGAGCTATGAAACCACCTGTAACTGAATTAATGTAAAGTAAAGCTGTTTAATGTCATACTGTGGAACATTCCAGGCAGAGCAATGACGTATCCATAGAAACAAGCAGGTCGTGGGTCAAAAAAAAAAAAAAAAAAAGTCAGGCTACTCCAACAGTCACAAACTCTGACAATTCTAAAGCTATTATTATTACTTCTCACCTATTTTTGTATTGATGACAGAAAGGCACAGAGATAGATAGACTTTTGTACCTCCCAGGCATTCAAAGCGCTAAGGAATCACACAATCACTAACAAACCAGTGTACACAGACAATGTGTCTTGTCCAAGGACACAACAGTATTCATGTGTAAAAGCTGGAATTGCACCGCCAATCTGTGCGATATGGATCTGCTCGCTATAACGTAGATGTTTTTTTTTTTTAATTGTCTGGAGTGGGATTCAAACCGTCGACCTTTGGATCAGCGGATGAGAAATCTCCAGTCTTTTTTGCCTATTTATTCCATATTGTTGTCATGTTTTTTCCGATTAATCAAAAAACCAAAGAAACAAAAAAAAAAACACATTTGCACAATTTTCTGATCTATGTTATTTCTATGTTGTTTCCTTGTCTACAAAGATACCTGGAGCTGTGTTTTGTTTCATTCACACATGTTTAACCTACAAACCCTGAAAACTACCACTTCATGAGGTCACAAGGTGGAACTGAGCATTTCGAGCTTTGGAGATGTAGACAGTAATAATAAAGAGTTACTCAAACATGTGTGAATGAAACAAAGCACAACTCCAGGTCTGTTTTTGAGGAGGGAACAGCGTTATAACACGGCTTAAAACAGTAAATTTGTGTTGAATTTTTATGGGATCAAACCGGGTCATTAAAACGCACAGTTGTAATAAAGTTTTGTATCTGTGTAGAAACATTTTGTACGTGTGGAGGGAATTTTGTAACTGTAGAAAAAAAAAGTGTACCTGTAGAAATATTGCGAGCATGTGCAAATAAATGTTGTACCTGTAGAACACATTTTGTACGTGTGGAGGGAATTTTGTAACTGTAGAAATATTTGGTGCATGTGAGAAAAACAAAAGCGTATGTGTACAAATATTTTGTACACATGTCCCTGCTCACGATTCAAAAGTTCACGCTTGCGAAAATGATCTACAGATGTACGGATTTTTGACCCGAATTTTACTGCCACCTTGGGAGAGCCAATCAAAACATTGCTTACTGCAAACCAATCAGTGCTTCCCGAGGACTTGGGAACCCACCCACATCCTTTAACTCGGCCTTGGTAAAGTTATGTTCCTGTTTGGTGCAGCAGAGATCGTGGGAGAGGTGAGCCGTGTCCCAATTCAGAAGGCTGCAGCAGGCTGTAGCCTTCAACACACCTCCATCGACCGCATGGCTGTGTCGAAACGGGACAGGTCCAGCCCACGGAGCCGCGCCCGACGCCCAGCAACCGAGACCATAAACCATTTTTTCTCAAAGGAGAGTCTTTATAAAATGACTTAAATGCATTCCCTGTATACATGTAATTCCTTATCAATTTAAAAAAATTCTTCATGCATATCTTATCACTGTTTTTGAAACTTTAAGGTAATTTAGCCTATTTTAGATGTATTGGAGAAACAGCAATATTTTAGCCATAAAATGTGGATTAGAATGATTAGAATAACTTGTTCTCAAAATGTGACAGTTTGATTACCCGTGCGTAATCTTTGTTAATGATCTGTGTGCGTAATCTGCAGGTGCGTGTTGTTAGCATTAGCATTAGCATTAGCAGCGTGTCTCGGTTGCTGGGCGCCGGGCGCGGCTCCGTGGGCTGGACCTGTCCCGTTTCGACACGACCATGCGGTCCGCGTAAGTGTGTTCGAAGGCTGCAGCCTATGCGGCTGAATTGGGACACGGCTCACCTCTCCCACGATCTCTGCTGTACCAAACAGGAACATAACTTTACCAAGGCCGAGTTAAAGGATGTGGGTGGGTTCCCAAGTCCTCGGGAAGCACTGATTGGTTTGCAGTAAGCAATGTTTTGATTGGCTCTCCCAAGGTGGCAGTAAAATTCGGGTCAAAAATCCGTACATCTGTAGATCATTTTCGCAAGCGTGAACTTTTGAATCGTGAGCAGGGACATGTGTACAAAATATTTGTACACATACGCTTTTGTTTTTCTCACATGCACCAAATATTTCTACAGTTACAAAATTCCCTCCACATGTACAAAATGTGTTCTACAGGTACAACATTTCTTTGCACATGCTCGCAATATTTCTACAGGTACACTTTTTTTTTCTACAGTTACAAAATTCCCTCCACACGTACAAAATGTTTCTACACAGATACAAAACTTTATTACAACTGTGCGTTTTAATGACCTGGATTTGAGCCCATAAATTTTGTTCAGTAAAAAACAATTAAATCGAGAACAGTTTTTATTCTTATATTTTCTCAAATTATGAACCTGTAAAACCTCAGCCTTTGCAGCAGATTTCAAACAATAAAAAAAAAACTTTTACCATTCAAATGTAGTGAATTAAAAGTAAAAATTGAGTTCTCTCAAACAGAAAACACTTTGTTCCACCTTGTGATGTCTTGTGCTCCACTTTGTTTTTAAACTCCGTGCACCTTCATTAGAAGGATTTGGATGATTTCAGTCCTGGAATTGCTGATTTCTACTGAACAAACTGCAAAAGGAAGCTGAAAAATTGAAAACTACCACTTCATGACATCATAAGCTGGAACAGAGCATTCTAATCTTGGAAAATGTAGACAAACTAATAATCCAGGATGACTCAAACATGTGTGAATGAAACAAAACACAACTCCAGGTTTGTTTTTGATGAGGTAACACCATTCTCTGATGTTTTAAAGCTCACAAGAGTCAATTATAGGACCTTTACATGGTATTATTTATTTAATCTGCCATAATGAAACACACTTGCTCGCATTATATGTCTATTTTTTTTTACCACACACAACATATTTATCAGAAAATTCCCAAAAGCAGACCAGAGCACTTTTCAAGGTTAACCTCCAGACAGAACTGTATTTTTGTCACCATTTTTCGCTGTCCCCAACCTCCAGACGTAATTTGGACGGACAGCAAGTGACATGTGACAAGTATACCCAATCTCATGCTCACTTTTCGCCGAACAGAGTGACAACCGACCTCGCCACGCATTGTGTAATTACATGTGACAAGCTGGCTGTCTGGGTGGCGGGGTAGACATCCAAGCGAGCAAGACCTCACCTGGTAAACTGTGCAGAAAGAGGGAAAAATCTGCCTGACATCTAACCTGGAATATGCCAACCTCACTGCCCTGAAGTTTGAAACACATTGGAGCACTTCCTGTATTGAGCTGAACTCCCCAAAGACCCCTCCTGACTCAAAAAAGACTCTGTACGATATGCCTTTTGCACTATTTAACATTTATTATTTATTCATTACGCATGAGATAGTGAGAAACATCATTTTGATTCTTTTTATGAAGAACTGATAATAAACTGTTGTGTTTGAGCGAAGAATTCAGCCTATTCCTGTTCCAAAACTCAAGTCCGATTCTGTTATTTTATGAGGAAACATTATAACATAGTCCAGAAAATAGTGTAATATGGGGCCTTTCATTTTAACATGTGATTTTTATCCTAGTTCTAATGTAGTTCAACACAACTGCAGATGTGAAGCTGGCTGTCTGGGCGGCGGGGCGGACGTTCAAGCGAGCCAGAATCACCTGGTAAACAGTGCATAAAGGTGGTCGTTTGGAAAATCTGCCAGTGATCTGACAGTTTTGTGTTTGAGAGAAAAACACAGCCTTAAATAGGTAAGGTTTTTGGATTTAACATGTGTGAATGATACAAAACACAACTACACACATGTTTTAATGCGGAAACAGCATTATAACAGAGATGTAATGTTATCTTATAGTAGTTCTTGGTCTCTTGCCGGCCCCACAATCATTGAAAACCACTATAAAAGAAGTCTAAAAACCCCACTGCTACCAACTCTGTCATGTTCTGAAAAAGCTGAAGCTTTTGGACTTCAGCAACACGGTCGTCCTTAAAAGAGCTCGTTTAATTCATAAGGTCCTTCACTCCCTCGCACCACCACCGTTAAAGGAGAACATCAAACACAAAGACAATTCAGAAAGGAGCACGCGAGCCACCACCAGAGGTGACCTGGTCATACCCACAGACGGACCAGCTTTGGTCCAAGGTGGAAATGTGTGAAATAGTCTTCCACTAACACAGAGTGTCCTGCGTACAGCTCTTTTAAAGCTCAAGAAAAATTGGTTATGATCAAACCATGTCCCCATGTGTAGTTGTATAGTGATTTTAGTTTGAGTGATTAGCGAGTGTGCTGGTGTTGTGTGCTTTTGTGTGACTGTTGTACTTTTGTGTGATTGTTGCTGCACTTTTTTGTGACTGTTGTACTTTTGTGTGATTGTTGCTGTACTTTTCCCTCTCTTGTAGATGATTTGGCATCAACCTGCCGAGCGACTGAAGATGGAAATTAGCCATGTTGGCTAGAATCTTTGCATATTTACATTTTAAAAGCTCATTAATATGTGCTGTCCCTCTACAAATAAATAAATCCTAATATAGTTCAACACCATTCTAATTACATGTGACAAGCATGTGTGTCTTGATGGAGGGTAGACATCCAAACTTGCAAGATCTCACCAAGAAAACAGTGCAAAAAAATATGGTTGTTTGGAAAACTCTGCCTGACATGTACCCTGGAATATGCTAATCTCACCGCGCTGAACTTTGAAACACACCGGAGCACTTCCTGTATTAACACATGACAGTGTTTTGTGTTTGAGAGAAGAACTCAGCCTAAATATGCAAGTTTTGTGTGTGAATGAAACAAAACACAACTTTAGGTATATTTCAATGAGGAAACATGATAACACAGATTAAAACAATACCGTGATATGTTATTTTAGGTCTATCTTGGAGCACTTCCTGTATTACCACATGACATGAAAAGGCGGGACAGAGTGTTTAGTGTTTGCGTTTTGTGTCAGCCTAAAGTGTGCAAGGTCTTTACGTTAAATTAAATTAAGGAAACAAAACACAACTCCGACTATGTTTTTGATGAGGAAACAACGTTATAAGTTTAATATGTGATCTTTTAGTCCTTGTATGGTTCAACACAATTCTAATTACGTGATAAGATATAAATCTGGGTGGCGGGGTGGACCTCCAAGCCTCACTGCACTGAACTCTGAACCCAAACAAATGTGTCTGGGGCGAGCTTAGCGCTACTTCACGGGTCTTGGGAGATTTAGACTAGCATGCTAATCCATTAATGCTCTCTTTATGGTTTAGAAAGAAAGACTAATCTGCATATACACACAGTTCATAACCTGCGACGACTGGACACGAGGGATTAAGCTAAGTCGGTCAACTGAGGCCGTGGATGGGTTTTAATAGGGAGTCATTAGGGAATCAGAGAATCACTGATACGAAATGAAAAGTGACTTGCATAATATTAGTGTTTAATTATTTTTTAAAGTATTTTTTTTAAGATGCAACTTTTTTGGAACAGGGACCACTTGCTTGTCTTCATGGAGCTGCAGTATAACATTAAACCGTAAGTGCTTCTATCCCCGTGGAGATATCAAGCCAAGTTATAGGTTAGATCTATGTAGAGGCCACCCTGCTGACTATACTGATAATAAAAAGGCAGTTTTGAAGATATTTTTTTTTACTAATAAATAGTTGTAATTGAATTCAAGCAAGAAAGACACTTTTAATGGCACACTGCATATAGTTCTAGGCAACAATAACATCTCCATAGTGACAAAATAGTGGCAGATCCCCTCACCAGAAAAGTTGCACAGTGCAACTTTAGGCTTCAATGTCAAAAAAAAGCTAGATTTTTGGATTAGATCAAAAATCGCAAGCTTTTCATTTATTCTGTACTGATCGCAACCAACGACCAACCATACAAGAGCTGTTCTGGAGTTCATCTGACGCTGTAATATGGATTTTTTTCTCAATTTTTTTTCTCTTATGATCACTTAATTGTTAAACTTCTCAGCTTTCCCACGATATTGCAATAAATACTGAACTGTAACGATAGCACATGGTGAGACTTGGATATCGTTAGACCCTTACTGGATTTATGTTCGCTCACACATGTTTAACACACAAACCTGCTCATTTAGGCTGAACTCTTCTGCCAAACTGAAAACACTCCACCTTGTTCCACCTTCTGATGTCATGTGGTAATACAGGAAGTGCTCCGCTGTGTTTTTAAACTCCATACACTTTCCGCAGAATCATTTGGATAATTTCAGCTGTGGAATTGCCAGTCTCTACTGAACAAAAGTAAAAAGCAGCAAAGTCAAAACTGCCACTACATGAAATCAGCGAATGGAAAAGATGGAACAGAGAATTTTGAGCTTTGGAGATGCAGAAAAACTGAAAAAAAAAAAAAAAAAAGTGTGAATGAAACAAAACAAAACTCCAGCTATGTTTTTGATGAGAAAAACATAATAACATGGTTTAAAGCTCACAAGAGTCAGACTTGCTTTGGTCCTGTTCTAGTCCTGGTTTAGTCCTTGTTTAGTCCAGTTCATATCCTGGTTTAGTCTAGAATGGAAGCTTAATACTCAATATACTATAATAATACTTAATACTAAATTCATTTGTTACAGATTGAGACATTTACCCAACAATTTATTTACAATCTTCTTTTAGGATTCAGTGTTGCAAACCGGTTGTATAATTAAAGGTGAAAAATATTCATTGTTTCCACGACTTTTAAAGGGATTATAGCAAATTGTTCATTCGCAATTTGCACAATATCTGATTCGCCTTATTCCGCCGCGTCTCCAAGTCTAATGAATGGAAATATCTGTTTTCCAATGCTGGACTCGAGGCGAAATCATATCAGTGAAACTTTGAACAATAGACTTAAGTAAATTACCCCATCCTCCTGCCATCTGCTGCCTCCGGGGGGACAACAACAAGAAGCTAAGAAAAAAAATGGGGTTAGCAAAGAACTGTTCACACACACATCGGGATAAAAGAAGGAGAAAGGGGCCTGCTGTCACTGAAAGATAAGTTCGGATACCTCAGGAAGCATGTGGCAGATTCCCAGTGGTACGGAGCAGCGGGATGGTGCACAGATGCTGTAAACATAGAGACGTTTTTTGTTTTTTATCGGATTGACAGCTACCTGGGGCACGGACGTCTTCATTGGAACTCATCAGAGCTCAATACCGGGGCAGAAAAGGAAGCAATATATATGTTAGTTGGCGTAAAGCTGATAATGTCGTCAAGAGGGGAGCACTCCAGGCTCCTCAGTTTGTTATGCAGAAGTAAAACAGTCGCAAAGGTCGACCTAACCTCTAAAATGCTAACGGTGTGTAACTTGACTTTAAAAGGATTTCGACATGAAGTAATCTCATATAAGGTTAGTGTCAAGATGATAAAATGTCAGACTCTATTTCATGCCAAGGGAATAGCTCTTTTTCATACTCTCATAGACCCTCTACAGTGAATTATTCCTTCACTCTAAACTCATGTTAAGCAAATACTTTAGCCACAGCTGCCGGGATAGACTGATGGAAGCAAGGACCCCGATCTGCACAATCGGCCCCTCAAACCACCCTGTCACCGCTGACCAATAATATACAGTACTACAGGTGTGGAAAAAAATGCTGTAAACTAAAAATTTATTTTCATCAATCAACAAAATGCAGTGAATGAACAAAAGAGAAATCTAAATCCATATTTGGTGTGAGCTTTGCCTTCAGCCTCAGTTCTTCTAGGTTTTACTTGCAGACAGTTTGTGAAGGAACTGGGCTGGTCGGTTGTTCCAAACATGTTGAAGAACTAAGCTCAGATCTTGTGTGGATGGAGCTTCCTCACATCCTTCTGTCTCTTCATGTTAATCCCAGACTCACTCCATGATGCTGAGGTCAGGGCTCCAGACCATCACCAACACAAGTTCTGACTCTATACGCTGAAGATCGTTCTTAATGACTTTGCAATTTGTGAACTGATAAAAACAAACAATCATTATTTATATTTTGAAAAGATTCTTTGTTTACAGCATTTTTTCACACTTGCCTAAAACTTTTGCACAGTACTGTACGCATAAAAAAGGGAGTATGACTTCACCCATAGCATTCAGCTCCGAAGAAATGAA
This sequence comes from Odontamblyopus rebecca, assembly GCA_030686955.1. Taxonomy (NCBI): domain Eukaryota; kingdom Metazoa; phylum Chordata; class Actinopteri; order Gobiiformes; family Gobiidae; genus Odontamblyopus; species Odontamblyopus rebecca. Next base: position 6,939,194 of record CM060672.1, read on the forward strand.
GCTCATGTAGTTACAGGGGCAAATTTAGGAACATGAATTTATTAATGGAAAAAAAAATGGCTAAATAAAAACTTCAGGATCATGCAGACCTGGCTGATACGAGCCTTTTAAAACCAAAAGAAATAAATAGTGAGAAACAAACACAGCGGCGCTCTCAGAGCCGTGTGCCGGAGCTCTCTGGTGGTAATTGTACTCTTCCACAGAGAGGAGGTGCTCCCTGTGCTCCTGCCTGTGGGAGAATATCCCAATTATCACCATGATGCATGAGTCTCCTCCATGTGCCCTGCTCTATAGACCTGTGTGCCACTGGCCTACACAGCTATAGTCTGCACCCTGCCTCTCTCTGCTACCATTACCGGGGTCACAATAGTGTTGCAGTGAATTATGGGTGCTGAGGTGGCAGAGTGAGTAACGCTTTAGGAGGAAGGATGGGTTTGTTTGGGGTTGAACTCAGGCTAATCCAATCTCAGTGGTGTTTGTTGTTGGGGATTTAATTGTGACTATTGATATCACAATACAGGCTATGTTAAAGTCATGTGAACACAACAGGAAACGCCTCGTTTGTTCTCTGCTCTGGTGTTTCGGTTGGTGATGAAATGGTCCATTCCCACAAAGTGTTTCCTCTGGAAGATCTTCTGCAACATTCGCTGTAAAAAGCCTTTCGCATCTCAAAAGTCCACAGCTCACCTCTCAGTTAGCTCCTTAGCTAGCCTCTTGCAACATCTTCATGGCTATGGGAAAAGCAAACAGCTCATTTCACAAAATCCAACAGTCCCGTCCTTGTGTCCTTTGAACTGCACATGCTGCACTTCTTAGTTGGCTCAAACTCCATCATATGATGTTATAAAAGGTTTCAAAAGCTGCTCAGTGTGTGAGCCAGATTGCCTCAAAACTGCTATTGAATAAATAAGAGATCTAAAATAGATATAATTAATGCTAAATTATGTGACATTATTGGTAAATCAATAACATCCCCTTGGAGTCAAGCAAGGCCACTAAGTTCCAAGAGGATTATTTTTGATAATAAATAATAAATACACATACATGCAACACAGTTTTCTCTGACTTCCAAGTCTAAGTTTCTTGTTTCCCCTTCAAATATGTTCAGTTACTTCTAGTTGGGATATAACATGTTTGAAACTCAATAGGCCTCGCATCCAATCAGAATTTCTACTATTTCTTTGTTTTAATGCTTAATATGGTCGTACAAGATTCCATTTCGTATCGCCAGACCCACAAAAACATCTCAGACATTTCCTGTTTTACAGCTTGTGTCACGTGAAGGGTTAAACTGGGAAATGTCAAGTGTATGCTAACGCGCTATCAAACAGTGAGGTAGCGTGAGGGAGTCTGCGCTATCTAAAATGCCAGGTTCAGGGTGCAGCCGTGTTAAGAGAGTGCCGGGGCCCTTATCATTTGTGAATTACAAGCGCCGATAAACCCCGATTAGCTTAGCCTGTCGGGGAGAAGAAAAGCATGCGCACGGTGGAACATTTAAAACCGTCTCCGCGGGCAACAGGCTGATTCTCTCTGTCTGCTGCTGTCGAGCGGCCCCAGGTCATTGATAAAGGTTAAAGAAGAAGTGAAAATGGAGAGAACAGCTACACTGCTGCAAATTAAAACATGAAACTGTGAGATAAGTACGTTCTGTTAGTGTTATGGCAGAACTACTGCTGTTACTATAACTACTACTACAACCACTACTACTGCTATTACTACTACTACTACTACTACTACTGCTATTACTACTACTACTACTACTACTACTACTACTACTACTACTACTACTACTACTACTGCTATTACTACTACTACTACTACTGCTATTACTACTACTACTACTACTGCTATTACTACTACTACTACTGCTATTACTACTACTACTGCTATTACTACTACTACTACTACTGCTATTACTACTACTACTACTACTACTACTGCTATTACTACTACTACTACTACTGCTATTACTACTACTACTACTGCTATTACTACTACTACTACTGCTATTACTACTACTACTACTACTACTACTACTACTATTACTAATACTACTACTACTAATATAACTGCTGTTACTATAACTACTACTACAACCACTACTACTGCTATTACTACTACTACTACTAATATAACTACTATTACTATAACTACTACTACAACCACTACTGCTACTACTATAACTACTACTACTACTAGTTCAACTACAACTGCAAATACTATTATTACAACAACTACTGCTACTATTGCAACAACTACTACTATTAAAATAACAACTGCTACTATAATTAAAACTACTACTACTACTCCAACTACTACTATTACTGCTACTGCATGAACTACTATGAAAATAACTACCACTACTACCACTATTAAAACAACTACTATTACTATTATTAAAACTACTACTACAACAACTACAACAACCACATCTACTACTAGACCTGTTACTTCGATTACTCACTGCTGCTCCATGCCACCTGCTAAAGCTGGCTACACAAACTATACAACAGTTTCTACAAAATATTCTTGACATTTGCACAGCTAATGCTATAGTTACTGCCAGTGTATCTTAGATGGGACAGTTTGTGATGGGCTATTTGGTTTAGATTTAATCCTAATTAATCCATTCTTTGCTGGAAATACAGAAAAAGATTCTTAGAAAATGGGAGACAAAACTTTTGCTCATATCTGCTTAACATCCCAGAGCTAAAATATGGTTTCCTGGCCACCAATCACATAGAGATTGATTTTGGAACAAGCACAAACCACAACTTGGTGATTTTATTCATGGGTTTCACAGCAGTGGAAATACAGCACCTTTCCCATAGCAATTAATAATTCAAAACTAAATATTATACGGGCAAAACTCCTCAAAGTATCGCTATTACCAGGAAGATGAAACACATGAATACAAAATCAAGTTTGCCAAGTTCAACTATTAATACAAAATATATATTGGCATGTTCAGAATGATAATAACTAAGAAGCTGTTTTGGACGTCAATCCAAAAGAACCTATTTCTACCCTGAATTGATAATGGTATCGGATATCGGTGCCAATATTGAACATTTTTGGATTGATCATTGGCTTCCAAGATGTCGATTCTCCATTTTAGTCTACAAATTAATGTAACAAGATGAATTATTGGCCAATGTTTGTCCAAAATGTCTCATAATATTATACTTTTTTTTTTTTTTACGAAGCTGTTGTGTAGTTACTTTAAATTATAAATAAAACAAAAGCTACAAAACAGATTTGGATAATTTTTTGGCAATATACAGTTTGTATTTAAAAGAATTTAAATATATTTTCCAGTCTCTTCCATAATATCGGGTAAGATCAGATGTACTTAAAGCCAAAATATCGAATCAGAAACATTGGTGTATTCCTACTTTTTTCAATCCTCACTTCCACCAGTCCATACTAAGGAGGTTTTATTGAAAATAAATGAATAAATAAAACATCCCACTGCTTGAAATGTTCAAAATAAAGCTTCTTGAAACCCAGACTAGCTAACTCTACATGTTTGTGAGGTTCTGCTGCACATGAATAACAGTACAGCATCAGTATCGGTATCATAGAGTCGTGATGAAAAGCGAAAAGCGGTTAGCTTAGTGCTAATTGGCTAAGCAGCTGTTTCCGAGGGCTTCCGTGTGTGTGCCGTGCCAAGTGCGACGGAGGCGCCCGCTCAACATTTAAGAGCTAATGAAACGTTTGCACAGCAGCCAACAGACTCTGCTTTATGGGGGTGGAACGGGCAGCGCCAATCCCATCAGAAATACATTAGACAAAGTGAAATGAGAATATGAAGAGGCTGAAGGAGCTTTGTGTTACAATATGAACATTAATATTATTCCATAAACTTTCATTACTGTGTCGCAGATATGAGGGACACACGCTCACATCAAATATATATTGTTGTCTAACTGATAACAGTGTAATGTAATGTTGATTTATTGTTCATTACAAAAGCGCTTGACATGATGTCCATTTTATGCTGGATTCAAATGGACAATTTGATGTTTTGGTTGTTGATCCAGTCAGAAAGCAGAATGAGCCTCACATGAGGCTTTCATTTGGGCTGCCAGTTTCAGTGCTGAAATCCAGTTGGTTTAAACCTAAAATTCCTCTCTCTGATGTGAACGTTCACTATAAACTCCAGAACCTGAGCTCAGGGAGAGAATTATGGAGTTTCTGAGCTTTAACATGAGGCCTGTTCATATACTGAGACAAACATATGTGTCCTCTCTCTGCAGGCTGGAATTTCCCACAGTTTGACATTAAACATTCAATTCAGTTACAGGTCAGGTCTATGGAGACACGAGCACGCGAGTTAGAGTGAATTACAATGTAGGCCAACACCTATAGTAAGATGCAATACCAGAAAAGTCTACTCGTCAGCTCTGTTGAGTGGGGAGCCCTTACACAGTGAGAATAAATATTTATCTTTTTATTTTTTTTATTTTTTTCAGGTGTAAATAGATGAATGCAAGATTGAAATATTTTCCTTGTGAGCAAAGCAGTAATATCTCCATGGAGAAGGTGTGAGCACTAGGGTTAGTATAACGGTGAAGGAAGCCATCTCAGAGAAATGTTACATATTTGATGAATCCTTTTGAGAATAGCCGTCGTGAGCAGCTTACTCTGCATGTTTTTGATAGATGTGGAAATGGAGGAAAACTCGAGCACTGCAGGGAAATCAATAGACACGGCGAGAACACGCAAACTCCACATGATTTGGAGCACCAATCATCATGTGGGTTTTTTTGCCAATAATTCTGATAACAACTTGATAATAATTTGCCTGGAAAACAAGATTTATCTTCCTCTATATTTTTAATACAGATTGATATCAGTCTGGTCCCCGCGCCGTCTGCAGGGCCTCAAGTCTGAACCAAACATGATCGTGCAGTCAGATATGTTTTATTTTCCAGTGACACGTGTGAAATGAAGGAGCTCACTGGTCACATATGATTCACAAATAAAATTTTATCCCTCTCTTTTCAGATTAAGTTTAATTGCACCGGTGACCAGACACACCTTCATGAAGTCTTGAAGAAGTGTTTTCTAGATCCCAGGTAAAATAATATTAATCAAAAGGTATATTTCACAGCAACGAATCCAATCAAGAGTTGTTTTTTTTCAATAAAATAAAACAAAATGAGAGAAGTTACAAATTTCTTTTTCCATAAAATAATGTAAAAACGGTCTTGCATAAGAACAGCTGTATTGCAAATTGCAGTTCTAAGGATCAAAATCATTAAATTATTAAATATTTTTTATTGTTGGCTAACCAGGAAGTAAGATGATGCATGATGGAAAAACTCTTCTCTGGCCTCTGAAAGTCGTGAAACACCAATAACCTGAGTGTATCATAAAAAATAAATTGAAAAGTCTGAAGTCTGAACTGCTTTAAAATGAACTAGTTCTGTTTTTCACGTTTTTTTCATGATACAAATTAGGTAGAGCACCTTGAAGACACGCCGAAGAAATTTTGAGCACATCCCATATTTCATACAACATTAAAAAGTAACAGCTAGGCTCAGACAGTTCCTCCCTTTTATCAGAAGCACTTTAAGACTAAAAAGTTTCCGCTGTTCTTCAAAGCATCTCCGTAAAAAGTACGCCGCTACTTTCTACTAGTTCTTTGGCGTCTGTCAAAGCAGAAGCAGAAGTATCATGTGAGATATTGCACCTCAGATCAGAGGACGGGGATTTTTTACGATGTGGAGCTGGATGCGCCCTCTAAAGCAGTCTCTTATGTCGGATTGCGTTCTCTTCCGGGACCCTGTAGTGTTTACATCAAAGCTGGCTACTTGCAAAGCCCTGAGCACCAAGCACCAAGCTCCGAGTAAGACGTAAGGGAGAAACTGTGATCGCTGCAGTCACAATGGGATAAAATGCTCTCCACACTGGCTTCATGGCAGATATTGTTGCTTAGTTAAAGGCGCACTATGTAATCTTTTGTTTGGGGGTCCGTCACCTGCTTGTTTCTGTGGAGATGACAGCATTACCGCAGTGGTTTTATAGCTGGTGGTTTAAATATCTAGAAAAAGGCATTTTGACTGTGACTATTCAAATAATCATTGCTACACTAATTTTCCCCAATAACTCACAGACTTTTCATAACATTTGGAGAACACAAGCCCTACGTAGAGGGAATGCCCCATGGATCTTCGCATGTGAAAAAAAAAAGGTTTGCATTAGTCCAAAGATATTCCACACTCACCTTTTTCCATTCCGAGCATCCTAATCATTCACAGTGATTAATTTATGAGCTTTTCATAACTCTCAGAGACCAGAGCGCAGTATTGCCATCAGTGTAATGCTAACACGTGCCATGCTGATCACACACTTCCTGATTGTCCATAAGCAGACAGATGCAGACAAGGGCATAGATTTGGCCTCAGCTTTGGCAGGGACATTATCAGCCTCCCCCCTGTTGTGGACACACTACTTACTCCCTCGGTGGTGAAATAACTTCTTATATCATGTTTTTTTTGGGTGGTGGCGAGATTGTTTTGATTCATCGGCCGGTTTCACTACTTCGTGGTCGCTAGTCACGGGAGAGAAATGAAATAGAGCGAACAGCGGAGGCACAATAGTGTGAGCAGCACATGTGGCGCCAGCGATTCCCCAGTTTACCTGGCAACACTTGATGCCAGTGAATAGCGGCCTGGGTAACCCTGTTGTCATATCACTGAATACATCTCAGAATGTCAAATAAACAAAATGGGAACTAAAATGTGTTAAATTAATACTATAGAGTTCAGAAAAATATTGGAATCTCATTATAAAGGTGTCAGTTTAGCAGGAGAAGTGGTCAGGGAGGGTCAGCAGATCTGTGTCAGGGCAGTTTGAGGAGAGGAAAAGCCCAAAGTGTCCCTCCACTTTGTCCTGCAGCATCACAGCAGTGTCCAGGGGGCGCCAGCTGAAAACAATAGGAAAGGCCTCGTTCTGGAGTTTCAATTGGTGATGAAATGTCTTCTGGAAGGTCTCCTGCCACATTTGCTGCCACATATGGTGTAAAAAGCCTGTAGCAGCTCAATGGTCCATATAGCTAGGTCCTTAGCTTCAGACAGTGCATAGCTGCTTATACAATATAACTATACGGCTCAAACCAAGTACAAGCCATTTAATAAACAAAGGGAAAAAAGTTATTAGTGAGCAAATAAAAAGAGAAATTTAGGTCTAAACTAAACACTGGCAGTTGTGAAGCAAAACATGCCAGTTCCATGTCAAACAGCAAAGTAAAGATAGGCTTTTATATGGTAGAGTATAATGCTGCATATTGTAATGTTTAATGTTCAGCCCTGCAAACTTACAAAAATGAAATGACATAATTTGGCACTATATATACACTGTACGCAAAACTGTGACATCCCAGCAGTAAGACCCCATTTCTGTCTTTTGTTCACTACACACAGTTGTAAAACGGATTGAGGGAGATCAAGAGGAATTGTTAAAAAAGAGGGCAAAAATGAAAGGAATGAAGCATGTCCACGGTGATTTGACGGACTATTAACATTTCATGTATTTCAGCTTCATGTGAAGAACTGCCCTATTTGTCCTACTTTGGATATTCAAATGTAACGGATATGATTCATTTAAAGGTTCATGAAGGTTTATATAACTTACAGTGCCGCCGTGTTAAATCTTCTTTAGTACCGACCACTGCAAGATAGCACCAGAACGCACTTAGTGGATTTTATGGACGGCATCACAACATTTTATGGGCTGGGATTAATAAATAAATTTATATTGTTAAAATGCAGAGTTCATGGGCCTGGTAACAAATAGAAATGGTCAGTTTTTAACATGTGGGATTTTAACCAACTAAGAATTGCAGCATGTGCAGTTCAAAGGACAGAAGGAAGGGACTGTTGGATCATATGTGGCAGCAAATGTGGCACTAAACCATCCATCCATCCATCCATCCATCTTCTCCCGCTTAATCCGGCTGGGTCGCGGGGGCAGCTTGCTGCCCAATCCTCATAGCACCTGACCCCCCCTATGAACCCCTCTGCGGGTGGTGAGCCCACAGGAGGGTGGACAACATGGTCCTTGATGTTAGTTCATAGGGGTGCTGCATGTTTTGGGTTGATGGGGGAAACCGGAGCACCCGGAGGAAACCCATCCAGACACGGGGAGGAACATGCAAACTCCACACAGAAAGGCCCGAGCGACCCGGGGATCGAACCCGCAACCTTTTTGCTGTGAGGCCTGAGTGTTGCCACTCAGCCACCGTGGCACTAAACCTTCAGAGGAAATACTTTGAGGGAATGAACATAAAGGACTGTTAGACTGTGAGAAATGAACTGTTGGTTTTCTTGTAAATTGTCACAGATTTATGCAGCATTTTCCACCTTTAAGGCATTCAAAGTTCTTTACAACAAAATTCAACACCAGTGTACGCAGACACTGGGGGTGGAGTAGGTTAAATGTCTTGCAATTCTCTTTGTAAATTTTGTACATATACTTATTCACTTTGTATTATTATTTCTATTTTTATTGTTTATCTTGATTGCATCACACTTTTTTTCCCTTTTTTTGCACTAAACTGTCCTGGAGCTACTGTGACTGTTGAATTTCTGCACTGCGAGATCAATAAAGTCCTATCTTATCTTATCTTGCCCAAAGACAACTAAAGCATCTGTGGGAGCTGGAATCAACACCGCCAACCTTTGGGTCAGTGGATTCGACCGCTCAACCAATGATGTTCATGTCGAGAGTGAGATTCGAACCCCCAACCTTCGGATCAGCTCTACCAACTGAGCTGCCCGCCCCAGTTTCCTGTATTCATGGAGGCTGTGCAAGAGGCTCGCTAATGAGCTCGTTATAGACATTTGAGGTGCTACGTGAATTTTACATTGTACATTATGTGGCAGCAAATGTGGTAGAAGACCTTCCAGAGGAAACACTTTGAGGGAATTTCATCACCAACTGAAACTTGAGAATGGAGCAACAACGAGGTCTTTCCTGTTGTGTTCACCTGGCTCCTCCCTGGACACAGAGGAGGGACACTTCAGGCTCCTCCACAGGATCTGCTGACCCTCCCTGACCACACACAAAGGCCACTGAGACGCACAGTGCAAACAATGTCGCAGAAAATCTTGAATTTCCCTTGGGATCAATGAAGCATCTCTCTTTCTCTCTCACAACAGAAACATCTGGCTCTTGCCCCCTATCCGAGAGTGGCATCGCCGCATTCGAGACTCTGAAAGCTGCCAAGAGAACACCGACAGAAATAACACGCTTTGAAAATCTTCACCCATCCCACAAAATGCACTCTTGGCGAGCTAGCTACACACCCCTTTTATAAATGCTTTTGTTCAGCATGCCATGACCTCACTACGAACAAGGATTTCTATTCAGCTTGCCGCAAAAAAACCATCATCGACCTCAAGTGTACCAAGACCAAGCGAGACCTGAACAACCCGCCCACGCGCACAGCAACTCCTACAATTTACATTCAGCCGCCGTGACCCGATTTATTCCAACAACGTTACATTTTCAAAAGAATTTCAAACCTGCAAGTCATATTTTCGCAGACTCGTATATTCACTGCCCATCCAATTCCTTCTGCACACTTTTTTTTTTTTTTTTTCCATTTCTTCCATTTCAAAAGGACAAACGTTTCCTGGAGTCACTCAAGCACCGCATTGGTATTCGGCTCTCAGTTTAGCCCAGAGCTTGGTAGCAGTATCTCCTCCCAGCCGCTTCGGTAATCTGACACAGAGAGCGCACGGAGAGGGCAAAGAGGTGCGAAGGAAATTTGGCGAGCTAGAAAAAATATGCTGAAAAAGGGTAGAGGAAAGACCAACGTGTGTGAGGGAGATATGAAGAGATCGTGGGATGTTTATGCGAGAGATGGAGTGGTATTCTGGGTATGAATTCCACAAAGAGCTCTGCAAAGGCTTAAAGAGATTGTGAAATGGTGAAGAAATCAAATCTGCGTCAATACTGCATTTGGAATTTATTCATGATTTGATTCCGATGGCACCTTAGAGAAATGTGTAGGATTTATTGTGGAAATCACTTCATTTGCCGTAACATTGTTGGTTTCGTTACATAAAAACGTTAGGTTACACTATTTTTACACTACTTTTGAATTAGGTGCAAGTTTGGGAGTGGACTAAATGTTTTGTTTTTTTACCTTTTTGAAATAAAAATAAAATAAAGCCTTACTTTTGTCCTTACTTTAAGTGAACTGTAAACCCGAACGTTCAGAGTAATTAAACAGATGACGTTGTGAACACTCAAGGTTTTAGAAATAGTCCTGCTAGCTTAATTATGTCAAGTTGCTGTCACGTGTTCTTCTTTTTGAGTCATTTTAACACATATTTTTAATTGAAGTGAACTATTGTGGGTATAACTTTAGCATAACTTAAAAACAGATGAGGTACAACTTAGTAGAATTAAGTCATTAAAAGTCCCTTTATTTCTATTGTTTCAAATAGGGATAATTTAAAAATAAACTTAATTTATACATCACATGCTAAAATACAATACAATTTCAACCTTAACAGAAAACTATGAGTCATATTAACTGTAAATATTTGAGTTGGGATAAATGAGCACTTTTAATTCAGCTGTTTTCAAAAGGTACAAGTAGCAAAGCTTAAGTTTTAAGTTCTGAAAGATTGTGACATTTAAGTTCAACTTAAAATAATTGAGGGAATCGATTGCCTAATTTTTTTAGAGTTCTGGTAACTTATTCGGGTTTACAGTGTGGGCTTTCTACGTACTTGTGTCTATGGGAGTGTCCATGGATCTATCCTCATGGAGAATATTCTAAATTAGTTCTTTTACTTCCCATTTCTGTAGAATCATGAAGGTTGCACAGTATTAATTTGAAACCTTTTGGTGCTTCTTTTCCCAATGTGATGCTAATATATTAATAAATGTATAAATTTGACTTTCTGGATTATAATTTCTTATTCTTTTTATATGTGTAATAGCATTTTCAGAACCATAAACTATATTTCTGGTTGAAAACAGATCCTAAAATGACTTGATCAAAGGTAAAACAAGTGTCATTTTAGAGCTGCTTTTTGCAAACTGATGCTAACAGCAGATCAATTTTACTTTTGCAATAAGAGTTTTTTTTTTTTTTTAAACATAAACAGCTTTTTGACAATTAAAATGTACATAATTATTTTTGTAATTTTCAAAAACGCGAACTAGATTTTTGGTTGAAAACACCTCTTAATGTAATGTCTTTTTTGCATTAGCATTTTAGCTGTGATACTAACAGCTGCCGTATCATTTTAATTTTATTTTTCACATTGCAATAAGAGCGGTATTGACATTTTTTGAGAGTTAATAGGTTCGAAGTGCTTTTTTCTTTTTTTCAGAAACATAAACTCCATTTCCGGTCTGAAATCGCATCCCAGCATGGCACACTTAATCCGTCCCAACCCTATACTGTCATTATCAGACTCCATTGGCGGTTGGATTGGAAAAAAGACCATCCACTTGTAATGTTTGGAGATGCCGACAGGATGAAGGAAAGCCTGGAGATAAGTGTACTGGAGGGCGGGCTCTGCTGGGCCTGCAACTGCTGACAACGGCCAGGGCTGAAAACCTGATAAGTGGTCTAACCGAGTGAACTTGGGAGTGACAGCGGAGGAGCGATGGAATACGAAAGATAGCCTTGAGTAGAGCCCTGAAAGGGGAGAAAAAAAAATGAAAAGGTAGGAGGAGGAGAGGAAAATGTTGAACGGAGAGAAGCATAGATGGATGAATGTGCAAGCCGATATGGAAATGCTAGCGGGAGGCAGTAGACTTGAAACAGAAGAGAATTTGACAAGAGATGACAGCTACGGAGCACATCCCGGGGGCAAATGGAAACCAGAGCAGCCTACGTGCCGCTAACAATGGGCCTGAAGAAGAGATACACGCAAAAAAATAAATAAAGATGGAAATCAATGATGGAAGAAGTACTCAATTTTAGTTAGACACCCCCTCCAAAAATTACATGGGTCAATGATGTATCAGGACTTTCAACTTCTATTGAACTTTTTAAAAATATTTACAGTGTCAGGTCTGCATAAATCTATGTTTAACATTTATATTAAGTATTTTTAGTGTTTTTATGTACGTGAATTGGCTACGACCTTAAACATGTCATGTGGTGCGACCGAGAATAACCTTAAAATGGTTTATTTTCTAAAACATGGTTGGGATATTAATCTAAGTTAAGTAAGAGTAATATAGGGTGACAAGATTTTCAAAATAAAAAACTGGGACATCCCTGGTTTGTGTTGGTTGGTAATAATAAAAATGTCAAACAAGTGCGTAATTAAGAGAAATGTTATGTACTCAGAGTCAGCTCTAATATGAGTCAGTACATTTTCTTTGTGTTTTGGTCAATTTTAAGCAGCTTTTTTGTATTTTACTTAAACAAATTACAATGTATGCCTCTCTTTACTGTTGACAGGGATCAAACTGGTCCAAAATAGGGAGACCTGGGACATTTCTTGTATAAAACTGGGACAAATCACTGGTTTGGGATAAATCTGCTGGGACAGGGGACACAGGGCTCAAAACTGGGACTGTCCCGGGGAAACAGGGCCATCTGGTCACTCTAGAGTAATATGAAGTGTATAGAAGCAAACTGTTGACATTTCATTAGATTTTTAATGCATATTGATATTTTCTTTTGCTGTCCAATATGACAGTCGCCTGCTTGTGTTTAATGAACAAACTACTGCCCTGGAAAATGCATCAAATGAAGAAAAACGCCTAAAGAACCATTCACCCAAATCTACTTTGTCTGTTATTAAACTCCAGCCATAGAATTCCCGCTGTTATTAGTCGCACCACATGATGCACGGTCGCACCACATGACATTTTTAAGACTTTAAGTACAAAAACATGCAGAATAACTCATGATTTCTGAAAAAAATGGATTTGGTTCCATGGAGGTCAGAGGTACGGCAGACATGTGCTGAATTATTACGAAACCTTTGAACCTTTTTAACTCAGGAAATTGCAATTGGACAGAACATTTAGGCGTCATGTCATAGACCCACATACTGCACCTGAAAATCGTAAAAGGTAAACGTATTTACCCAGCTTTTGAGATCTAATAAAGCTTCAAAGTATTAATAAAGATGAATAAAGAGTTCTCTTCAACCTAAACAACTGAAAAACGTACTGTAGAAAGCCCCTGCTCTCAAGTGTAGTAAAGTAAAAGCAAAAAGTATTTAATTACAGTATTAATTTTTCCATGACTGATGAAAATGAACCGGGGATCAGTCAGAAGAAGCATTTCCACAGCTCAGAATAAAAATACCAACATGCACCACCTTTGAAGTTAAGTATTGTTCTCCAAAAGTGTTTTCAAAATAGCATCTGTGTCTGGGACTGTGGCGTGACTCATATGGCATAATTCGTTTTCGCGATTCTGCAGTTCAACAACAGGCTATGGGCAAAATCCACCTCGACTTCATTTCGCCGAACAAAGTGTGTGTGAGTGCTAGAAAAAGACACCCATCCGAGTCCTCGAATGGAGTGAGTCATATGCCGTCTATTTGCATGATGAATCGTGATGGTAACAAAAGCCTAGACATGATATTGTGGAAACATGTCTAAAAAGTTTCGTGAAAATTCTAGGAACGCAACTGCCATGTCAAAAAATTCACTTCACCTCATGTAATATTAGACTCAATATGACTCATTATATTCGAGTGGAAATTTGTAGCATTTGGTAAATTTGACAAAATCTTCGCTACAACTGTGAAGTCAATTTTTCCCTCGAGTTAAAATCTTTTACACATTATTATGATTTTAAACTTACCGTGTGTAGCTCCAGTTTATTCAATTACTAATAGAAATGTCAATGTAAATTTCAATGTACATTTGCTTAACTAAAATGTCACATCTAATCTGCGCAAACTAAACCCACAGTTCAGGTTCAGATGACGTGTTCTGAAATTTTACAGCTGTGAAATTAAAATAACTATCCTCATTGCTCAGTGTTAGTGTCATTGTCCCTGTTGTGCCGTGTTTGTATTGATTATTGTTCTATTTTGAGGTGAACCGGACGCACTAGGGCCCAGCGCATCCAGCCACCTATAAAAGGGACCCACTTCTCCTCTGGCTCGACTCCACCTGGCCACGCCAACAGCCGATCGCCACAACGCACTTTAGCACTATTTGCACATATTTATTGTAACTTATTAATAAACGCTCCAGCAGAGAGGCTTAAACTTTAGCCATAGTCGTGTCTGCCACCTTTCTCTGTTGTGGTCGTAGAGACAAACTAGCAATACGAAACAGCACAATCAAAACATGGTCATCACAAATAGACTAAACTGCGTATGAGTAACAATTGCAGCAAAAGTCCTGGCAACATTCAACATTTAGTTGTACGTGTTAGGGCCCGACCAATATGGATTTTTTTGTGGCCGATATGATACTGATAAAACGGGAGATGGAGCTGCCGATATATTTAGTGCTGTGAAAATTCACTGTAAATCTTCCACTGATTATAAAACTTAGGTTTGGCTCGACTGGATTTTAAATGGGGTTTGTTTATGTGACCTTTATTGTTATTCTTTATGTCGTATTTAAAGACAGTAGGTCGGCCTAATGAGATTTTTGCATGACATTCTCGAGCCTGTAAACAAAGTAAACTACCTCTATTAGCCTTTAGTGGTAAATGCGTGCAACTCGTGGTAATTATACTCGTGGCTATAATGCCGATAATTGAGACTTCTATTCACAGCTCATTTACATATCAATGCGTGTCCAGAAACATATATACGGCCACTATAGTCACTTTACAGTTGCTAATGGAAGAGAAAACAGCCTGTTTATGTGTGCGAGCTACAGCAGCTAAAGGCTAACTAGCTTCAAAACTGACACATTTCCAACACTCCGCCTCACACAGACTCCTCTCAGATCACAAGTCTGCACTAATAACTGTCCTTTTAATCCAGACTCAAACCAACTGTCAGTAAAAAGAATATAATCTCAGTGTTGCACACATGGATTTATGGCTGCAGCTGTCCATGTGCGTTCAGTGTCAGTATGACGTCACAAACACAAACAAATAACTCTGTAGATAAATACTGATGTGGAGCCACATATCAGGACATTTATCTGTCTGTAAATTGGACATAATATAGAGAGTCTGAGCTTCATAACAATGTATAACCTGCCCATGTGGACTATCGGCCCATATCAACAAGATTTAGTCCGATAGGTCTCCAAGTGCCTATATCGGCTGATAATATTGGCCAACGATATATCGGTCGGGCCCTACTATGTATAACCAACATTTAAACACATTACCTTAGCCTCAGTGACAACAGCCAAAACTTCTAGAGACACAACTTGGGCTTATCAGTGTTACAACAACAAGGGTAAAGCCACACTAACTAAAATTTGCAAACAAATGAATCATATTGTCACACGAGCAAAAAAATAAAAGCAAAAGGTCATTCAGTAAACTCAAAAAGCTACACAAACACTGGAAAAATCAGCCCTTACCTTCTTTGCAGTACTTCCCCTTGAATCTCGTGTGGGTGCAGTCGCAGTGAACCTCCCCGTACTGGATCGAGCAAAATCCTCCGTTAAAGCACGGGTTCTGTTTGGTGCAAAGATATTCCAGGTCGCTCTGAATTCCTTGGCTGTTGAGTAAAGTCGGCGGTATCTCCCCCACTTTCAGGTTGGATATGAGGCCCAGGAACGGAGGCTCGTACTTCACGGTGCTGGAAGTGAGGGCGGACAGGCGTACGTCGGGCGGGATCCCCCCCACGAACAAATCGCTAACCACCGCCATCTCCTTCCTCTTCGATTTCACCTCCGCCACCTTCGTCTCGCCATCGACCATCAAAAGAGTCTCCCTGAAATTCCGGGTGAGCAGAACCATATGCCAGCGGTCGTCATTCACGCTCGTCTCCATGTGCAGCGTAGCGGGTTCGGCGCAGTGGATGGCGAAGCGGAGTTGGAGGCGCCCGTTAGCGATAAGCAACTCCAGGAAGTCGCAGTTGCCTCCGTCGTCGAGGTAGAGCACCAGGGCTTTGCTGACGTTGGTTTTGAGGCTAAAGCTCAGCTCACCGACCGAACCTGCCTCCCAGCGGGCGTAGCGAGCCCACTGGCCGGGAGCGCCGCCAAATTCCAACATCTTTACCGTGGTGAGGAGCATGCACAGAATCCAAAATGGCTCCAATCTTAACCTCGTCATCGTGGCTGCGTTGTTACTACTTGCTAGAGAACTTGATGTGACACACTATTTGCAAAAAGACTGGTAGATTTCAAAGTACCCCGCGTAAAAGTGAACAAATCAGCAGTGTATTCCGCTTTCAGAGTAGTTGCAATTCTTATCCAGACTCCCTCCTCTGTCTCTCCATCAGTTGGTGCCCTCGGGAGGAAAAAAAGAATTAGGTACAATTTGCAGTTTCCTCCAAAAATCCAATAGCGGCAATAGTATCTCGCTCCAATCCAATGTAGTAATATTCCACGAAGGTTATACAGAAGCCAGAAATGTGGTTGGAAAATAGTTGGAGAATTGAAGAAACCAGTGTCAGAAAGCACTACTGTCTGACGAAGGGTAAAATGCGATCATTGTTTTGGACTCCTCTCCTTCACGGACCATGGGGGCTCATGACGGCGTGGATTCCATCATTTCCCAGGCAGGTGATAATCTGGAAGAGAGAAGAAAAAGAGGAAGATATGATTAAATTACATATTCTGAAGTTAATCTGCATGCGCTGAAAGCTTTCTCATGTAATTTATTTCATGGTCTGGCTTGCCTACTCTTTTTGTTGTTGTTGTTGTTGGGTTTTGGATTTAACAAGTTCATTCAAAAACTGTCCCATTGAAACTATGCATGTACTGTGACCAGTGCATATGACAACATTTGTCATTTGTGTTAAGATCATGCCAAATCTAAAAATTTCTAAAGGTACAAATATATTAGACCACCACCCAGTATAAGGTGTTTGCCACTGCTGCTATACATAATTTAACAGTATTTCTTACCAAAATATTATGGATCTATAATGGTTAATCTGCGAGTATATGCAAGATCTTTTTTTATAAATATGACATCTTTCTATCTCCAGCTATATCTTTTATCTATCCATAAATTTTCAAACACCAAAGTCTCATCCAAATCAAGTCTCTGGGAACAGCGAGAAACTATTTGGAACTCAATAACAAAAGAGACATCCCAAAACTACATAAAAGCAACACCAGCAAGAATGCAGCTGTTATCTGTGCCAAAGGTGCACACACAAAATATTCACATTTTTGGTTATTATTTGTCAGCAAGGACTATTTTGTTATTCCAATTGGTTATTTTCTTAATGAATAACAATGAAAATGTTAATTTGAATCACGTTTTGGGTATACTGGTGGTCTAATAAATTTGTTAAGCACTACACATCTCAAAGAATATCATGAAAAAGTTCAATTTTGGTCACTGACAAAAAATATTTGACTTTTTTGTGATTTTTTTAATGTACCTGTATAAAAATAGAATGGACGCAACAGGCTGTGCCTTGGCTCCCTGACCTGATGTTCTATTCGCCAACACTATAGCACGAAATAATCTCTACGCCTTGTTGTACTGTACCGTGTTGTATTTGAGGATCTTTAACCCTTTAATTGTTTTCAGATTACAATCCTATAAAGCCTGCACCTTCAAATCGATACTCCAGCGTTTGATGGATTTTGCAGACACGTACAGAAGACCCGCATTGTTTCTCCAGGAGTAAATTTGATTGTATGGTATCTTTAATTCAGAAGGAATTTAACTGAGTTTTGATTTAGCCTGATGAAAATTATGACACAATACATCAGTTAATCAAAGGGTCACTCAGAGTAACTTCACCAATTACAAATTAGACAAAAAAAAATAGTAAAATTAGGGGAAGAATTGGAATAAATGTGTAGAATTCTGTTGCAATATTCAATTGAAGATCCTATATAACACAAAATTAACTCTTATGAGCTTTAAGCCATGTTGACCTGCTGTTTTTCTACATCTCCCAAGCTCAAGATGCTCTGTTCCACCTTGTGATGTCATGAAGCGGTAGTTTTAAAGGTAACAGCGACTTTTTACATTGTTTATTCACCTGTAACTGGATAAATGTTATTGTGGCCATGTCCTGTTTTTGTCTTTTGTCGGATTACAGGTGAAAATGACCCTGCACAGCAAACTCTGGCACATTTAAATGCTGTTCTAACACATGTTGAATAATGTGCATGGTCCCGTTTTACTAAACAAACCCAAACATAACACAGATCAGAAAATAGTGTAACGTGAACTCTTTATTTTACCAAAGAAACTCAAAAGATCAGATTTCCTCAAGCTACATTCCTCAGCACCAAGCCTAGTTTTAACAGCATAATTTCTGAAAAAGCCATCACCCGTACGCACTTTGGACAATCCTCCTTGAAACATGCACACACACACTCTCCGGACATGTGCTCGCAATCGCCAACGTCATTAAATGAAATGGGATTCGGAGTGGAGTGCAGAGGGCCAGTCAATGGTTGCATGAATAGCCGGTCTTGACCCTGGGGCCCGGCCTAATCCCTCTGCCATTATTTCTTGAGTGAGATTTAATTTGCACAAAGCCTACAATTAAAGATAGGTTTCACCCCGGCTAATGCTTTCAACAAAGATGATGTGAAGGGAGGAGACCGAAAGACATCCACATAAAAGCAAAAGCGCGTTGAGAGTTTTCTGTATGACGCACAAAGGCAATATTATAAATCCTCGTAAATAGAACGGCAAATACGATTATGTAATTTCAAATGGACGGCAAGACAAATATTCTGTACGAAGTATTTCGCAAGCACAAACGCAACCCTTGCTTTCTTAATTACTCAACATGATGAGTTTGTAAATGTGTCTTAGAACTCTCAGAAGCCAGAGCCAAGTTTTGTCGCCAACTAGCATGCTAACAGTGGACAAAAGTGGTTTCAAACTGCTAATTTTCCTATGCAGTAAGAGCAGAGCAGAGATAAAAACAGAGAAAGATTCAAATTAAGACACGTTTAGACATGTATTGGGGATTAAATGTGCAATCTCTGAAGCGCTAATAAGAGGAAAAATTTAAACGAGCTTTTAATAACCTTTAATAGCGAACTAAGGCAGAAAAAGTGATAAAAACTTAATTATTTTGCTTATAAGGAGTAAACTAATGAAACCGGCGAGGGATATGTGGGTGCATCCTGGTGGAGGTCTCTGGGGTAGGAGACTCTTTTGGATAATTATGTCGTTATTATAAAGAATAGGGTTTAGGGTTGGGCGGTAATACGGTATTAAGGTACTTCGAGGTATCAAAAAGTAGCAACAGTATCAGTTTCATTACCGTCATTTTAAAAAATCTACAGCGCATAAGAGGCTAATATAATATTATAATTTATTGATACCTAAATTGGTTTGCTCTGCACAAATAAATATGTGGCTGTGTTTTCAATTTAATGCTATGTCCTGGTTCAGTCCTGGGTTAGTCCTGGGTTAGTCCTGGTTCTGTCCTGGTTATCGGCTTGGTGCTTACGGCGTGTATATATTTATACGCCGCTAGATTTTCTTGTTATCACGTTTGTAGCTCCGCCCCAGTGTGGCTCTAAACCAACGAGAACCCCACCCACCCACACTGCAAATGTACGAATGTTCCTCGGCACGTTACAAGTCATTCGTGCATCTCTACTGTGTACGGATCTCTACTCTGGTGCATTTTCGGGCTGTTGGGCCGTCGGATCAATGGGCTGACTCCAAACAGACAAGGTGGTGGAGGGGGTGGAGCTTTACACAGAGCAGCTTCGGCATCCTGTAAAAACGGTAAATCCAAGCCTGTTATGCTTTTTAGTTTCACTGTAGACCTGATACAAGTGGCTAAACGCGCCCAGGCAAGTTTGATCGGGTTTCCCTTTGACAAACACAGAGCGAGAGCTGTGCGCCAACGTCCTGCTGGAGCTGCCTGAGTGGTTTAGGAGCAAACTACAAAATAACTCTTAGTTAGTCAAGGTAATACCCTATACCCCGGTAAAATGCTGAGAAAGTTTAATGGTATCAAAATTTGGATACTGCCCAACCCTAATAGGGATTTCAAATATCGCCGGCAATACTGAACAAATGGCTGGATCGGATATCGGCTTCCAAATATCAGTTCAGCAGATATCCTGGTTGGACGTACTGTGTATAGTTGATCTAATAAGACTCTTCACTGGTCGTAGTCAGCTGAGAAATGTATTTATACAAAGCTGTTCAGTAGTTACTTGAGAGACACAGCAGCTCCATAACATCTGGATCAGTTTTCTCTTATTGCATTTTCGTTTAAAAGAAATTAATGCTGGTTTCTTTTCATAATGCACTGTGTAACGTGTCCATCGCCTGCTTGTCTCCGTGGAGATGTGCCTAGAATGTTCCACAGTGTGACCATAAACTTAAGAATCCCCATGGAGACTTGCACGCCTAATTGCAGGTCAGAATTCATGTTTTTAAAGACATTTTTGACCAGTAAATAGCACCTGTAATTTAATAAATGCAAGACACATTAGTTTAATACCAGAGGCGTTTTAAATCAAAGCGTTAACATCTCCATGGAGACAAACAGGATGCGGACCCTCTCCAAAAAAGTTGCGCAGTGTGCCTTTAAAGCTGTAGTATGGATGTTAGTTGGTATTGGAAATGAAAAATTAAACTGGATCAGTGCATCCCAAATAAAAAATCATCAAACAAAGCAAATCCCTCCTTCTGCATAATAAAACCATTGTATATTACTCATTCTATCTTAATTGCCTTCATAATTCCAGCACTTAGATAATGATTTCTTCCCACAAACTGCACCACACAGAGATCAGACCACTGAGGCATAACAAGAATCCACACGCCAAAACTCCATTTCGTGAACGTTCTTTTAACCAAATCCTCCCTCCTCTCGGGCTCATAATGAATATTTATTCCGATTGTTTTGCCCTGGCAGACTCCCGCGGTGCAGCCGGATGAGCGCGCCGTCGTCTCTTCTCAGATTTGACAGAGCTTTAGCAGTGTGCAGAGCCTGCCTGTGCCGTCCATGTCTTGTGTTATTAGGGGGTATTGGCGGGCCTGTTGAGGAGCCCGGGGCCTGATGGTACAATTAAATCCCAAGGACACGGAGGAGACATAACAAGGCTCTAGAGAGGTGGTGCCGGGAGGCTGAAGGGAAGGGAAGGGAAAGCTGGGGCTGTCTGTTGTCTTTACTGAGCTTTTATAGTGATGAAGCCGGGTTTGACTCAGAGGCGATAGTTACAAATATAAGGATTTGTCCCTGGGTTTTGGTAGTAGTGGTGGTAATGAGCTTGTTTGGCAGTCAACAGAAATTTAAAGGGCCGATTTTACGCAAAAAAAATAACATTCTTGTGAGCTTACAGGGCTGTTGCCTCATCAAAAATGCACCTGGAGCAGTTTTGTTTCATTCACAAACACGTTTGAGGAACCAATTATTATTCATCTGTTTGTATCTTCAAAGCTCAGAATGGTCTGTTCCACCTTGTGATGTCACGAAGCGATAGTTTTCAAGTTAGAATGCCATTTTACCTTTAGCTGAGAAGAGATTGCAGATTAGTAGTAGTAGTAGTAGTAGTAGTAGTCGCAGTAGTAGCAGTAGTAGTAGTAGTAGTAGCACCAGTAGTAGCAGCAGTAGTAGTAGTAGCAGTCGTAGTAGCAGCAGTAGCAGTAGTAGTAGTAGTAGTAGCACTGTTAATAGCACCAGTAGTAGTTAATAGTAGTAGTAGTAGTAGTATATGTAGCAATAAGCAGTAGTAACACTAATGTTGTTAGCAGCAGTAGTAGTAGTAGTAGTAACAGTAGTAGTAATATTAATGTAATAACAGTAACAGTAATAGCAGTATAGCAGTAGCAGTAGTTGTAATGTAATAACAGTAGCAGTATTGCAGTTGTTGTATATAGCTGCAGCAGCAGCAACAACAACAGTAACAGTATTAGCAGTAGCAGCAGTATAGTAGCAGTAGTATAATGGTAGTAGTAGTAGTAGTAGTAGCAGTAGCAGTAGTAGTAGTAGCAGCAGTAGTAGTAGCAGTAGCAGTAGCAGTAGTACTATAGTAGTAGTAGCAGTAGCAGTAGTAGTAGTAGCAGTAGCAGTAGTAGTAGTAGCAGTAGCAGTAGTAGTAGTAGTAGTAGTAGTAGCAGCAGTAGCAGTAGTAGTAGTAGTAGTAGTAGTAGTAGTAGCAGCAGCAGTAGTAGTAGCAGTAGTAGTAGCAGTAGTAGCAGTAGCAGCAGTAGCAGTAGTAGTAGTAGTAGCAGTAGCAGTAGTAGTAGTAGTAGTAGCAGTAGCAGTAGCAGTAGCAGTAGCAGTAGTAGTGTTGCATTGTCTCTGTGGTTATGGCTGAAATCTGCACAGTCTGATTTAACAGTAATCACACTTCTGTGGTGTAATAATTGGACTGAAACCAACATATTAAAATATTTAATACGTTTCAGCTTCATTTTTTAATGAATCCCCCCTCCCCTCGCTCCCTGCGCTAAGTCCCACCCCCTTCAGAGTGCTATCACAACATCACACTCAACAATCAGCGAGAATTCCACAAATGAAACTCCTGCACATCGCATCAGGTTTGTGAAGCTCTAGTGCGCCCTTCTGAATCACGTTTGTATATTCACGGTAAATTGTCATGTGGGAGTGTGGGTGATGGAGTTTTGTGGGATGAGCCTGAGACAGATCGTACAGCTCACCATGAGGAGGGTGTGAATAGGGCCCAGGAGAGATTGCAAGATTCAAACATGCATGGAGGATGACATGTCAAACCTCTTCAGGCGTGTCTTTGATGAGGGAACAACATTATAACACGGTAGAGCTCCAAAAAGTCGATTTTGTATAATAGCCCCTCTTTAAACAGATCATCTGCATTCTGAAGGTTGACGCCAACTCTAATGCATTTGCAATGAGGGAGTTCGCTTCAGCCACAAAAAAAAAAATCAACTACGACAATTCAGGATCGTTTTGGATACCGCAAACCACTCAACCACACACGTGTAAAATCAGGGAATTCTTTTACTTCTTATTCTTATCTTTTTTGTAGTGAAATCTGGTATTTTCAAAGGATGGACACAAATGGAAAATAAAAAAATCACGAAATCACCTCTGAAGAAGCACTGGAAGAAACACAACTGTTCAAATCATTTCATATTGTTCACGTAAAACTTTTGTCAAGAGAACTGTTACTTCAATCAATACAATACAATACAAGTCAATTCAATACAAAAGTACAGGGGTGCCCACACTTTTTCAGCATGTCCGCTACTTATAAAAGGACCAAGTCAAAATGATCTATCTACTACAAAAATGATTTATATATTTAAAAATATATTCAGAATCAGTCATGGTGGAGCAGTGGACTTAATGATCTCCATGTGGTAAAAGGCTGACTCACATTAACAAGTTCAATTTTCTCAATTTTATCTGATCAGTGTTAATTTAAGCTTAAAATAAGCCAACTATACTGCACTTAAACACTCTGTGCCCCTTTTTGGACCCTCACCCACTGTTTGAGAAAACTTCCTTAAGAGAACATCCACTGGCACTTTACAGAAAACTGAAGAAACTGAAGTAAGTGGGCAGGATTTTTAAACCTGCTTTTTCAAGTTCCACTGGAGTTACATTCTCTAACTGGTTTTGCAGTGCTATTCACCAGCCTCTGCATGTTTACCAAACGCACATTGTGACAAATACAGATGCATTTGTGCATTTTTATTAGGAAAACTTCCACTACATGTCACAGTAGGTCTGCTTTGTGCCAACACTGTAACATAAATTTAGATTAGTTTTTCGTCTTGCTCTTCTCATGAGGGCGCAGGGAGGAAGCCGAAATGCGCTATATGTGGGGAGGAGCGAGAGTGCGAAAAGGCGAGGAGCTGACGTGAGGCAGATGGACAGGTAGGATTTTGAGTCCGAGGCAAGACCAAGGCCAAGCAACTTCAAGACCGTGACAAGACCGCGTCCAAACACGATCGAGTCCGAGACAAGACCAAGGCCAAGCAACTTCAAGGCCGTGACAAGACCGAGTCCAAACACGATCGAGTCCGAGACAAGACCAAGGCCAAGCAACTTCAAGGCCGTGACAAGACCGAGTCCAAACACGATCGAGTCCGAGACAAGACCAAGGCCAAGCAACTTCAAGGCCGTGACAAGACCGCGTCCAAACACGATCGAGTCCGAGACAAGACCAAGACCAAGCAACTTCAAGACCGTGACAAGACCGAGTCCAAACACGATCGAGTCCGAGACAAGACCAAGACCGTTAAAAGATGGTCTCAAGTAGTACCGTATGATCTACCTTGACGATCTACCAACACTACCTTGGCGATCGATTGGTAGATCGTGGTAGATCTACGTATTGGGCACCCCTGTAACAGTATATTACTCAAGCAAGTTAGAAAAGTCTGGAAAGTACAATGTTACTCAAGTATGTAACTGAGTATTACCCACCTCTGACACACACTTTGTTAAACAGATAAATAATAAAATACATATTACCAATTATTTCTTTAGTTTACATCTGTAACTAAAATCTTTCTTCCACATTTGAAGCACCGTTGCGACATCTCTGAGTTCCCCAACCTTCACCTTGCACTCTACATGCACCTTTTTTGTATCAACTTAACATCTACACACAATCCCCTCGTCTGAACGCTCCCCAAACCCTCTCTGCAGCTCCTTGTTAAATCTTCGCACCCAAGGGACTCCCGCGCAGCACCCTGGGGAGACGCGCATGGTCATACGCCGCCACCGGCCTACTTCCTGCAAGCACACCCCGTGGGGAATACCACAGCGATTCTGACAAGACTTATGCTACCTCAGCTTTTTGCTTTACTCAGACGTGGAATGCTTCCTTGTCATTACTTACTGAAAACCATTTACGCTATAATTTAGGTCACGGTTTGAATATGCAGATTTTGCAGCGTCGAACGGGGTCGGAAGACGCATAGATTAACGTAGTAACGGCCAGAGTGTTTTTGCTTCGTAATCTCGTCCTTAAATCCTCCCTTCTGTACAGCGAAAGCGATGGCGAAACCCTCATTCGACTTGCAAATGTGGCATTATAACATTTTTCAAGCGTACTAAAAAGACCATTTGTAAGCTAAAACAGCGGTAAAGATATTGCGGAAATATATTCACTCGCTCTTACAAAGACTATCAAAACCTCTATCTGAGTAAAGAGGAGGCGATTCAGCTGCTCATTCACTTTGGCTGTTCCGAGTGATATAAATCAGTTTTACAGTCCAGTTACTACAAAGATGAGGCTGTTTCCTTTTTTCCTTTTCTTTTTTTTTTAATCTTGTTTCAGAAAACTTGGTTCAGCAGCCTCAAAAGGCCCATATCACGCCATTTTCTGATCTGTCACAGTGTTGTTTCCTCATCACGAACATACCTGGAGTCGTGTTTTGTTTCATTCGTACGCGTTTAACGCACAAATCCTGCATGTTTCGGCGGAGTTCTTCTCTCAAATGGAAGCACAGCCCATTGGGAATACCACTCCACCTTGTAATGCAATGTGGTAATACTCCATCCATGCATCTTTTTGGGAATTTTTGGATGATTTCAGCTCTGGAATTGCCCATCTCTGCTAAGATAAAGGTAAAATGGAGCCGTTGACATGAAAACTACCACTTCATAATAAGTAATCGTAATAAACAGTTAGTCAAACATGTGAGAATGAAACAAAACACAACCCCAGGCGTGTTTTCGATGAGGTAACAACATTAAAACATGGCGAGTGCAGCATTATTAACCTTGCGTAACTATTATTACACCATATCTGATGTACGGTGTGGAAATTTGGGGGCCAGCATGTAAAATTTACCTACAGCCATTATTTATTTTACAGAAAAGGGCCTTGAGAATTATCACCATCAGTTATTATAGGCAGCCATCCCATTATTTGTTGAACTTGTTAAACTTAAAGTGTTGAAAATGTGTGATATTGTTGACTTAAGTATCCTCAAAGTCATGCACAAAGCGGAGTTTTACCTGTAAATATTATAAATAAAGACTGTTTGAGCTGAAAACAAACCACTACATTTTAAAAGGAACCGACATGTAAAAAAACAAAAAACAAATTCAGAACCAAAGTTATGGAGCGAAGCGTTTCTGTGAAAGGAGTTCAGTTGTGGAAGAGTGCTGAAAAAGAAATCAAAGAATCAAGTACAATGACGGCATTTAAAAACACATTATACCCAGTGCAGTGTGTATGTATGAAAAAAAAACAACTAAGTTGTGCATAAAAAGGAAGATTTCTGTTTGCAATTGATTAATAATTGTGACTGAAATGAAATATACTTGATTTGAAATATTTCACGGCGATTATTGGCGTTGATGTGTCTAGAAAAGGGAAAAGGGCAGAGAACATAAGATGACTCTTCTTTCTGCTCCTTTTCATCATTTCTTGTATGTTTGATATTGTGACACTGTTCATGTTGTTTTATACTTTATGAATGAAATAAACAAATAAAAAAAATCTACTTTATGGCGAAAGAATATCTAGTGATCGGTCACAGGGCCATTTTATACTTCCACTGCCCAGGACTAATGCCCTAAAAAGATCTGTTATGTACAGAGAGATTGAGCTTTGGAACAAGCGTCAACCATGTTTTAAGAAAATATATTGGAGATTGTGCATAATTCTGTTCTACCACTATTTATTCATTGTAATGTTTGGATATTTTATTGTAAATGTGTATGATGTAGTTACTATGGAGAAGGACTCTGTTATGTGTGAACTTTGACAGTTATTATAGAACACAGGTGTCAAACATGCGGCCCGGGGGCCAGATCCGGCCCTCCAAGACCTTTAATCTGGCCCTCGGCTGATTTTCTATTAAAATATGTAAAATTTTCAGATTTTTCTGGTAATTTTCTACGCCGCTTAGCATAGCAGCGTCTCCAGTGCTTCTGTGTGTGGCCGCCTCCCACCAGAGCAGCACAAATGAAGACTCGCCTCTTTCCAAACGCTCTTAAAGGACGATCGTTTTGACTGTGACCATGACGCCCTCATCAGCAAAGTGTCAAAAATAAGAAAAGTGGAGCTGAGTGCAGGATTTTCCAAGAAAAATGTACTAATTCTTCTTTTTCACGGAGGTGAATGGGAAACCTGTACGCTTGGTGTGTTTGCAACAAGTGGCGGTGCTCAAGGAATATAAATATAAAGGAGGAATATAAACGCCACTATGAGACACAACATGGCGAAAAATACAATAACTTGAACAGAGAATGGAGTTTTCCAATCCGGCCCCTTTGGGATCAAAGTAGGTTGTATACGGCCCCCGGACCAAAATGAGTTTGACACCCCTGTTATAGAACATTTTATTGTAAATTACATGCTAACTTGGACCCCGGGAAGAATAATAATAATGGGGATCCAGTAAATAAATACATCAATAAATAAATATTACCAAAGACTGTGTTATAATTTGAACATTTTCAGTTTGTCATTTTAGTTGGTTTTAGTTTATAGGCGCCATTTTGAGGACCCTTCAAAAGATATGCCATTTTGCGTTTAATTGTTGATCGCTAAGCCAACACTGCCAGTATTTCCTAACTCTGAAAACCATGAATACATTAAATATAAAAAAAGAAAAAAAAAAACAGAAAAAAACTGTTGAAAAATATTAATGTCAATACTAGTCAGAAAAAAACATTTACATAAAAAAAATGGTCTGGATTTATTTACGCATCAATTAATTTCTGCATTTGTTTATACATTTATTATGTTTTTATTTCTTTCTTTATTCATTCATTCATCTTTTATGCAACCTGTCCAATCACCAACCTCTGTGACACTGATCATAATATGCAACGTATTCTTTACATTACAAAACACACCTAAAATCGCTCATTTGTGTCGAGAGAAAACCTGCACCCACCGAATTCAAAACAAAAACAGTCCATTAGCTGTACTCAAACACTCACTCCCTGCTCGCGTCCCCGTCCAGCACTCGCCTCACAATCTAACACTGAGGTGAGAAAAGGCTTTGATCAACCCGCTCCGCCCGACGCCACAAGTGACTCGCCCCGGGTGCTAAGGCCGGCTGCGTTTAGCCCCACGAACGGATGCTAATGAAACAGATCAAGAGCTTTACCCTCGCCGTTAGCGCTTTTAACACTGAATCACAGTGACGAGAGCCGGACACCGCTTTGCACCTTCCGGCACAAAGAAAAAAAAACTACAAAAACGTGTGCGCCCTGTCAGCTTGAGGATGTTGTGAGGAAAGATGAAAACTAAAGAACAAAAGGAAGAATTGTGAAAGAGACCGGCACGATTTTGTTTAAAGCTGCAGATGTCTATTGGATCGGTGATAACAGGTCACTCAGCTTGTCTTATCTGTCGTTTTTTCCCTCTCCTAATTGTAGTTACCCAATAGAAAAGAAAGTCTGAGGTTCGAATTGTGCTTTTTAAAAATGATTCATTAAAAATCAAAATGTGTCTCGCTCGAACGAGGATATTGGAAAAAGCAGCTCTTAGGGTAAAAATAAGACCGCCGTGTGCTTCCTGCGTCGAATTACAACAAGAGTTTTATCCTCTAAGGCACATGTGTCAAACATGCGGCCCGGGGGCCAGATCCGGCCCTCCAAGACCTTTAATCTGGCCC
Organism: Odontamblyopus rebecca; assembly: GCA_030686955.1. Lineage (NCBI taxonomy): Eukaryota > Metazoa > Chordata > Actinopteri > Gobiiformes > Gobiidae > Odontamblyopus > Odontamblyopus rebecca. Next base: position 6,967,812 of record CM060672.1, read on the forward strand.
TCGGCTGATTTTTCTATTAAAATACTTAAAATTTTCAGATTTTTCTGTTAATTTTCTGCACCGTTTAGCATAGCAGCGTCTCCGGCGTTTCTGTACGTTGCGACTTCCACCAGAGCAGCACAAATGAAGACTTTCCTCTTTCCAAACGCTCTTAAAGGACGATCGTTTTGACTGTCGACCGTGACCCTCATCAGCAAAATGTCAAAAAATGAGAAAAGCAGATGCTGAGTTCAGGATTTCCCAAGAAAAATAGTCTAATTCTTATTTGTTGACAGAGGTGAATGGGAAATCTGTGCTCAGTGTGTTTGGAACAAGTGGCGTTGCTCGAGGAATATAATCTTAAACACCACTACGAGACACGGAGAAAAATACAATAACTTGAAGAGAGAACTGAGTTTTCTGATCCGGCCCTTTTGGGATCAAAGTAGGTTGCATACGGCCCCCGGACCAAAATGAGTTTGACACCCCTGCTCTAAGGCATCAGGAAGTGCGCAGTTAGCATGCTAGTGGCAGCAAAACTCTGCTCCGGTTTCTAAAAGGTGGGAAAAGCGCTTATAAACTCATCGAGGTGAATTGTTAGGTCAACTCGGATGACTTTGGACGACTGAAAGCCGTTTCAAATGAACTGGTTCTCTTTATTTATGTTTTTTTTCGATCATATACAGCTTTATAGACCTTTGCGTTGATAAAATTGGATGTTTAGGCCTGGTAGACTATTTAAAAAATCTCATCTTCCGCATTTTTATGAACTGACACGCACCGCAGGCTACAGGCATAAGTAGATTTTGTTAAGATTATTTTTTGGAATGTATTAGTGATGGGACTTTCGCCTCTTTTATGGACGTTTTGAATCCACTCCTTTCAAAGAGCCGTTCAAAAGACTGACTCTTTTTATACAAATTTATATGACAGAAGCTGCTGTGAAAACTCATGAATCTACAAACTAATCACAGAGAGAAATGGCCAACGCTCAGATCTGTTTAAAATGGTTTCCCGTCGAAATTACGCACGATCTAACAAAACTGGTTGGACTATCTTTTTAATAATAATGATGATTGAAAGAACAGGAACATATAGACCCTTTAAGTGTTGTAAACAGTGATGACATAGGCTCGGTTGTGCATTTTGGCAACAGAAGTACGGCAGAACTCAGCAGCTTGTCGAGCTCTGCGAAAGGATTATCGCCAAAAGGCCAACTTTGACAAATGGAGTCCGACTGCCAGATCCTTGTGCGATCAGTGAGTAAAACTTTAAAACTTTAGTCCGCAGGTAGAATATCAATTTTGACAACCACACACAGAACAACCAGACATTTTGGTGCTGGAAATGTCTTTATCTCCGTCTTCTTCTGTCTAAATCGAATGAATGGGGAACAGTGTCACTTCCATTGCTAAAAGGCGCGCACAGCTTTTTTCATTTTGTTTTTTTAATCACTTCCACCCTAAACGGGTCTATGATGATGCTGAATATGTTTTTTTGTGCGTAAAACTCTCACTTGTGTTGCCTTCTCTGCTTCTGTGCTGATTTCCGTGTTGGTTCAGTGTAAATTGGTGTAAAAATGCATAAAATAAGAACAGAAACGATTTGTTTTTTAAATAAATGAGATCCAGTTCCAATCATTCACACTAAGGAACTGTTCAAAAGAGCCGATTTGTTCATGAACATCACATCACTAGAATTATTGTATTTATTCCTTTGAAACAGGAACACTTCTTCTTAGTATCTTCCCTATGCATTGTTCCTGCATTATCTACAGTATTTTTGTGATCCCAGTGATTTCCCGATATAAAAGAGCAATTATAGATCAGGCAGAAAATAATTTTAGCTTTTAGGTACAACCAAATCTGTATAAATGAGGTGCCAACTAACGCTGATGAATACAGTAGAAATCTAGTTTGGTTCGGACCAATATCTGAACAGAAATAACGCAATTTGAAAAAAAGACGTGCAGGTTTTCAGCAATATCTGGAACTCTAACTCTAGTTTTATTGTGTCCTTGGGCAAGACGGCCTTTCCTCCAGACGAAACTCGATGAATATGAAATTAAAACTGAATTGCATATTTGAATATTTCTGCATATTCAGAAATAAATCTTTGATAGAAACCGGTCATGCAAATATTAGACGGTGGTAGTGTCCTATTTCAGGGTTTAATTTGATCTGTGGAGACAATTTCCGGTGTTGATGTGTCCTTGGGCAAGACACTCCACCCACCAGAAGAGATGAGAGTAACTGATGTTTATGGTATCACAACCCAAGTATGTAAAAATGTATTTTCTTCAGTATCTACTAGTACTTCATAATTAAAACTTTGCAATTTATTTTCCTGTTCGACATTTTAGAAGAAATTCTTAAAGTTCACGGAGATATCACGTCGAACACTGAGAAAACGGCAAGAATAGGAATCGTGATTATTTTATTTTTTAACAAAACAGATATCTATTCAGTTCCATTTAACAGAAAAAAAAACAATATCCACTTCATTCTCCCAAAGTCTGAATTCTGCTCCAATCCACACGGTCACACAGTCACAGGAACGGCTGCGAAATTGTCCAATTTTCACTGGCAATTTCAAAAAAGCTGGATTAAAATTTGAATAATGGCACATCAGATTTTAGACTAATGAAACATCACGATTTCACAATTATTCGCATTTTTTGGCTGAGCAACTGAAAGGGCCCATGTTACATTATTTTCAGGATTTTCTGATCTTTGTAATGTTGTTTCTTCAGCACAAACAAAGCGGGAGTTGTGTTTTGTTTCATTCACACGTTCAACACACAAACCCTGCATAACAATAATAATAATAATACATAATAATGCATCAGTTTTAGATCTATATAGCGCTTTTCTGCACACTCAAAGATGCATAACAGAGCATTATTCATTCACTCAATACTTGGTGGCTAAAAAAAAAGAAGAAAAAAAATCACTCACACAGACACCACTCTCATACAAGGCAACTGTGGGTGAAGCGTCTTGCCTAAGAGCACAACAACTTTTTTTTTGCAACTAGCGCCCCACAGAGGCACCTGATTTTCCCACTGGTCTCCCTTCCAAGAACTAACCAGGCCCAGGCCCGGCCTCGCTTGGCTTCTGAGATCTGACGGGATCAGGCTTTAACAGTCCGGTATGGCCACACATTTCATCTGCATTTTTCTCTCAAACAGGAAACGCTGTGCTCCACCTTGCGACGTCATTTTGTAATACAGGAAGTGCTCCACTGTGTCCCCACACACCTCCACTGAAATCTTTTGGATAAGTTAAACTGTGGATTTGTCAATGTTTACTGAATAAAAGGTAAAAGGAGCTGTTAACTTGACTAATCATACAATAATTATAACTAAAAGATTCCTCAAACATGTGTGAATGAAACAAAACAACGCTAGTTTAGGGATGGCCATTCAATGACATTTTCTTAATCGATTGTCGGGAAAATTAACGATCGACATTTGATTAATCATTAATATTTTCTATTCAAATTATAATCATTATTATTACTATTACTAATCTGCATGAATAAACTCAACTTTACAACATATAAACTGTTTTACAGGAACTAAACTTAAAACCACATGGCTAATTTGCATAAACAGTAAGCGTAAAAAAAGCAGCGCATTCCTTGTGCACTGATGTGTGAAGACACGACTCAGTGGAATATGAGTGTTCTTTCTGTGACAGAGGGGTGTTCTGCTGATGGCGAGTCTTTTTTGTGCGTATGTTGTGTTGGAGATACTGCCTATACATGTGAAACCGGGATACTCAAAATAAAAAGAAAAAAAGGTCATACCTGGGATACTGATGTGCAGGTAAACGCACTCTGAGGGATATAGTGATCTCCAAGGAGCCATAGCTGAGACGTAAGACTGTGGGGCCACAGCTCCAGTGTTTGTGCTGTGAGACGCAGCCTCGACTCCTCATGCTACGTTACGCACAGACACCTACATTCGGTTTGTCAATTAAAATGAACGTGATTGACGAAATTCTTAATGATCAATTAGTGATTAGTCGACTAATTATGCCCATCCCTACACCAGGTATCTTCACAGAATTTTACCCTTACTGAAAAAATGTAAATGATTCCCTGATGAAGAAAATCTTGCTGATCAAAACGCGATGGTGTCCCTCCGTGTAATAAAGGACTCGATCATTCAGTCGGTGTGCCTCGGGTTTGCACCCTGCTCACCTTTACGTTTTTCAGTAAGGGCAACATTCTGTTAAGATGTCAAGTTTAAACCTTGCAGAGCACCTGCCCTACTACTTTTGACTCTTTTATGACCCAGTGAAGCGCTCTGCCTCTTCTCTTCATCCGACAACTCTACTGTAGGTATGTTTTTGATGAGGTAGCGGCATTATAACAAGGCTTAAAACTCACAAGAGTCCATTTTGTGTAATATGGGAACTATTATTTCATAAGCAGTGCGTGGATAAAAAGTAATGCAACAAAAACAGCTTGATTCAGGAGGCGTTTTACACATGGGTTTCCTTTTGTTTTTGAGTATAAAGTGAACTGAAATGATTTTAAAATTCTCTTGATATTATTTTGTGTTTTATTATACGTGTTTATTATGATTATACTGTGACCTGAATAATTTAATATCTCTAATTACACAGCCCTACATCAGCGTTTGCCACTTTGCCTTTCACAGTTCTTTTGAAGATGTAATTACACCACATTGACATGCAACCCAACCACCACGCTTTCCCTGTCAACCCATCTCCTTCAGTATCGCCATTAACCGTGCGTGCCACCACTCCCCTCCTCTTCCTCCTCTTCCTCCTCCTCCTCGCCACACTCTAATGTAGCAATCATGTTGTGAGAATGACAGGAAGAACTTGTCACGCAAAATCATTTCATATAGAAGCGCGCTCGGTCTGAACCGGTTCTCCGCTGGCGCCCTTTCATCCTTCTTACTCCTCCTCCTCTCCTGACACTAACCTCCTTCTAATGCCACATGTTCCCATCGCCCACTCCCCCTGCTGCCAGCCTCCTCTTCGTTTTATGTATCCATCAATCACAAAAAAAAAAATTCCTCCCAAGTCTCTGAACTCTGCTCCAAACCGACGGAGGGCTGGCGAAAGACTAAGATTGTCAAAAGTAATTAAAATCAGATACTAATTAATACTGAAACCATTTCGAAACTAGATACTCAATTGGGCGGGTGTCGATACTAAGAAAAGTCACATTCCCGAAGCACTTTAGAATGATCTTGAGCTGGATCAGAACAAGTATAAGAGCACATAGACGAGTATACGCCCATGGACCACTACAAACCACTGAGGGATTACACAAGCACTATGATTTAATGTTGGAAAAAAAGAAAAGAAAAAGCATAGATATTTTTTAGGGGTGGGACATTAACGCATTAATTACGAAGAATTCATTACAAAGAAAATAATGCATTCAAAATTTGAATGGATTTTATTGCAATTTGCCAAACAACGCAGAACGTTGTGCACCATATTCCGGTACAGCAATTACACTGACGCACACAGTTCCGACTACAGCAATCCATGAGCGTGGCATGAAACGCTGTTGGATGTTACATTTCTATTTAAAAAACTAACCGATCGAAGTATTGACAAAGGCGTTGTTTATTGCAAACTGTGCAGTTTAATCTCACAGAAGCACCTCGACCCTCCGAGACCATTTAAATGTAAAACATGAGACAGCAGCACAGAAACTGCTGGAGCTGTTGGTGGGAGCAGTTCTGGTCCAAGTACAAACAAGAGGCTTCAGGAGCCCAAATTCAAACAAATGACCGGCTTCAGGAAAAAAAAAAATGTAAATGAGAAAGAGAAAAACTGTAATGTGTTTAACTGAGATTAAATAATTACAAAGCATGAAATTATTATTATTATTATTATTATTATTATTATTATTATTATTATTATTATTATTATTATTTATTTATTTATTTTTATCAAGTCGCACCACTAATATTTTTTAATTACCATATTGGAATCACTAGGAAGATGGCGAGCATGAAAACAATCTTTTCGTGGACCAACAACGAGGTTCAGTTTCTAGCTACGCTGTTTCCCGTTTGTCTGTGGTTTGTTTAAACTGTTTTCTGCAATAGCGTCATGTCACCGATGTAACGAATCAAGAACGCGCAAGTCACAGTGACGTGGTCCAATAAGGACGGCAACTAGAGCTCCTACGTCAGCGTATCAGCGTTTTCAGGCGTCCACATAGCGCCGGATCAGATCTGTACTCAGAAGAATCGACTCGAATATGAACTAGTGCCTATTGAACTTGCACTGAGCGTGGAGTGAAATTAGCATCACCATTCAGAGCTATAATGGGTGTTTTTACAGCTCTGGAACTGACCTGGCTACACCTTTTGTTTTCTTTCTTTGTTCTGATTTAGGTTTGAGGATAGAGTTATAGTTAGATGGAGAAAGGAAACAGTTGTCTCAGTTTGACTTCAAGAGCTGATCATACAATATATCTGTACTGCGACAATGCCAGAAAGAGTGCAAAAAAAATCAGCTACAGATCCTTTCATTTATTTATGTATTACCATTTCTCCCATATGAGCGCAGTTTTATGAAGTCTTGAGCGTTCTGAATGACGAAGTAAAGTTATTTAAAATGACAAAAGAGCTTGATTAAAAATGTACTTTATATATATACGTTTACGACTTTGAACCGGTTCACCACTCGCGCCCTTTCATCCTTCTTACTCCTCCACTGACACTAACTTCCTCCTAATGCCACACGTTTCTCCCCTGCTTCAGCCTCCCCTTCATTTTATACGGCCATCCATCAAAACTCCACAGCGGCGCCCGACGCTCGCTCGCTCTGCCTACGCAAGTACTTATAGGAATATAGGTGCAGAACGCTTTAACTGATTTAAATCTAATTCGGTTTATGTCCGCGGTTCAGGAAGAGTTGGAGGCCAGTGGTCAGGGTTAAGACTTGTAATAATGTCTGGAGGACGGGAGCGTAGGCCACCTCAATGCAAGAAGACCCCGTGTATGATTCTCAAGCTCATTTGGGAGTATTTCTGTGTGGAGTTTGCGTCCTCTCCCTGTGTCGTGTTAGAAATACTGATCTAAAACGGCTTGATAATAAAAAGTATACCGCTTCCTTGGCTTCCTTTTCAAAACTTCTTTACTTTTTTTATTGTTGGAAAATGGCTACGTGATATTTTTGGACCCTACATCACAAAAAAAGGAGTACAGAGCAGTAGGCGGAGATAGGGGGTAGGTGAGAACGAGAATTTTCCGAGAACGCCAGACTCAAATGTAGGCTAATACAGATAAGATAAGATATAAGATAAGATAAGATATCCTTTATTTGTCCCACAATGGGGAAATTTCAGTGTTGCAACGCACAGTAAAGAGAACAGCAAGAAACAGTAGCACCAATAGAAGTACAGTTAAGTTAAAAATAGACAAACATTATAAGGATCTATAACGATAAGGATTATAAAACTATGTATCATATAAATTGCTATCTTAATACAGATACGGTGGTGTAGCTGTTAGTGCTTCAACCTCACATCAAGAAGGTCCTGGGTTCGAGTATCTACCATGTCCGACCTGTGTGTCATCTGAAAGTGTTTTACTGTTCGATAATCAGGAAGTGCACACTGGCACTGGTTTTTCTCTTGTGAAAAGTGCTTATAGATTCATTACAGTGAATAATCAAGATGATCAGAATGCGTAAAATATGCGAGGAATAACTTTGGACCACTACAAAACTGAACTAGCTCTGTTTTTCACATTTTTAAGACAGTAAAAAGGAACAGAAGGTACATAATCTTAGTGGGACTTCCCAGGTAACTTTGAGTAAAGACGTACGGAAAACAACTATAAAATCGTGAAATTGTCAGTCATAAAAGTCAGCTTCACCTGAGAACTTGCTAGTCACCATCTAGTAGGTTTGAAAAGAACCAGAAGGACAAACCAATCCACAAGTTTGAATGCAAGAGTATCAGTAATAAAGCAAGTGTTGGAGTGGTGTACTTAGATAGAAAGGCATTTTTTTCTAGTGGAATCTAAGACATATTTCTGCTGGTTATTAGTCTGAAGAAAGTGCGTCATAGTGTAGAGCGAGAAAGCCTAATCCAAGGTTCATCCATCAGTTCCCTCCTACGTGACCAGCAACTTTCTGAATGACAAAGTAAAGATAATCACTGTGACAACGCGAGATTAAAGAAGGACTTACAACTTTGTACCGGTTCACCACACATGCCCGGTCATCCTTCTTATCCCTTCTCCTCCACTGATGCCAACTTCTTTCTAATACAAAAGCTTCTCTTCTGTTACTCCTTCATTTTATCCATTTATCTTTTTTCCCCACCAACACAAAACTAAACTTTGCTAAAAAAAAACATGGGAAAAATTGGGGTCTTTAATTCACAATTTCGATTCCCTCGTGTGTTTACCAGCAATTTTCTGAAAGCTAAAGTAAATTTAATCAGCATGACAAAAAAAGGAAGGATTAAAGGACCTTATATACTAGTACTGTATATGTTTATATGTTTACAACTTTGCGCCGGTTCACCACACACGCCCTTTCATCCTCCTCCTCCGCTGGTGCCAACTTCCTTCTAATACCACAAATTTCTCGTCCATTCCCTTTGCTTCAACTCCCCTTCATTTTATCCATCTTTTTCCCCCCATCAACACAACTACATATCCCCAAAAAACATGGACGCTTTAATTCATAATTTCCATTCCCTCATATGTGACCAGCAACTTTCTGAAAGCTAAAGTAAAGTTAATCAACATGGAAACAAACAGCCACTTCCTCCAGCGGACCCCGAGGCCCGTCCGGAGGAGCTGGAGGAAGTGGCTGGGGAGAAGGAAGCTTGGGAGCCCCTGCTTAGACTGCTGCCCCCGCGACCCGGCCCCGGATAAGCGGAAGTAGATGGATGGATGGATGGATGGAAACAAACAAAAAAACCAAAAAAGGACCTTATATTCTAGTATGTTTGTTTACAACTTTGCACCGGTTCACCACACACGCCCTTTCATCCTCCTCCTCCACTGGCGCTAATTTCCTTCTAGTACCACATACTTTTCTTCCACTCTCTTTGCTCCAAGCCCCATTTCTTCATTTCATTTCATCCATCCATCATTTCTCCCCATCAACACACATCTAAATTTAGCTAAAAAACATGGAAAAAAATTGCTCTCTTTAATTCACAATTTCCATTCCCTCGTATGTGACCAGCAACTTTCTGAAAGCTAAAGTTAATTAACATGATAAAATACATAATAACACATAATCAAATTAAAAATAAAGGACCTTATACACTAGTATGTGTTTACAACTTTGCACCTGTTCACCACACACGCCCTTTCATCCATCCATCCTTTTTTCTCCATCAACACAATTAAATTTCCCCAAAAACATGAAAAAAGGACGCTTTAATTCATAATTTCCATCGCCTTGTATGTGACCAGCAACTTTCTGAAAGCTAAAGTAAAGTTAATCAACCTAATTAAAAAAAAAAAAAAAAGAATGAAAAGAAAGAAAGAATGACCTTATAAACTAGTACATGTTTACAACTTTGTGCTGGTTCACCACTCATCCATTCTCCCTCTTTTCCCCATTGACACACAACTAAATTTAGCTAAAAAACATGGAAAAATCTCTCTCATATGTGATCAGCACCTTTCTAAACTCTTTACTGAACATGACCAAAAAAAGAAAAGATAAAGAAGGACTTTGTATACTCGTATATGTTTACAACTTTGCACCGGTTCACCGCACACGCCCTTTCATCCTCCACTACACTAACACTAACTTCCTTCTAATACTGCATGTTTCATCCATCCATCCATCCATTTTTTCCCCAGCATGCTTAACATACCACTAAACCAGTTGGCGTTTTGAAGTCTACTTGCTAAGGGGCTCTCCTGATTAAGTCCAGGGTTCCAGCTCTTGCGCATTGGTCCGTCAGCGCGTGAGCCACTGTCTCTCCCCGCAGATGTTTTGGTATCGCTGGCCAGGCCTCCAGACTGAGCAGTTCCAATTAACCAGCCCAGCAGCCTGCAGCGGCCCCGGCCTTATCTGGAGACGAGAGGATGAAGGGGGGATGGAAGGAGGCGCTACAGTGAGAAATGGACTCACCACGCGACGGAACGGCAACTACCAAAGCACGACGCCGGTTCAAAAACACTGGAGGAAGTTACGCTCTGTTGTGTAAAAGATGTGCTCCCTGCAAACTTTGGGGGAGTTTTTGGTGACAATAACTGCAGTTTAAATTTGTCTTAATAAAGTATGAAGAAGATTTGAATGAACATACCATTTTTTAACCCCTTAAAGCCTGAATTTATATAGATGTATATAAAATGGTCTGTGTGCGTTTTTACCTTTAAGGAGATGGTAAACTAAACCGAGATTCACTAGCAACGACCACACTAACAAAACATGGGCGAAGAGAAAGCGTTATCACAGGGAGATGAGGTGGGTCGGCTGGGTTGAGACTCAGGGTGGGGGTTCAGTCTCAATCTTCACATGGCCCAGCAGGAATGGGACCCCCCCTCGTAGGCGTCTTATGTCTGGAAGATGAGCGGATATGGGTTGGGAGGGTGGGGTTGAGTTATTGCGGATAGGCTGCTACAAATAGGCTTCTGGGAAATTGAGGTGTGGTAGAAGTGAGCTGTGATTCGCTGGAGAGGAGGCGTGGGCGGTTGAGGCGTGGTCCTGCTCCTGAACCTGATTTAATCATATTAACTACATTTAATAATTTGACTGTAGCAAAAAAAAAAAAAGAAGAAATTTGGGCATGTTGCAAATTCCGTCCAACTAGAAACAAGTGCTTGCCAAAGGATCCTTGGAAGGCTTGCATATTCAGTAACTATGTAGATCCAAAATGGTTTGTCCCGTATTTGTGACAGTTGGCGTTAAGGGGTTAAAGTGGGGGTAATATTCATAAGCGGTATTAATACTGACTGTATAAAGAAGTGGACTTAGGGAGTGTGAGGTGACCCATAGCGTTCAAGTTGCATATTAGGAAATGGAATTTATTTACAGACAAAATGGTGAAATAAAAACACAAAGATCATGTAGAGTGGGTTAATACAAACACTTTAAGACCAAAATGACAAGGCTCACAGCAGCAGTTACAGATAGAGGGGTGCAATATTCCAATATAGGTCAATAGGCTATTATCACAACGGCAGGAAGCGCCGCGATGTTGAGTAATGCAACTTCCGACCAGTGCTTTTCTATGGCAAAATACCTGTGGAAAAGAGTTGCATGTTTTTGACCAGCTTCATAAATCTGCCCCAAGACCAAATCTTCATCCAACAAGGTCGACAAAGAACAAATTCTGTCCATGACAAATTTATCCACAACGATCAAGGGAAGAAGAGACGAAAATTTAAAGGCGAACGACTATCGACTAGATAGATTTGTGCGGTTTAAATGGTAGGCATTTAACCTGTGAACATCTATACCATTTAAACTGCACAAATCTCGCAGTCTATGTGAATATCGACATCACAAAAATCGATTTTTAATCTGAGAATCAGTCAGAGTGAACAAGTTATTTATGTTTTATTCATGACCATAACGTTAGTGTTGCTCAGTAGTTTCACTAATGCTCGTCGTTGTTAGCCTTAGTTTTCGTCTTTCTTCCCTTGATCGTTGTGGATAAATTCTTCAAGGACAGAATATGTTCTTTGTCGACCTTGTTGGATGAAGTTTCAGTGTTGGGGCAGATTTATGAAAAAATATGCAACATTTTTCCACGGATATTTTGCCATGGAAAAGCATTAACCTGATGTTGTGATTATAGCGTATTGGAACCAGGGGCAAAAGGAGTGGGAAGCGCCCACATGAACCTACAGTCTATGGGTATTAGCTGGGGGTAATGGTATTCAAATCTCTCTGTACAAAACTAGGAACATGCTACCGTTTTCTTTTAAATGCCCCGATAAGCCTTTGGTACTGTATTATACAAATTATGAAGATTTAAAAGTGCTTAATAACAATAAGTTATTTTTTCCATGTAGTCTGCACTGAAACGGCAAAGGGTCATGGTCTATGTAGTTCCTTCTGTTTTTATTTTGGTTTTTTGGACCAATGTAATGAATTCAAGCAAAAAGACATGTGATTCAACATATTGTGGTAGCCCATGATATACTGTGAGATTTTGACGAGACAATATTATGACACTCCCTTCAGAGCACTGTCACAACACAGTCAGTGCGCATGCCTCTAATGCTCACCTTTTTTTAATAAGACATGAACCAGACTAAATTCACAATGAGCAAAGATCTTTTTAAGAAACATTCAGTGCGTAATTGATGTGTAATTGAGGTAATTAATAAGTTATCCCTAACGTTTGACCCTAATCTACCTCTTCAGTGGTCTGAGTCATAAAGTACCTGTTCATTGTGAATTAAGTCTTTGTTCTGTGTTCATTAAGGCTAATTAAGATGCAGTTATTACAAAGTGGTGAAGAGAATCTTTATCGTTCTTATGTGAGCAGAGGGAGAAGAATTTATTTATTTATTTTTTAAGTTGCCTGCACTGTGGATTCAGCTTTCGGATCTCAGTAAAGAAAATAATACACAAGTTTACCTAAGTTTCACACAGCACTTTTCAAAAGAAACTCAAAGACCTTTTATACAAACAAACACATTTGGCTCAGAGGTGGAGCTGCACTGTATATCAGAGGAGAGCACTTACACCTCACAGCAACAAGGTTTGGTTCTGTTCAACTCAATTAGCAACGACTTTTTAAACCCCAGCTTTTTTAAATTAATATTTATATCCGAGTATTCTTTTGCCCATTAAAGCTGGGGTACTGGACTTCCAGACCGTGACAATAAAGTAGGTATTGATGCTTTGCAATATCACGCCGAGGGGGGGTTTTACTGCATGTATGTGTACGGCAGAAGGTTTGGCAGTTACCATAGTGACACGGAGCACATATTAGTAGACAAAACAGTTTTCAAACAGTCTTAAAACTCAAGAAAAAATACAAAATTGATATAATAAGCACATTTTCAGGAGCATGTGATCAATACCAGCGTTCAAGATCTTGTTGAGGAAAAGAAAAAATGAAGATGACTCACTAAAAAACTGCGTGCTAACTGTGATTTATAATTTTACATGTAAGGGACTTGTTTAACAGCATAAGTCACCATGTCAAGTGTTATAGTTCCAACCAAATCAGCTCTTTCTGGTCAGATTGTGTTAAAACAAAGCTTAGAATAAGTCTAACTTGAGCTTCTAACAGAGCAGTGCTTAGAGTTAGCGTCACAACCCGAGGAAATATTGACATCAGCTACAACGTACGACTAGTTACGAGTTCTCACAAACCCTGCGGCACATCATATAGACTTGCATTTTATTTTTTGTCCACTAGCACAGCTTTAAAACAGCTTTTTCAGACCCAGTGTGAACCAAAACCATCATACAGTAGCTCACATGGCTCTTTATTACAAGTTTTCAATTGATAAAATGTTTAGCCGACAAAGCTGGTTTTACAATATATTTCATGATGGAGAACAATAATTTACGACACAAAAAATAAAAAATGACAAGAAAGAAATGGGTACTTCAGCTTTAATACTCATCGTAATCACGGTCATTTTACATCATTAATCAATACATCATATTCCATTTATTACTGCAGAAAGCCATGAAAATCACACCATCCACTGAAGCTATCCTTATCTAACAGAAAACCCCGGAAAAAAGGCGCCAAACAGGGCATATGCGTTCAAACAGTGTCCCCGCACGGTCCTCATTTTGCATTCCGGAGGGGACACTGTGCGGCTGGCAACACAAAACAGCACCGGCAAAAAAGCCCCATTAGAGGCTGGTGATGGCAGGAGTCGCCCAATTCCTCTGCCTGTTAATGGGCCAATGGCAGGTGCAATTAGGGCCCATTTCTGCTTCTCGGGGGGGAAAAAAAGAGTGTCCCTGCACCCACAGACCATACACTTTTTAAGAGCTCTGGCGTGTGAGTAATTGCTGACAGTGTTTTTTTTTTTAGGTACTCTAAATACATGGGAAGAAAATTGGATAAAGAACACATATTATGGCTATTTTTGAAGCTTTAAGCCATATTATAACAGTGTTCCCTCATCTAAAATATACCTGGAGTTGAATTTAGCTTCATTCACACTGTTTTCAGTAATTCTCTGTAAAAAAAAGTCTCACAATACACTCGGTTTGAGGTTCCCAGGATTGTGTTTTCACATATAGAAACCCTGTATTTTTTTTTAAGTTACTCGTTACCTAGTTTAATTGTGTTGTGGCAAGTAAATAAAGGTCCTCATAAGAATGTTTAAAGACTAGTAAAAAAAAAAAATAGTGCATAATCTTTGCTTTTTCAAAAGTGTATAACTTTTCTGGAGGAGGGCCCGCCACCTGCTTGTCTGCAAGGTTTCACAATATGGCATTAAACTTTCTGTCATTCTGGAAACCAAACCATAAGCAATAAAACCACCTGCAATTGAATATGTGCAAGGTAGATCTGTTTAAAGAGACAGTTCAGAATTTTGGACACAGGGCCTCATTTCCTAGTGACCCAGAGTGTTGGAGACGTGTGGAGACACTTTTGTAAATATCCCATCCAGTCCTTGTATTTGGAGAGGTTGCTGGTGCTAGGCTAGCGCATGTCAATGGCCACTAAAAACAGTCTTACTCACTCCACAGAGCACCTGAGGCAAAACTATTAGAACTCCAGACTGTCTGTGAATGTCTGTGTCCAGAGAATAATGTTTGAAATAGAACTAACCTTGCATCGCATGAATCGTCGCAAGTTGAGGGACTATTTTCTCAGATATCAGTCCGCCGTTGCCGAGCTTACAGGAAGTACAACTCGCTGCTGCTGCTTAGACATAAATCCTTCAAACGCAAAGGTTGGTTTTCCTTCTAAAATTATTCTATGGACAGAGACATTCACATGGACAGTCTGGAATTCTAATAGTTTTTGCCTCGGGTCTGTGGAGTGGGTAAGACTGTTTTTAGTGGCAACTATGGCCATTGACATGCACTAGCCTAGCACCAGCAACCTCTGCAAATACAAGGACTGGATGGAATTTTTTAAAAAGTGTCTCCACACGTCTCCAATGCTCTGGCTCACTAGGAAATGAGGCCCTATGTGCAAAATTCCAAACTGTCTCTTTAATGTGATGGAGCCCCAACCAAAAAGTTACATAGTGCGCATTAGCATATTAGTTGTTAGCTTTCCTGTCACAGCAAAACTGAGCTCTGGCCTCTAAAAGTTATGAAACGTGCTGGTAAAGTCATGGATGCTCTGAATGCATGAAGTAAGTGAGGAATAACTTTGGACCACTGCAAAAATAACAGGTTCTGTCATGTTTTTAAGATGGTAAAACTCAGATACGACACCTTTAAGGACAAATACAGAGGACGGATGGAGGAGATGAGAAGAGGAAGGCTGAGGGAGATTAAAATGCAAACTGAATTGGCTGTGGTAAATGAGTCGATTACCATCTTAAATACACTGTCAAAAAGCAATTTGCCTCACTCCTGCCACCAATCTGATGTCTGTATCTTATTGGAACACTGCCCTATATTTAAACAGCCTCTCCAAGAATGCATCAGATAGAGGAAAAGCTAAAAGTCACAACTCCACATCAAACTAATGAAACATGCAGCAACACTACGGCATTGTGGGAAATGGGAAAACAAGATTAGAGGTAGTGTCTATGTTTTCATAAGTGTGTGTATAGATTGCTTAGAATTTTCTTAATTTTTCTGATCATTACGCTATTTTCCGATCTATGTCATAATGTTGTTTCTTATGTTATAATGTTGTTTCACTCTGTTGCACTTTGTGATGTCATGGGGTAAAACAAGAAGTGGATGTGGATTTCATACACTTTTACTAGAACCATTTTTGATCATTTCAGCACTGGAATTAGGGACTTGAAAAGTGACATTTCATGACATCATAAGGTGGAACAGAGTATTTTGAGATTTGGAGATGTAGACAGATTAATAATAAAGGGTTACTCAAACATATGTCAATGAGAAACAGAACTCTGGGTATGTTTTTGAGGGATAACAAACCGTTTAAACTACGGGCGTCCAAGCTTTTTTCATCAAGTACCACAAATCTAAACACAGTCGAAGCAGAGGGTCGATGGAGGGTAATAACTGGTGCTCCACACAGTGAATAATTGAAATATATTCATGTTTAACACATTAGAACAAGCCACACTGGAAAAAAAACAATCTCTAGGTAAGTTAAAATGGCTTAAATTAAGAACATTTGACTTTATGTGAGTTGATTCAAATTGACAAGTAAAATTATCTGCCAGTGGAATAATTGTTTTTTGCGTTTGTCTTTTATTTTAAGTGCAAAAAGTTGTCGTTTTTCTTATTTTAAGTGTAACAAGATTTCATATTTTAAGCACAAAAAGTCGTACTCCACTAGCAGATCATTTTACTTGTCAAGTGAAATTTACTCAAATCATGGTAAAACTTTTTAAATTCAAGCCATTTTAACTTTAGTAGATTTTGTTTTTTGCAGCGCATCAATCCTTTATTCAAGCTGAGATCCTCCAAACCCACACACTAAATATTCAATACTGGGTTTATCAAGGTAGATTTTCCAAAAAAACTTGCAGTAAAAAGTACTGCTCAGGTAATTCGAGCCAATTCACCTGGAAGCCTGAGGGCCAAGAAAGATTTGCCTGAGGCCTGCATTTGGCCCACGGGTCATAGTTTGGACATGTCTGCTTTAAAAGAACATAATAATTTTCTGGATGTGGCAAGTCTCCTGTTTTTTTTCTTATTTTGGTTCCAAAAAAAATATATATACAGTATTTAGTCTTTTTATCAAACATGCATTTCGACATTTAAATGCACAGTCCCTCACTGAATCTGAAACAAACAGTAAAATAAAAAAAATAAAAAAATAAAAATGCAAAAGTCCTCAAAATGGTGTCCAAAACAGAAAAGGCCATGGGATTTCTTAGTAATGGTCTTGTTACGTTTAATATTTAAAGAGTATTTGTATTTCATTTTATTTTGTTTTTGTTTTTTGTTTGTTTGTTTCAACAGCCAATCAACACACAACACAGTTCAATTCTCATTATTTTTATTTGTTAAACTGATTCAAACCAGGGTTACTCCGGGTAAGACAAATCCTTCTCAGAACCCCCCGAAGTGTCCCCTGGAGATCCGACTATTTCACATCGCCCTTGTATTTCACGCTCTGAATATCGTAGCCGATGTTTCCGCTCGCGCATTTCCATCGACGTTAGCGCGCGGCTATTATTACCCCGAGTCAAGGCCCGCTGATATCCGCGGCAGGTGAGCTATGCGTTTAATTTCAGCGCGCTTGTACTCCCGCTCAGCTCATTATCGGCCTCTCAATTCACTCCGAGCGCTTCCTATGGCGCGGTATTGATCCGGGCGGTATGGTTGAAAGCACTGCCTTACAAAAGACCTCTCACTCAGCTCTCCTCGCATTTAGTCTTCGGTATCAACTCGGCGCTAGCTATTCTTCTGTCCTTCTCTCTCTCTCCAGCAGCGAGTAGAGGAAGTAACTAAGAATACCTGGCGAAAAATGGAGCCGATGCTGCTTCAAAACCTTGCTTCGGGTGTCCTTCATTCTCTGAACTTGAGGCATTGGGTTTGCATGTTCTCCCTATGTCTATGGCTCCACTTTCTCCAATCGAAATCATGACGAAAAATGGAACCGATGCTGCTTCAGAACATTCAGGTGTCCTTCAAAATGGGTTTTAGATCTGATATGGTGGCCTCACAACAACAAGGTTCTGAGTTCTATTCTCTGGACTTGAGGTGTGGAGTTTGCATGTTCTTTCTGTCTATGGCTATGCGTACCAGACGTTCCTATTTACCCGGGACAGTCCCAGTTTTGAGCCCCGTGTCCCCTGTCCCAGCAGATTTATTCAAAACCAGTGATTTATCCTAGTTTTATACAAGAAATGTCCATAAATGTCCCTATTTTTGACCAATTTGATCCTGCCAACAGTAAAGAGAGGCATCCATTGACATTTGTTTAAGTAGAATATAGAAAAACTGCTTTAAAATGACCAAAACACAAAGAAAATGTGACTATACTGACTGAAGTTATTCATAAATGGACCGAGTGCATCACAGTTTTCCTTAATTAATTCCACACCAAATCTCCGAATGCCCCCGCACAACCATCACAGATTTGACTGAAAAAATTCTCAGAGGTTCACACACTTTCCAACAGGAAAAGTCCCAGATTTTAGCCCCCAACTCCTTATAGTTTTGTCATTAAAAGATATTTTGTCAACTAACTCTTGACCTGTTTTGAGCAGAGTTTTCCCTGGAGCCATTTTCAGATTACTGTATCTAAAAAACTATTTAAGGTAGGTCGGTAGGCATGGAGTTTGCACGTTCTCCCTGAGTCTATAGCTCCACTTTCTCCAATCAATCTAAATTATGAACAATATTGGCTTATTCTCCAGCTGAAGTAGTCCTAGTCGATCAATCGTAGCTCAAGATCTGGAGATGCGTTCCCGGGTTACAAAAGACCTCACACTTAGCTCTCCTCTACGGTGAACAGATTTTCAAAATAAAAGTAACATCCCTGGTTTGGGTTGGTTGGTAATAATAAAATTGTGAAACGAGTGCGTAATTAAGAAAACTTGCTATACACCCGGCGTTAATATGAGTCAGTATAGTCACATTTTCTTTGCGTTTTGGTCATTTTTAAGCAGCTTTTCTGTATTTTTCCTAAACAAATGTCAACGTATGCTTTTACTTTACTGTTGGCAGGCATCAAATTGGTCAAAAATAGAAACATTTCTTGTATAAAACTGGGACAAATCACTGGTTTTGGATAAATCTGCTGGGACAGGGGACACAGGGCTCAAAACGGGGACTGTCCCGGGTAAATAGGGACGTCCGGTCACCCCACCCTCCTCGCATTCACTCTTCAATGTCAACTTGGCACTAGCTATTCTTCTGTCCCTATCTCACTCCGGTGTGCAAGCCAGAAGAGGAAGTAACTAAGAATACCTGACGAAAAATAGAACCAACTCCGCTTCAGACCATTGATTCAGGCGTCCTTCAAAATGTATCACAGGGCTGATACAGTGGACTCACAACAGGTACAGTAAGATCAGGCTTTTCTATTCTCCAGACTCGAGGTGTGGAGTTTGCATGTTCTCCCTGACCTCTCGCTCAGCTCTCCTCGGATTTCGTCTTCAGGAACAACTCGGCACTAGCTGTTCTTCTGTCGCCCTTCTCTCTCCAGCATTCATTCAAGTAACTAAGAATACCTGGCGAAAAATGGAACCGACGCTGCTTCAAAACATAGATTCAGGTCCTGCAGATGTTATTATAGATCTGATATGGTAGCGGAGAGGATAACGTCACCTCACAGCATGAAGGTTCTGAGTTTTATTCTCATAACTATTATTCCTCTGTCTCTTCCTCTCTTTTGAACAAGCTTTCTTTGCAAATAACTAAGAATATCTGAGCAAAAATGGAAGGGTCAGTCCAATGAGTTAAACCCTACTTTGTCAAATTTTGATGAAACTTGGTATATATGATTTCATAAAACGAAGACAGTTGGGAAATTTTGACTTTTGGCACCGTGTGATTGACCATTTTTCTTCTTCAACTTGGACTCCATGTGTATAAATGTATTGCCTTATACACTGAATGGATATTTGGCATGTCTTAAGATGGGGGTGAGTCAACTTTTAGGTCAATTTGTGTGAAAATAAAAAAGAAAACCTCCAGATTTTTTATATGTTGTAGTCGACATATAGGGATACGTATTTACTACTGGTGTGTTTCTTATTGTCAATTTCAAGGTCAAAATATAGGTCCAAAGGTCATTCATCTCAAAAGTACTAAAATGCAAAAATAAATGTGGATTCCTTATGATGTCTTGTTTCCAGAGATACGTTGGTTTTGGATATCGGGCCAGTAGTTGATGAGTAAATGCAATTTGAAATTCGGCGACCACGCAAAAAAGTGGAAAAAAAAACAAAAAACAAAAGGAAATCTCGTAAACTGTTGATACGATCGTGCTAAAATTTGAGATTATGGCTTTCTTGGCTACCCACACACTTATGTTCTTTGCAATTAGACAACGTGAGGGTTCAAATTGCAATTTTTTTGGGGTGAACTGAGGTGGAATGACCCAGAACGGACTTTGAAAACACTGATGTCCCTCAAATGCTCCACGTTCCATTCTCTGGACTTCTCCTGGTACTCCAAAGAATCCCATCAACCGAAAATATGAGGAACACAGGCCGATTCTCCAGTCAAGGTAGTCCTGACCAACTGGCGATTCTTCTGTCTCTCGCTCTTTCTCTAGTGCGCAAGCCAGCATCAGAAGTAACCAAGAATAACTGATGAAAAACATTTGAAAACTCCCAAAACATTTATTCAAGTGTCCCTCAAATGCCATAATTGATCTGGAATGGCAGAGTTTCTGATTCTCGCATCACAGCCAGAAGTTTCTGAGTATTTAATGCACTTATGTCGTTGTGCTAATTTATTCGGACATGTACGTGGATGTTACACTAATATGCTTAATCACCCGCCAATTATTTCCTTGTTTACTGAACACGAATACCATGATCATGAAGTGAATCTAAAGTGAAAACTTTCATGGCAGTGTATAGGTCCTGCTCAATGTGGGACTATAATAATCTAGATTTATAAAGCACTTTTAAAAACAAGGTTTACAAAGTGCTGTACAGACAATAAAAAAACAGCACGAAAGCATAAAATAGCATTCAAAAACAGATGAAGAGGCAGATTAGTTAATGCCCCAAAGGCCCAGTGCTGTAATATTACAACATTATATTTAAGTCTACAAAAATAAGCCTTCCCCCCCTTTTTTTCTTTTTCAAACCCCATTTACATTATTAATGAGTCCTATTGTTCTGTTCTGCAATGCTATTGGATGGCAGAAAGGGTAAATAGACCCGGTTATCTGGTTATCATAAAATAATTGGACTTCAGAACCTGCCTTGGTGGACAGCAGCTTGTCGTTTTGGACGAGATAAATCAAGAATCAAGTGAGTAAAACGTTTGAAATATTTTTTTCTGTCATGATTATTTCAGGACACCATTGAATATCCTGATATTGTGATATTTTTAGATAGATAGATAGATAGATAGAACTTTATTAATCCCGAAGGAAATTCATTGTGATGATCAGCTGCTTCACACATACATTAAAACCATTCATACAATAAGATATATGATGCAATATTAAAATAGATAAAACATAAATATATCATACTTAAAATCCAAAGTTTCAAAGTGCTTTAGTGCCCTCTCCCCCTCCCCTCCACAGAATTATAAAGTCTGATGGCACGAGGGACAAATGACTTTCTCAGTTTTTCTGTGGAGCAGCTCAGAGAAAGCAGTCTGCTGCTGTACCTGCTCCTTCTCTGTGTGGAGGCTGAGTGGAGAGGGTGGTTGGTGTTGTCCATCACTGCTCTAAGTTTGGACAGTGTTCTCTGCTCGGCCACTGTTTCTAGAGGAGCCAGCTTCAGCCCCACCACAGAGCCTGCTTTCTTGATGATTTTGTTCAGCCGGTTGATATTCCTCCTGCTGGTACTGCACCCCCAGCACACAACAGCATACATAAGTGCACTGGCCACTACCGACTGATAGAACATGTGTAGTAGCTTTAAGGAAATGTTAAAAGAGCCAAGCCTCCTCAGAAAATACAGCCTTGTCTGACTCTTTTTATAGAGGAGGTCAGTGTTTGGTGTCCAGTCAAATTTGTTGTCCAGTAAGACCCCCCGGTACTTATAAGATGTTACTGTCTCTACCTTCTCACTGCCTATGCAGGCAGGTTGAAGAGAGGAAGTCTTTCTCCGGAAATCCACGGTCATCTCTTTCGTTTTCATTACACATTCATTTTAGCTTGTTTTGTCCATGTTGTAATTTTACAACGTTGGGTCAAAGGAGTAGCACAAATCCAGCCTGCACCTTGAACCCCATATTGACAAACTGTACTTTCCACTTGTTTGATTTTATGTTTTGCAATACATTAGTAATTAAATGACACAAACAAACCCTGAACTGGTCCTTACATGTGTTCAGAGTGTGGGTGATATCACTGAAATTCTGCTTCCCTACAGGCCCAACGGTGCAATTTTACAACATCCCCCCAAAAGGTTACGAAAATGTCAAAATTAAAAAAAGAAACCTGATTTTTGCATCAGAAGCTTCCATCTAAAAGGCTGAAAAAAATGTTTGCACTTTAAAAAAATATATATTTGGGTTTCTGGGGATTTACACACTACTCAAAAACAGGATCAAACTATTCGATCAAGTGAATTAATAAAACTGAATAAAAATAAATAAGTCAAGCTAAAACCACAGAATTAAAATAACCTACAGAATCCTAAACACAGCCTGTGTGTAATCCCATGTTAGTCAATTAGAAAACATCCAAATGCACCGGCAAAGGAGAAATTTAAACTGGACAAAAGTTTATTTTGGTCAAACTTTTCCATCTGATTTGAATTTCTCCTTTCCCATGGATTCTACCTGGACGACTGAGGGATTTCACACCTCCAAATGCACTAGAAAACCAGAAAAATGTCAATATTATTTGCATTTTTCTGTGAAGTTCCTCTCCCGGCCCTCTCTGATTGATTTTTATTACAGACACATGGAGTCAGGTGATGACAACTGTGCCTCATGTTGTGGAATGTGATGCCAAATTTTGCTCAGGGCCCCCTGAAGGCAAGATCCACCTCTGATGTTCTGCCTGGGCCTTGGTCAATCCTCCAGCTAAAGTAGCCCTGACCAAGATGAGCTCAAAGTCTGGAGATGGGTCCATATTGCACTGTGAAAATCTCCCAAAATAACAACCCTGCACCGGCTATTCCTCCATCTTTCTCTCTCTCCGGCACGAAAGCAAGCAGCGGAAGTAACCAACAATATCTGACGAAAAATGGAACCGACTCTGCTTCGAAAACATTGATTCAGGTGCCCCTTAGTTCATTTGGAAATCGCGAGCGAGCGGGAATATGCACAGACATGCCGCACTGCTTTCCGAACAAAGAGCGAGAAAAATAAATATAAAAAAAAGGTCTACAATTTGGTCTGAAAAGATTGGTGGTGACACGCGGCTCTGCACACGGAGTCCCCGAAACAGAAATTTAGAGCCGTGAAAATAGTGAACGTATTTGCCGAGCTTCTGGGAGAGAAGTAGGTTAGGAAAAAGGGAGAGGGGAGAGGGGGATGACAGGGCTGGGGGTGGATGAGTGGCGGAGAATGAAAGGAAAAGAGGGATTATGTAAGCAGTGGAAATGTTCAGGTGCTTTCCAAAAACAGAAGAGGGGCAATTGTGCACATGGAAATTCAAAGAGTTCAAATTGTGTTCTTCAGTCAATGTGTTTTTTTGTTTGTTTTTGCTTTTGGGCTCATTTCATAATCAATTCTTGGTCAAATTGTTTAGTAATTAACTTAAAGAGCTCATATTACTCTATTTTCTTGCATCTGTAGGCCTTGTGATGTCATGCGGTAAGACAGGAAGTGCTCCAGCATGTGTGTGTTTGTTTTGTTTTTTTTCCAAATGATGAATGAATTTGATGAATTCGGAATTCTGTATTTATGGAAATTAGACTGAATTCATTTGAATTGTTTTAAATGTTTAGTGGATGGAAAAGTGGTTATTTTAAGACAACACAGTTAAACACAGTTACTGGTTAAATGTTGTTAAAGTTGGTAGTTTCTTTCATGTATTTTGGAGCTGGCGAATGGAAAGAGATTTGTAGCTAAATCTGGCACAGAGCATCTTTTTAATATTTTCTGTGCACTGTCCTTGTTTTAAATAAATATATAAATAAAGAAATAAAGAAGGACATAAAGAAAGAAAGAAATAAAATAAAATAAAATGAAACATAATAATAATAATAATAATAATAATAAAAACACCCTGATAGAATGATTTGGATAATTTCAGAGCTGGAATTGCCCATTTCTCCTGGACTAAAGGTAAATGTAGCTGTTAACTTGAAAACTACCACTACATGATGTCACAATGTGGAACAGAGCATTTTGAGCAAATGAGATGTAGACAGATGACTCAAACAAAACACAACTCCAGGTCTGTTTTTGGTGAGGTAATAATATGATAACATGACTTAAAACTCACAAAAGACAGTTTGGTGCAATATGGGTTTAGAGTTCAACGTACGGGTAATTAACTAGTTACTAAATAGATAGTAGTTACTTTATTTGATGTTACTTTATGAAGGTATAGTTAAAGAAGATCTATTGTGCTTGTGTCTGCTATAGTTATAATCTATGAGGCCAGTGGATCATTAGGTTACAGTTTGTACATTTTAAATTGCAAGATTGCTCTAAAAAGACTAAAAAGAAACAAGTTCACTGACTTCCGCATTAGAAAACAGTGGTGCCCAATGGGAGCAGACGTTGCCCTCATAAAGCCTATAGTGTCCTTACTGAGAGGGGCTTGCATCTCCACAAACCTGACTCTTACTTGCCCTCCTTCTTTGTCTCTAATGGTAAATTGTCACATTCGTATATGGCGCTTTTCCACCTTCAAAGATATTTACAGCAAGGAACCAACCTATTCACCCACACATTCATAAACCAGTGTGTACAGACAATGGGGCTGAGATGGGTCAAGTATCTTGCCCAAGGACACAACAACAGTGTTCATCAGTGGGACCTCGAATTACATCATCAACCTTTGGGTCTGTGGATCTGATCACTCAAACATTGTTGTTTCAAGATCGATAGGTTGATTTGAACCGGTAACCTTCAGGTCAGTGGACAAACTCTAAAAACTGAGCTACTGTTGCCCAGTATCGCATAAATCTACCGACATGGAGAATGGTGGTTTTTCTGTATCTGTGGAAACATGCAGAAAGTTGCACAACGCTGTAAACTTACTAACATCTATTATTATTACAATTTTAAGCAGTTTTGCATTTAAAATTCATTACAAATTAACCTGATCATGAAGTGAAACTAAGTGAGATCTTTCATGGCAGTAGATCTGTCCTGTTTAGGGGCCTAGTGAGCCACTACCACATAATTACAATAACCTTCAGAATACTAAGCATAGCCTGTACGTAATCACACTTTGCACATTGGAAAACATCCAAATGCATGAAAAAAAACTGAAAAATATCAATAATATTCACAATTTTCTGTGAAGTTCCTCTCCCAGCCCTCTCTGTTTGACCACAAAAGTATTCTTGTCTATGTGTTGTGTGTGTCGAGAGAGGGATTTGAACCGGCAACCTTCATATCAGTGGACAAACGCTAAAATCCGAGCTCCTGTCGCCCAGTTTTGCATAAATCTACTGACACGGAGAACAGTGTTTTTTCCGTTTCCGTGGAATCGTGCAGAAAGTCGCACAACGCTGTAAACTTCCGAACATCCGATATTATTACCATTTTAAGCAGCCGCACTCGCATTTAAAATTCAATACAAATTCTCCGTCAAAACATAAACAAACACACAAATTCCCCTCCATCCCGCTCCAGTTCGGGCTCAGACATAATTCATGGGTTTGGAGGGGGAATCTGGTCGTGCGCCGGATCGATTGGCTGCACCGGAAGCGTGACCTTGCCTGAGCGGCCCCCTCCTCTCATCCTCTCAGGTACATTTGTTTAGTAACACGAGATGCTGATCACGGCGTTTACTGGCGATCGATGGGCTCACCTACTCCATCGATTTAGCATCATAACACAGTCCGGCATAGTCCTGGATAAGATCTTTTTTTTTTGTTTTATACTATATCTGATACAGCTGCTGCATACCTATTTTTACTGTATCTGCTTCCCACTATTGACAAGGTGTGCACAGCTACTGGGCATAATGTCATATATTAGTACAGTGGAGTGTGGGTTTGGCAGCTTGGGAACTCTTTAGCTTCGTTGTATGCAAAGGTGGGAAGAGAAAAAGTACCGTTGCATGGTTAAATCACAATTACTGCTTCCAAAATAGTACTGAAAGGCTTATAGGTCAATGACGTATAAGGAATTTCAACAGGCGAATTTTAAAATATAAAAAAAAATATTTGTTTCTATTGAACTTTTCCAAATATTTACAGTGTCACGTGCATAAATATATGTTTAACCTTTATATTAAGCATTTTTAGTGTTTTTTTTATGTACATGAATTGGCTACGACCTTAAAAAATGACATGTGACGCGACGACCTTAAAATGGTTTTATTTTCTAAAACAACGAGTAATATGAAGTGTACAGAAACAAATTGTTGCATTTCTTTAGATTTTTAATGCATATTGATATTTTCTTTTGGTGTTCAATATGACAGTCGCCTGCTTGTGTTTAATGAACAAACTACTGCCCTGGAAAATGCATCAAATGAAGAAAAACGCCTAAAGAACCATTCACCCAAGTCGACTTTGTCTGTTATTAAACTCCAGCCATAGAATTCCTGCTGTTATTAGTCGTTCCACATGATGCACGGTCGCACCACATGACATTTTAACACTTTAAGTACAAAAACATGCAGAATAACTGATTTCTGAAAAAAAAAATGATTTGGTTCCATGGAGGTCAGAGATACTACAGAAATGTGCTGAATTATTATGAAATTTGAACCTTTTAACTGAGGAAATGGCAAATGGACAGAAAATTCAGGTCGTCATGTCATTGACTCTTATATTGTGGTATTTTTGATCTATGTTATAATGTTTCCTCATCAAAAACATGTCCGGAGTTGTGTTTTGTTTCATTCGCACATGTTTAACACACAAATCCTGCATATTTAGGCTGAGTTCTTCTCCTAAACTCAAGCGTTTAGTGTTTTTATGCTCCACACACCTTCCCTAGTATCATTTGGTTCATTTCAGCCCTGGAATGAAATTGTAAAAAGTAGTTGTTAACTTGGAAACTACAACTTTATGATATCAAAAGGTGGAACAGAGCATTTTGCGCTTTGGAACTGTAGACAGACTAATAATAAAAGGTTAAAAATGGGTGAATGAAACAAAACACAACTCTGAATACTGTATATTTTTGGCGTGGTAACAGCTTTTTAGCATTTTAGAGCAGTAGATTGAACAGTTTGAAGCTGAATTAAGTTGTTTCAAGCCACAATCTGCATATTTTCTGATGGATCAGGGGATTGGAACTTGTACAGGACTCACTACTATGATTTTAAAAGCAACACATTTTAATTACATGGTTACAATTATTCTCAGTTACAAGTACAGGCTCAAAAAAGTCCAAATTCATTGCATGGAAAATGTCTAGAACTCACCACTACTGTTGTTCACATGGTCACATTTTGAAACAACGCTTTTCCACTTTCAAGACACTCAAAGCGCTTTACGTGAAGGAACCAATCGCTCATTCACACGGACACTGGAGGCGAAGTGGGTGTGTTCAGCCCAAAAACACAGCGGCAGTATTCATCTGCTGGAATCACGGATCAGCGGCCTCTCAACTAATGATGTTTTACGTTCATTATCAGCGGACAAATGCTCTACCAGCGGAGCTAGAGCCGCCCCCTACTCTCGCAGTAGCCTGTTTGAACGTCAATACGGGCGATTTTGTTTGAGAAAAATAGGATGAATTTGTGAACAGAGATGTGCTTTAGTAAGTATTCAAAAAAAGATTCAAAATATCCATGACATTTCGTGTTTCCCATCGCTTTCAATGACAGTGACAATTCCTGGATTTTTGTACTTTTCCTTACAACTTTTTTCCCCCACAAACTGCCACTAAACTGCAATAAACATTTTTACCACAAGTACTCTCTCTCATCAAACGAGTCATAATTAGAAAATCATAAAAACATCATCTGTACTTTAATACCAAATGAAGAACTCGGCTATAATCTCCCCCATTGTTCGTGTCTATTTTCTGTTTAGAGCTGCACCTGCTACAGCTTAAAGGAGACGCCGCTGGGTAATCACCTTTGCCATATGGCTGACTGAACCGCAGCCAATGCACCCCACGCCCCGGCATCAGCTACCCATAATGCAGCAGTAATAGCCTTCAGCGAAGCGCAGTCCCCCTTTACCAATCCATTTTCACCGCATTGTTTATACTGCACACACATAAAAGGCGTCGCTCTCACGTTTGCGTTTGCAGAGGTGGTGAAGTACACAAAACCTGTACTTAAGCCAGAGTAACGTTACTTCCAAATCATATTACTCAAGTGGAAGTATACAGTTGTGGAAGGGTGAAAAAGTATTAGGTAAGTAAGTACTAGTCAAGGAAGAATAGCTAAAGGACCAAACATTAAATAATACAAATAATTGTATGTTTTCAACGGACAAAAATGAAACACGAATGTTCAAATAATTTCTTACTGTCAACATAAAGCTTTTGTTAGTTGCAGATTTACAGTAGGAAGAGTTACCAAACCTTTTACTCAAAGAAAAGTACTGTTACTTCAATAAAAATATCAAGAAAGACTAAACATATGCTGACAGAAAAGTACTAAAAGGTCCTATATTCTGCAAAATCGACTGATGTGAGCTTTTACATATTTTATAATGTTATCTCATGAAAAAAACATACCTGGAGTTGTTTTCTTTTGCTCGCATATTTGAGTAATCCTTTCTTATTAGTCTGTCCACATCTCCAAAGCTCAAAATGCTCTGTTCCACCTTGTGATGTCATGAAGAGGTAGTTTTCAAGCTCCTTTTACCTTTAGTTCAGTAGGGACAGACAATTCCAGGGTTGAAATCATCCAAATGATTCTAGTGAAGGTGTGTGGAGTTTAAAAACACAGTGGAGCACTTCCTGTATTACCACATGACATCACAAGGTGGAACACAGTTTTCTGTCTGGGAAAATAACTCAAAATTCACCAAAATCTATAGGTTGTGTGTGTTAAACGTGTGTGAATGAAACAAAACACAACTCCAGATACGTTTGTGATGAGGAAACACAACAACAAAATAATAACAATGGTGACGAAAAAGATGAACACGACAACAAAGAAGAAGAAGATGAAGACGACAAAGACCAAGAAGAAAACGAAGACGACAAAGACCAAGAAGAAAACGAAGACGACAAAGACCAAGAAGAAGAAAACGAAGACGACAAAGACCAAGAAGAAAACGAAGATGACAAAGACCAAGAAGAAAACGAAGACGACAAAGACCAAGAAGAAGAAAACGAAGACGACAAAGACCAAGAAGAAGAAAACGAAGACGACAAAGACCAAGAAGAAAACGAAGACGACAAAGACCAAGAAGAAAACGAAGACGACAAAGACCAAGAAGAAAACGAAGACGACAAAGACCAAGAAGAAGACAAAGAAGATCACGAAGATGAAGACGAAGAAAACAACGAAGAAGAAGACGAAGAAGACCGAGACCAAGACAATGAAGAAGACTAAGAAGACAAAGATGAAGAAGACGACAAAGAAAACGAAGAAGATGTAGAAGAAGAAAACAACGGAGAAGACCAAGACATTGAAGAAGACAATGAAGAAGACTAAGAAGACAAAGAAGACGATGAAAAAGACAAAGAAGAAGACAACAAAGAACACGAAGAAGCCTAAAATGAAGATGACGATGAAGTTGAAGAAGAAGAATCCATTACAAAGTTACAGAAATGTGCTGAGTATCTGTAACTGAGCACCACCCACCTCTGTGTATTTTTACTTCTGAGTTCCGCTTCACATTATTTTCTGCCGTCTCAAACGCCGTGTCAGAATCCCGTGACGTGAACATCCTTTACAGCGCGATTACACAAAGCATCATTGTCACAAACGGTTTACAGTCGTGTTTGGGGGGGTGTGACGTTCTCGCCCGGAGGCATCACAAATACACTTTTGTCAAGTCGCTGGAATGTCAAAAAACTATAAAAACGTTTCAAAGCAAAATAGACTTATTCGCCGCTTCATCTTTGTGTAGAACAAGGTGAAATTAAGTTTAATAGAGTGGAATCCAAAATTTTAAGTGGAGCTCGCTGGAGGCCAAAGCCGAGTTGTATAATCCAATTCTGCTAAGAGAATCAAGGGTAGCCATGATTTGTGATTTAGCAAGTGAATAGTACAAAACAATTCCTCGTAGTTCAACTTGTTTTCATTTTAATAGAGACATTTTACCTATTTTTTGTTGGTTAAAATCCATTAGACTGAAATGACTGCGGAACATTTCCAGCAAAGCAATAACATCTCCACGGCGACAAGCAACAAGCAGAAAAGTCAGTGTTCTACTTCATTTTTGTCTCCATTACAGTTTAGCAATACGAGTCTTTTGATACTTTGCAGTGACATCATGCTGAGGGGTACTACATGCATGTCTACGGAGGAATGTTCAGCAGCCTGACATGTTTTTAAACGGTCTGAAACCTCAGTATAAAGAGTTTGATTTTCAGCAAAAAGGAGAGAGTGACTAACTCAGATCAGGTCATCTTATGTGGGTATTGCGAAGTCAGTTCTTTACGGTTAGACTGGGTAAAAGCTCAGGTTGAAGTCCAACTTGAATAAGAGCGTGTCAGACAGAGCAGTGCCTCCAGTTAGCTTCCCCAGGGCACACTGATGGCGTCAGCATCAATAACAATGCGTTCGTTAGAAGTAAAGCTTTTACAGTAGAGCTCTGGACCCTCAGTACTGCAGAGTATACCCCTCTCTGTCTATCCCACTCTGTTTATCCCTCTTTCTTTGACTCCATCCCTCTCTCTTTCTCTGTCTACCCCCTCTCTCCGTCTATCCCCATCTCTTTCTCTCTGTCTGGCTATCTGTGCCTCTCTCTTTCTTTATCTGTTTACCCCCTTCTGTGTCTATCTCCGTCTCTCTTTCGCTCTCTCCGTCTATCCCTGTCTTTCTCTCATTCTCCGTCTACCTCCCTCACTGTCTATCCCTCTCTCTTTCTCTGTTTAACCCTTCTCTCTGTGTTTATCCCGCTTTCTTTGAGTCCATCCCCCTCTTTCTTTCTATCTATCCCACTCTGTGTTTGTCTCTTTCTTTGAGTACATCCCTCTCTCTTTATCTATCCCCAGCTCTCTCTCTTTGTTTATCTCTCTCTACCCCCTTCTCTCTGTCTATCCCTCTCTCATTCTGTCTATCCCTGTCTCTCTCTATCCCCGTCTTTCTCTTTCTTTCCTTCTCTGTTTACCCCCATCTATCCCTGTCTCGTCTCTCTTTCTTTGTCTACCCCCTCTGTCTATCCCTTTCTGCCTATTCCCCTCCTATCCCTCTCTCTCTCTCTCTCTCTGTCCATCTCTCTCTCTCTCTTTCTCCGTCTACCCCCCTTTCTGTCTATTCCTCTCTCCGTCTTTCCCTGTGGTATGTCTATCGTGCAGCGAATTGCCACATAAGGTAAACAGGAGAACATCAAAAAAGTACAACTAACAACACAACTGAAGTACAACAGAAAAACAGCGTCTCTATTGTGATCAGTGATGCATCGATCTTACTTTTCATATAAAAAAAAGAAAAGAAGTGAATGTTTCTAAGTTTCCTTATTAGCTCGTCTGCCGTCAAGGCCGTGCTCGTTGCAGTGACGGGCAGCTTGAATGATCAGAATGAACTGTAAGTCGGGTTCTAAGCAGAGGAGATCGATCGCTGCTCAATGCCAGACACCGGGGAGAGGAACTATGGCCCCGATCACACACTAGGTAAGCAACATCCATGCCAAGTACATACGGAGAAGTGTTTTGTAGACAGAAAAGTAGACGGCGAGTTAGAACCCCTTCCAACTTTATATGAACATGTATTTTAAGCGTACATTGTGTAACTTTTGTGGTGGAGTTTCTGTGAAATGCTTTTCTCCGTGGACATGTTATTACTCCGTCTGGAATGTTCAGTATGGCATTAAACCTTTCTATGTTCATGGAATGGAATGGAATTGGATTTTGAATTGAATTTTTGAGCTATAAAAGCACCTAAATGTAAGGTAGGGCTGTTTAATGTCATACTGCGGGACATTCGAGGCAGAGCAACGACATATCCATAGAAAAAAGATAGTGACGGACCTTCAACCAAAAAGTTACATAGTGTTCTTGTCTCCATGGAGATGTCATCACCTTCCCAGGAATATTTCACAGTATGGTATGGAAGAATGGCAGTATCCCAGTTCATCATATTTGTCCACTGATCTGAAGGTTGACGGTTCAAATCCAGTTCCCCAACGTAAACATCTTTGTAAAGAAGTCATATCCATTGACCCGCAGGTTTTCCGTGTGATTCCAGCTTCGACAGATGAATGCTGTTGTGTCCTTGGGCAAAACGCTTAACGCATCTTCCCCCCCAGTGTCTGTGTAAACCAGTGTATAAATGTGTGTGGGGAAATGGTGAGTGGTTCCTTGATGTAAATGCTTAGAGTGCCTTGTAGGTGGAAAGCGCTATATAAAAACATGACCATTTAGCATATGGTATTACTCAAATCTATCTCCATGGAGACAAGTGGGCGATGCCATGTTTTTCCACAAGGTATTTTCAGCACTCAAACACCTGTAATTGAATACATGCAATGAAGATAAGTTTAATGACGTACTGAGAACATTCGAGACAAA
Source organism: Odontamblyopus rebecca (assembly GCA_030686955.1). NCBI lineage: Eukaryota > Metazoa > Chordata > Actinopteri > Gobiiformes > Gobiidae > Odontamblyopus > Odontamblyopus rebecca. The sequence continues at coordinate 7,000,241 of CM060672.1, forward strand.
GCAATAACAGAGCTGGAGTTTTTCATTTCTCGTCTTTAAGTACTAAACTGGGTCTGTTATATGACGCCTGACTAGTTTGAAAAAAAAAGTTATTTACTAGGGATGTAATGATAGTCTCATGATACAATACTGTCACGGTATGAACCTCACGGTACGATATTTATTGCGATATCATGGGAAAGTTCACAATATGGTGGGGAGGCTCACGATATTACGATATTCTACATAATAACAAGACTGACATTCTAAAAAGCTTTGACCAGTCATTTGGTACAACATTTATTGTCATTAAGGATCCAACGATATCCAAATCTCTCTGAATATTTTCACCATAAACATCTCATGGTACCAGATTTACTGCAATATTTTGTGTGTGAATCTGCTACTTTTTTCTCTAAAAATGCCTTCACAAGACTTAATCCAAAGAATGAGGATTTCAAAGTGCTTAGAACAGTTATTTCTTCATGTCGTCTGCACTGAAACGGAGCAAAGGATCATGGTCATGGTCTATGTAGTTCCCTCTTTTTTTTTTTTTTTTTTTAGATATTTCTGCATCAGAACTGTTCACTTAAGCAAAGACACTTGTGATTCGATAAATTGTGATGGTCCATGTTATTACCGTGAGACCTCTGACGATACGATATCACCATATTTCAGTTATTGTTACATCTCTATTATTTACATTTATAGTCAACATGGGGTGGGTTCTGCATGGATTTTGAAAGGTTCATTTGCTGACTTCCTGTCTTACCAACCACTATGTACTTGGGTGCTATACTGTAGACATACAGGTTCATGGAATACAAAGGGATTTATCCCCTCACATTTACACATAGAATATGATAAAACAATGAAAAAATACTGTCCCGACTCTTGTAGAATAAACTTAAGTATAATAAGACAAATGAGATTGGACTCATTTAGTAAATAAATACAGAAGTGTATTTATATGAGTATGGAACATGAACCCTCTGGTTATTCTTCCATTGTAGGGAGTATTAAAATATTAGACCTATAACAAAGACTGAGCTGGCAGTGAGTGCCCTTGATACAGCGCAGCAGTGCAGTTTCTCCATCACAGACCATCTGCACGAAAAAAAATTGACTCCTTTTCGGATTCTTTGCTCAGAAGCGAGTGTGACCACGCATACTAATTTGAATGACTTTGGACGTCTTTTGGAACCTGCCCAGGCCCCATTAAGTGAGAATCTGGTTTACGCTGATGATCAGGAATTACATCATAAAACAGGGAATTATTCTAATGATAAAACTTTGAACATAAGTGAAATATAAACTTTAATTCTTGAGCTGCATAATTTAGCTACTTAATTGACCTACTGTACATTTAGGGTGTACAACTTAAAAAACAACATGATCTTACAATACTTAAAAGATACAGAATCACGCAGAGTTGTAGTTGTAGTCATTTAGTCAAATTTTTTATGACTTGAATAATGATTTTATTTATATTCTGAGGATTTACAAGCAAAACAACATGGATTAGAAAACATGGAGTGAGTTAGATGAAGTTTTAGAACTGGACCGTTGAAAGGTTGGGGGTCCATAACCTGCTTGTGTCTATGGATATGGCATTGCTCTGTCTGGAATGTCCCATAGTATGACTTTAAACGGTCTACTTTACATTGATGAAATTACTTAGTGGTTTTGTACCTTAACAATACCTAGAGAAAGAGGTATTCTGACTGTGAAAGGGGTTGCCTTTCTGCAGATTTGACCTGTAACTTGGTCTGGTTTGGTCTCCAAGAAGGTCAAAAGGTTTAATACCATACTGTGAAACATTCTAGACAAAGCAATAACACAAGCAGAGGAAAGCATTTATTTTCTTTTCCATCATAAAAGTCACACAATGCAGCTCTAATATGCATTTTTATTTCTGAAGGTGTTTCGTAGTACTTCTCTGTATACAAGATCATACAATATTGTGAGCTTTGCCAGAACCAAGTCAACCAAATATTTCCTCAGCCGCTACAGCCCTGAAATCTCAACAATTACTTTGCATATAATACAAAAACGAAAAATAACAAAAAGGAGGAAAACACCATTAAAGAACAGTACAACTCCATCTGAGACGTATTCTGCAACCAGGCGTGCATCCGAGTGTTTACACGCATTCAAATACTTGTTTTGGTGTGCGCTGTGCAAAGAGAGAAAAGGGCGTAAAATGGAGCCACGGCGAGGTAAGAGAGAGTCCGATTCAATTTGAGCGACGCACCAGCTCAGAGTGCAAACACAAAGGCTTCATTACAGTCAGACCCCGCGTGATGGAGAACTGATAATTCATCGTCTTTTGAAACCAGCGGAGAAGATAAAGGACGCGAGAAGAGTCAGGGGAGGTGTTTTGTGAGGGTGAGTGGAGGATGTATGGTGACTAGCAGTGGTTAGAGCAAAAGGGTGAAGACATATTTTAATATTTTATAAGGATGTCTGTTGTAGCCTGTCGGAAAATTGAATTCAACAGGACAATCGTTTTTAAGAGTTTCAACACATACTGTACCTATACTAGTGGCTTATTCATTTCTAGCAGGATTCGTATACGTCACTACCGTAAATATCACTAACTACATTGAGTCTAGTTAGATCTACCCGAAGCTGTGAACTGTCGCTGAGTCACATTTTGCATGATTGTTCATGCCTTTAGTGGGTGATCAATCTCCTATGAGCACACTGTGGTTAGGCTTACTTCCTTTTGGGGTTTTGGCTTTGAGGAAAGAGTTGTAGCTGTGATATATGGGCTATGGTGGTGTCTTAGACCCACATTTCTGTTCAGATGGAGATGGATGGCTGTTCCTTGCAAATAAAGAGCAGTGGTCCCCCAACCCAAAGGTCAGAGGATTGATTCCCACTAGGCCCAAGTCCTGTTATTGTGTCCTTAGGCAGGACACTTCCCCCAGCTTGGCTAGTATGAATGTGTGTGCCTGGGTGACTGGTGATCAGATGGGTAGATTCCCCAGGGCTGCTCTGGCTACAATAGTAACTTACCATCAGTGTGGGGTGAATGAATGATGTTGAGAGCGTAGAGCTTTAAGAGGTTGTCTAAAGCGCATCGTGTGAAGCATATTACTGTTTTATGTCACACTCTGGAATATTATAGTCAAAGCTAGCACTCAGCAAGAAGGTTCCAGGTTTGATCCCCAGGTCTTTCTGTGTGGAGTTTGCATGTTCTCGCCGTGCCGTGGTGGGTTTTCCTTGGGCACTTGTTTTACCCCATCAACCCAAAACATGCACCATAGGTCAGATCCTACAGTTGGGGTAGTCCTGACCATAGACTGTATACAAAAGTGAACTTAACGAGTGTGATGTCACCCATAGTGTTCAGCACCGCTCAAATGAGGCTCGTGATGCTAATGGTTATGAAAAAAAAAAATCAGGATCATGTACAGCAGGTTCATACGGACATTTTAAGACCAAAATTACAAGAATCAGTGCAGCAGTTACAGAGAGAGAGAGAGAGGTGATAAGATCCCAATGTAAGTCAATGGGAAAAAAGGAGAGAAGGAGCTATAAGAGCCTCCTGGAGCACTTCCTATTTGGCACATCGCGCTCACGCATTAGTTATGTCCATTCATATATACGGTCTGTCCTGACCAAGACTAGCAAGAAGATGATGAAGATGGGTCCCTGAGCGCGAGTCTGCACGCCCACTGCTCCTGAAGAGATGCCCCAGCAGCACTGAAGGAAGGGTAAAATGCAGTGGACAAATTTCTCTATGGGGACAAAAAAGTGTATTTTAACCTTACGAAACGAAATATCTATGTGAGAATTGCGATATAATCTCTTAGACATCCCCCACCTCTTACTAGAACACCACACTCGCATATCATCTGCAGCAACTAGCAGTGGAAGCAGCGAGGGGGTGAGTGAAGGATGAGGAATGTGAAGTAACATTAATAAGGATGACCGTTGTAGCGTATCAATCTGCCACGATCGGCGTCATGAGCAGGATTCTTCAGTCCCATTAAAACAGGCCACAGCGAGAGAGACTGATGACTTCTATTATCATCTAAATGTGTGAGCGTATAGAACATGAAAATAAATACAGAGCATAAAGAAGCTTGTTATTCTACTCATAAGTCTTGCCACCCATTAAGACGTCAGCATTATAAATAAGTGATGATGTGATTGCACTGGGTGGGGTGGAAAGAATGGTAAGTATTTACATAGTGCACGTGGGAAACATTATCAGTTGTTGTAGTCCGAGAAATTAATCATGGGAAAGTAGTCAACGTAATTTTGTTTAGTTTTATATTTCACGCTAATAAAAAAAAAACAAGTTTTGGGATTCTAACATTGCCTGAAATGAAGTAAATTCAAATACCATTTTGCAACTATTAGAACATTCGTTTGATTCTAGCAGCATCCAAAAATTACTACTACTACCACAACAACCACTACAACTGCCACTACAACTGCTGCTACTACTACTGCTACTACAACTATTACACCTACTACTACAACAACTACTACTACTACTGCTGCTACTGCTACTAAGCAACAAGCAGATGCTTCACCAGAAAAAAAAGTTGTATATATCTACACTTTTTACCATGAAATATGAAATCATATTAAATCAACTTACATTCAGTTTCCCCTAGATGCATTGTAGTGTGACATCATGGATAACATCAACTAGCATGCTAACTTGCACTTCCTGATCTAACACTTCATAATTAGATGCAATTATATACAATACAATATGCTTACTGAAGATATCTTAGCACTGTAGACTGTGTACTGGGAAACTTCATCCAAACAATTCTTTCATCAGACAGTGAAGACGGACAATTTAATGAATTTGACAAGGTTTAAAGTTCTTTCTTGTATCTTTCAGTTTGTCTATCCATTCCTCAGTTATTTTTCCCCATATGAATTCAATGTTATAAGCGAATATCACAGCCCAGTTATCTCAAAAGGAAATGAGTCAGTTCTACAATAATTTCCATGTATGAGTCAATGATTGGACCCCTGAGCTGCCCATGAATGCCTGATCTAAATAAACACTTACGGAACAAACAATTATACTGGAGAATTTAAAATGTTTATACAACATTTCTCCAATAAGCAAAGACATTTTTTGCTCTAATACATGGGGAAAAATCAAGTATAGGCCCTTTAAAGAAATGTTAACATTTAGCAGTGATGGATAGTGCATATCAATCACCTTATTGACTCAATTATAGATCCATCCACGCTACATACAGCCTAGCGGAAAAACCACGATCTGTAATGGGTTTATTATTCTGCACAGTGACCCTTGCACACCACTGTCTAATGCTACTACTATTATTACCACTACCAACACCACTACTACCCGTATTTTTTAGATCCTAACCTAAAATAACCCTGTGCAATATGCCGACAGTGCTTCAAGAAATGTGGTCCATTCCAAACTACTACAACTACTATAACCACTAACACTTGTACTACTCTCCACAGAAGTAAATAATGCCAGACTGTTCAAAATTTCAGGTTAAACAAGGAAAAGAAAAGTTATACATTCTGTTTTTGCAATGACATAAAATACCCCATAGTAATTTACTGTTCCCAGTGTGTTATGGTCTTCAGCAATGTGACATCGCTAAAAAAGTGCTAACATTTAGCAGTGATGGATAATACGTATCACTCACCTTATCGACTCAATTATTGATCCATTCACACGACAGAATATTGCATGGTGGGAAATCATAACCCGTAATGGCTCTATTATTCCCTCGTCTGGCCCATTAAATGCATGACTTCTACTACAACTATTACAACTACTACTACTGACTGACAACAACTACTACTATAACAACGGCTATAGCAACAATAACTACTACTACAGCTACTACTGACTGACAACAATTACTACTACACTAGCAACTACTACTACACCAACTACTACTACTACTACACCAGCAACAACAATTACTACTACACCAGCAACTACTGTTACTATACCAGCAACTACAACAACTACTACTACTACTACTAGTACAGCTACTAGTACTACTACTACTACTACAACTACTACTACTAGTACAGCTACTAGTACTACTACTAGTACTACTACTAGTACAGCTACTAGTACTACTACTACTACTACAACTACTACTACTAGTACAGCTACTAGTACTACTACTAGTACTACTACTACTACTACTACTACAACTACTACTATTACTACTACTAGTACAGCTACTACTACTACTAGTACAGCTACTACTACTACTAGTACTACTACTACTACTACTACACCTACTACTATACAACAGGAACTACTACGACTACTACTACCACTGCAACTACAACTACTACAATTACTACTACTACTACAATAACTACTACTACTACAGCAATTACTACTACTACAACTACAGTAGCTACTACTACTACAGGAACTACTACTACAGCAACTACTACAACTACTATTACTACTTTTAGATATGCATACAATGGTTAAAAAAAGTTTTATCCGTTCTATTACTAATACTACCAGTACTACCACTACTACCACTACTACGGTGCACCTTTAACAATGACATAAAACATACTGCGTTACTTTCAATGTCACCAATTGCATTTTGATGTTCTTCAGCAGCCTTACACAGGTAAAGAAGTGCTAACATTTAGCAGTGATGGATAATTCGTATCAATCACCTTATCGACTCAATTATTGATCCATTCACACTACAGAATATTGCATGGTGGGAAATCAGGATCTGTAATAGCTCTATTATTCTCCCCAGTGACCCTTGGCCGCTAAATGCATGTCACACAAACACAAATAACCACACTCTTTGTAAAATAGCTCAAGGTCGCCAGAAGTACACCCGCCACCAATTACTCCAGACTGCAGCGGCGAGGCCCAGAGGTGTCCCCAAGGTGTCCGATCACAAACACACCGGTGCGGGCGGGACACGGAGGTCTGTGGTCCCCAGCGAAAGGCATCCACGCTGGGGCTGGGGAGGAGGGGGGAGCGAGGGGCGCGGCTGGTGTCAGGGCGGATTAAAAATGCATGGCTTTGCTGGGGCTAGCGTAACAATGAGTGTCCTCATTCGTCGCCTGTCACCTCTGGGAGCTCACTGGACAGAGGGAAGGGGGGATGGGGATACGGGGAGCTGGGAGAGGGATGACGGCGACCAGGTAGTGTGGGGACATAAGAGTAGCAGCTGTAATTTATACAGCTAAAATGGCGAACCTTAAGCTTGCTGGATATAATGGATGCACAGTTTTAGAAGAAAATTGTGAATAGATTGGCGATATATGTTTGAAAAGTAGGATACTGGTCAGAATGCATTGTAAACATCTCCAGGAGAGTTAATATTTGAGATAAGATGACACTACACTGGAAAAAAAAATATATATATATATATATATACCTAGGTAAGAATGACATAAATTAAGAACATTTACTTTGAGTAGAGTAGATTCAACTGACAAGTAAAATGATCTCCCAGTGGAATGTGTTTTTTTCTTAACTCAAGCAACATTTTTGTTTCTTATTTTAAGTGGAAAAAGTTGCTGTTTTTCTTATTTTAAGTCCAGCGAGATGTATTTTTATATTTTAAGTATAAAAAGTCTTATTCCACTGGCAGATCATTTTACTTGTCAAGTGAAATTTACTCACATCTTGGTAAAACTTTCTTAATTCAAGTCGTCTTATCTTTACTAGGTTTTGATTAGATTTCAGAACATAATTGTAAAAAAGGGTCAGTAGGGCTTGCTTTTTCCTTTTCGATTTCCCAAGGTATATTACCGAAGTAAATGTAGTGTTTGTGATATCATACTTATACCTACTTCAACTGAAATTTTGAATCTGTTGCGATATATAATGTGCAGCCAAACTGAACCTAGAAAACATATTACATTATGGACTTAAAATATAGAGTTTTATGTGATAAACAATTTGGTTTGTTTGGTTTAATCAGAGACCATACACCATACTTTTTAATGTGTCATATATGTTCCATGATTTATATGTATGTGTGTTCATAGGTTCAATAAAGTAATCTGGAAATCTTTTTTTTCCCTTAAGATTGATTTTAGAAATAGGAGTTTGCAGTCTTAACAGCACTCAACATTTTTCACACAAACTCAAAACAATTTCATACAGCTGAGAATATTAAGTAGTGGTTTTCTAGTTCCTCGCCTATTGAACCATAACCTCAGTGTCATTATGTGGTCCTGCTTATTCAAATGTAAAAAAAAAGTACAAATACATGAACTATTTTCTATACTAATCATTGTATCTGTATGACCCCAACGTATCCAAGCGCCTTTACACGTATTTCAACAACTGACCACATTTAGTAGCAAATCAAACCTTGACGGCACTAAAGAGCCCACCAGCCCACAAAACTGTTAAGACTTTTACACTATATTTTATGAGAGCAAGGACGCAGGGGGGTGTAAGTAGTTCTTCTCCTCCAGAAACATTGACCCCAGCAAGGACACCTGTACTCCTAATAATATAAGCGCTCTGGAATCTGGCCATCTCTCTAATAACGCACTTTATGAACTGTGCAGCTCCTACACCAAAGCCCAGTCACCCGAATGTGACACCCGGCCCCACCGACGGCGTCGTTAAAGGGCCCATATACGACTCAGTTCTGACCTATGTTATTTTGTTGTTTCCTCATCACAAACAGACCTGCAGTTGTGTTTTGTTTCGTTCACATGTTTAAGACACAGACTCTGGATATTTAGGCTGAGTTGGAACCGAAAACACCCTGTACCACCTTGTGATGTCATGTGGTAATCCAGGAAGTGCTCTATTGTGTTTTTGAAACCCCATACGTCTTCACTAGCATCGTTTGGATACGTTCAGCCCTGGAAAATTATGGTAAAAGGAGCCAGAGACCTGCACTGCATAGGGTATCTGTGGATGACCAATGGGTGAACTGCAAATTTTAATGAAACAGGTGAAAAATGTTGTGCTGTGTCGGCTGCGGGTTCGGGTCGGATGCAGGAGAGTGCGGGTCTAATCTGGGATTTACAAAACATGTGCGAACAAAAAACAGGCATGTATTATAGTGAAATGCAAACATGCCATTGTTTTTATAAGAGGATTAAATGTAAAATCCATATGTTTTTATTCATTATGTCTTCTTAGTACTTTACTTTCATTATGTCTTCTTAGTACTTTACTTACTTACGTACTTTTTCCATATGTTTTTGCCTGCACATGCACATTCCCAAAAATCTCTGTCACTTTTATTTTCAAACCACGTATGCGATGTCCTGCAGTTCAAATGACTTCCGAGGATCTGAAAAGAAAATTAGCGAGTGGAGAGTATAAATGTTTCTCCTTTTTGGCTCTCGGACTGATTTTCATTCAGGTGCGGTTTGGGTGTCGCTCTGTATTTATAGCAGGTCGATCGGGTGCGGAATTTTATTTCAATTCTATCGGAAAATGGGTTGGAAAACGGATTGAGGTATGACGGGTACGGGCTTGTGCGGTTTGTCAAAATCAGACCCCTGCAGGACTCTGAAAGGAGCTATTAACGTGAAAACTGACGTGTCATGATATCCCAGGGTGGAGTGGAGCAGTTTGACTAATAATTACTCAAACATGTGTGAATGAAACAAAACACAACTCCAGGTATGAGGCAACAATGTACTAACATGGTGTAAAGTGCACAAGAGTCCATTTTGTGCCCTACAGGACCTTTAAAAGCACTGATTTTCATGTCTTAAAAACGTGAAAAGCTGAATGAGTTTGCAAAGGTCCGTAGTTATTCCACACGTACCTTATGCATTCCTAATATCACCGTTTATGAGTTTATTGACCACTTTTGCAGCGCAGTCACCCTGGGGATGTTCTGCATTGCATGTATGTCTATGGAGAAATGATCTGCAGTTTCCGTGGTGACACACAACACAACACTGCCAAATCGTTTTTAACATAGTCTGGAAGCGAGACATTTGCAAGACCCTGTGATCAATACCAGGGCTCACGGTCCAGTTTTAGTGTTTGATGTCCAATAAAAAAAGGTGAGAGTGACTAACTGAAAATTTGTTAGTTTGTTATGGTCAGATTGTGTTAAAATAACGCTCAGATTAAAGTCTAACAGAGCTTCAGACAGAGCAGTGCCTCTAAATAGCATCCTAACCGTGCAGGTTTGTATTGAAATTTAGGCAATAATACATAACAGTGTACAAGGTAACATCACAAACAAAACAAAAAAAGGAGAAAGAGAGATCTAATGAAAGCAAAAAGTTTCAAAATGATCTCTGGTTTTCAAGGCGTTTGGGTTTGAGTGTTGAATGGTTTCTCTATAATGTACAATTTTGTTTGGAATCATAAAAATAATAATCATAATAATCATAATAACAGGTTTCTATTGCAGATCTTTGAGTGTGTACTGCAGCCGTCACAGATTTCAAAGATGTTAATTTCTATTGGAAATGCTAAAGACTGTTCACATAACTGCAAAAATAAGTCTGTAGGTTTTGTTATTTCAATTAAACGGTTATACAACTACTTTAAAAACTACTATAACTGCAACTACTACTAAGATGCTACCAGTGCTACAACCACAATACTTTATGGATGTGAAATTTGGCTATGATCTTCAGGAGGTTAATAGTGTAATATTTCCTGTGAAACCAACCACAATATGATATTGTCACGGTACGATATTTATTGTGATAACGTGGGAAAGCTCACGATATGGTGGGGAGGCTCCCGATATTACGATATTCTACATAATAACAAGACTGACATTATAAAATGACCAGTCATTTGGTGCAACATTTATTGTCATTAGGGATGTAACGATATCCAAATCTCTCTGTACGATATTTTCACCATAAACATCTCACGGTACGATATTTACTGCAATGTTTTGTAGAGGCTCACAAAACTGTGAATCTGTTACTTTTTCCTCTAAAAATGCCTTCACAAGACTTAATCCAAAGAATGAAGATTTCAAAGTGCTTGTCTGCACTGAAATGGAGCAAAGGATCATGGTCTATGTAGTTCCCTCTGTTTTAACTATGACTTGTGATTCGATATATTGTGATCGTCCATGATGTTACTGTGAGACCTTTGACAATACCATGATATTTCGGTTATTGTTACATCCCTAGTAAGAATATCCATGTTTTTTCTAGGTATTTTTGAGCTATAAAAGCATCTTTAATTGAATAAATGTAAAGTAGAGCTGTTTAATGTCATACAGAGGAACATTCCAGGCAGGGCAATGAGATATCCATAAAAAACTTGCAGAACAGTTACACAATGCACCTTTAAGAACTGCTTTTACAACATATCTGTACCGGGGCAAGACACATTTTATTCAAACACATACAAAACTTTGGTGATAGTGACATTAAAAAAGGATGAGACCTCTGCAACCCTCTGCCACTTGCACTATGACTAAACGCTGTCACGGAGAATACAAGCGTGGGTTGCCAGGTACAACAATAGTGCCCCCTCAGCTAGCTCGGATCTTGTCAGTACGATCGGCAGTTTACGTAGACAGGGCTGGAGAAAGAAGAGAGAAAAAAAAAATGGTGACAAGCTGGAGGCGCCACGAGGGAGCTTCTCCAGCGCGACCTTGACGAAAAGAAAGGCATATTTGGTCTGATGAATAAGATGGTGAGGAGGTGAGAGGAGACAGAATGGAAGACGGCAAGAAGAAAGAGATGCAAGGATGGTTTCTTTGATCTAAAGTATGTCAAAAATGCATTTTTAGTACAAGCGGGCGTCTACCAGATAAGAGTTTCTAACATTTCAAAAATCAGATACTAAATTATACTAAAATTGGTATCGAAACAAGATCGAAATGTATTTGATCAAGTCTAACCCACAACCTAATAATAAAGAATCAAATGAACATAGGCTATTATCACAACGGCAGGAAGTGCCACGATGTTGAGTCATGCAACTTCCGGTCAGTGCTTTTCTGTGGCAAAATACCTGTGGCAAAGTGTTGCATATTTTTAACCATGCAGCTTCATAAATCTTCCCGAACACCAAATCTTCATCCAACAAGGTCGACAAAGAACATATTCTGTCCATGAAGGATTTATCCACAACTATCAAGGTAAGAAAGTCGAAATTTTAAGGCTAACAACGACGAGCATTAGTGAAACTACTGAGCAAAACTAACGTTATGGTCATGAATAAAACATAAATAACTTGTTCACTGATTCTACAATTAAAATTAATGTAAATTTTGTGATGTCGAAATTAGCATAGACTGAGAAATTTGTGCAATTTAAATGCTATATATGTTCAGAGATTAAATGTCTACGATTTAAACGATAGTTGTGGATAAATTCTTCATGGACAAAATATGTTCTTTGCCGACCTTGTTGGATAAAGATTTGGTCTTGGGGCAGATTTATGAAGCTGGTTAAAAATATGCAACACTTTTCCACAGGTATTTTGCTATAGAAAAGCATTGACCGGAAGTTGCACGACTCAACATCACAGCACTTCCTCCCGTTGTGATAATAGCCTATTGGAGCTTTCGTGACTGTTTCTAGAAAGGTTTTTACCTGTATAAGAAACCATTTGAGACCCATAGATTGTACAGTATATATAAATGGACATAGCTAATCTTCTGGCTGCTGCGTGAGCGTGGGGACACTTCTGGCTCCATCGACTCTACAATTGCTCGCTACAGTTGACTTCACACTAAAAAAACATCACTGTCTCTTTGTTTGTTTGCTGCAGTGCCCTTTGTCATTTTATGCAATTTTGTCTGTACAATAAGTTTCTATTCCTCATATGGAACTTGGCTTCTATAACTGCCGGCCTTGTGAGCTTCATTTGACTGGAGATGAACGCTGTAGATTATGTTATACTCCCCTTAGTCTTCTTCTTTATACAGTCGATAATGAGACCATGTTAACTTAAAAAGTACGATTATTTAGTGCTGAAAATTACATTTGATTGTATACAAAAATAGTATCTTTTAATCACTGTGTTATTAAATTTTATTTTAGTATTTGGTTAATTTTAGGTTTGGGAGAGATTTCAAGATGATGCTTAAACTTGCTATGATGATGAAGTCAAGTCAAGAAAGAAAGAATCTGGGGGAATCTGTCGCAAAAGCTGCAAAATTTTACATCTGAAAAAGGAAACTGGGCAATTTTCAAAAAACAAAATTTTAAAAAGTGTCCTGTTTTGCGATTTTAGGATACATTTTACTGCTTGTTGTCTTTTTGTGCAATAAAAAATGCGATATTTACAGGATTTCTCGAAAAAAATTGATTTACATGACTGGTGTGAGAACATTTTGAGGTATTCAGTTTCCTATTTTTTCCTCTATAAAAAATGTAAGCATAACTAAATGCTTTTAAATGTACATCAATATGATCCAAAACATATCTGCAAACTGCACACGCGCTAATATTTATTAAAAAATTTGCCCACTTCTTTTTGGTAATTCAAGCAAAAAAAAAAAAAACACGCCTAAAGCCTGTTCCACTTTTTGACACATTATTGGCCATCAGATCCTTGCCAATTTCTCCCGACAGTCACTCCGGCGTGTGAAAGAGATGTGAGGCTGATTTGCATATGAGAAAGACAGGGAAATGGGTATGTCAGCTCCTCCATTGTCTCTATAATCTGAGGGGCCTCCATAACCAATCAAGCATGTCTGCCGCTCTAATGGGCTCAATGACACCTGTAGGACACTGGCCTGACTATCACGGCCCATGTGCACAAAGACGATGAAAATGGAGGCGTTAGAAGTGGGAGATGTCTGAGGGGGATAGCTTCTCGACACGTTCCGAAAGGTCAAATGAACATAAACATTGCATTAGCTTAATTATAAAAGGTAGGGAGTCACTGGTATCTTGTCATAGTGGGTTTATTATATATTTCACTAGCAAGGACCACGGCAACAATACATGTGCGAAGCAAAAAGAGTTTAATTTTTGGGGATAAGGCGGATTTGGCTGGGTCGAGACTCTAGGGTGGGGGTTCAGTCTCAATCTTCACATGGCCCAGCAGGAACGGGACGCCCCTCGTAGGCGTTTTATGTCTGGAAAAAACAGATAGGGATTGGGAGGGTGGGGTCGATTTATTCAGGACAAACTGGGTCACTGGGATAGGCTGCTGCAAATAGGCTTCTTGGAAATTGAGGTGTGGTATAAGTGAGCTGTGATTTGCTGGAGAGGTGTGGTATTTTTGGTGTATACTTTTAAAAAAAGTTTATTTATTAATTTATTTAGATTTATTTTGGAGATATTGGTATTTATATGTGTATTTATTTACTTATTATACAGTTTTATTGTACTGTAATATATTTTAAATATTTTTTAAGTTTATTTATTTATGTATTCATTTAGAAATGTTGACACATTTTGTTGTTGTTGTTTTTTATCCATTGTATATTTTGTATTTAAATGAACATAAATAAATACAATTCAAATTTAAAATGCCAAAAAGTCTAGGGGACTACTGCAAAAACCTTTTCTCCCTTGGACCATGCCTGGATAAATGAGGGATTACAGTGGTGTTATAAATAGATTATCTTGAAACAAATGATTTGCTTTGGATCAATTTAAATTAATAATATATACATTTTAATGTATTTATTTATTTAATCTGTTATTTATTTACATATTTTATTTTTTTACAATCAGGTCAAGTCTTCAAGGGAATAAAATGGGAAGAGAGTTATCCAATGAGAAATACCAAAAAACGGAAGTCCAGGTTTGTGTGCACATGATTAATGAGGCCACACAGACGTATGAAGATGTTTCTTATAGCTAATAGCCATAGGCGCATTCTTACATTGACGGTTTGACCTGAAGAAAGGGTGAGAACTGACAAAGATTTAGTTCTCAGGGGCCCCTCTTCAGTGTCACTGTCATTACTTATGTCCTATTGGGAACTGCCCTCTCCCGGATGCACGAGTCTTCACCTTCTTACGCCCTTGGTCGGACAAACTAGCCAACAATGCTCAAAGTCACAACCCTTGTCCTAATTACATGGAAAAGAGTGGATTAAGTGACTCTGAAAATAAAAACAGTAAAATATTTCATTATATTTACCATTATGCTTGGGGTGCCTCAAGGGTCAGTTCTTGGGCTATAACTGTTCTTCTACGATATTAAATACAAGTTGGATTGGGGCACTGTTTTGTGTGATTTCATTCATTAATTTATTTCAACTAAGTCAATAAACACAACAGAAAAGTAAATATGCATGTACCCAATTAAATTTTCTTAATTTAAAGGTTGAGTGGGAAGTAGACAATTTATAGATTTTTTCCCCCCCTCAATAAACAACAGTTGAATTTGTAATCTTTCCACTAAACAATGTCTAGTGTATCTGTGGATTATGAAAATGGAAAACATGTCAAATAAAATTAATTGATCATGTTTTGGCCATTAGCATAAGACTGCAATTTGTACAGTATAAAAAGAGTTCAGTCCGTTTTATTCAGCCTAAATATTTGCATGAGGAGTTTTTCAATACCAAATCTGACTCCAGGCAAGTACTGGGTGATCATTATCTTGTGGGAGTACAATTCTAATTGGAAAGTTACATTTGACTATAATAAATACATACATTTTGTTTTTTTTCTTATTTCTCATAATGTAGAAGCTCGGCCAAAGCTGCAATGTGTAACTTTCCTGGTAGATGGCCCACCATGACTTTAAAGTATGGCGTTAAACCTTCCAATCTCCACAGAAACAAGCCGGAGTCACCACAAGGCCAATTTACAGGTGAGATCTGTGAAGAGGCGACCCCACGAACAGTAAGAATGAACATTTTTAAAACTATTTTTAGCAATACAAACATCCATAATCGAAAAGAATGCATCTTAAATACGTATGATACTATATTGTGGAACATTACAGGCAAAACAATGGCATCTTCATAACAGCGGACCCCCAATCTAACAGAAAAGTACATACCGTCCAGCTAGTCAAGTCCTGCATACATATTATTGACTTTCTATGTGTTTAACATCTGTTTTGACTCTTCAAACAAAGCACTCTGGTTCTGAGACTGAGTGGCTGGGGGCGGTAGAGCATTTCAAACACGCTGTAGTTTTTCTGGGGGAATGGAGGCCAGCAAGTCTCCCCAATCGATTGATCAGTGCCTTTGAAGCTGATGGACGCTATTCATTATTAATCAGCCATTTTAACAAGGGAAAGTGCCTTGACTGGAGGCCGCAACACACCATAAAGCTATGTTTAGCCTGTCTGCATGGCAAATAATGAGGAACAGATCTAGCGGTATGTATTGTGCACTGAGACGACAGACCCGTAACACCGGGGTCACTGCTTGTACCTGCACATTCTTTATTAGCATTTGACCTATGCCAGTTATGCACTACATTAACCAAGGACGTGCAGCGCTTAAATATATAATATGCATTAACCTCTACCGTAAAGATCCACAGGAGCAAAGACTGGCAGGGAATAACAGCAAGAGAGAATACATGGGCTACTTAAAGGTGCTGGACACTGATTTTACGGTCTTAAACTGAACTGGTTGATTTTAAATGGTTTGCAATGATCCAGTGTTATCCCTCAATTACCTTAATTATTCACTGTGATGAGTTTAGAAATGCTTTTCAGAACGCTCAGAGACCAGAGCAGAATTATGGTTTTAAAGCCAACAACAACTATCACTTCTTGAATAATGGACAATAAAATGCTTTATAATGAGATGCAGACAGTGCACAGTGGACAAATCATGTACAGGGCTTTGGAAATAGTGGTGTAATTTCACTGAGGTAGAGTGAACGCCTTTTTCTGCTCCAACAATATGGTTTTAACAAAGTCAATTATCCATAGAGATGCACTGGCAGTACAATATATACATGCATTTTGTCAGGACACTACTAGTAAATAGCCTTGCACAGCAAAATGGATTCTCGTAATATTTGTGAGTTCACTAGCTCACGAGGATCCATCTTGGCGCCTGCTGTATGGTTAATTGGGTGGTCAAACCATTCACAGAGCAGCACTGAGGTTTATGAGGAAGAAGAGGAGAACGGAAGCCCAAACGAACCAAAATAAACATAGCAACAGCATCAATACAGACTATTTAGTTTGTGAAAAACGTGCAGAAGGTAAGTGCTTTATTTGTTTGTGGACAGGGAAGATGTTTGTGCTTTTCTCTCAACTGGATGTAGCAAAGGTTTCCAGCTGATTTGACCAATCACATTCAAAAAGTCGTCATAATGTTCTGCTTTTTCCGATCACTTTCAGTGTGAGGAGTTTCACCGCTGCAATGGTTTAAAAATGATCCAACTAAAAGTCCTCTGAGGTATGACAGCACAATCCCTGGCTATCTCAGGTTCTTTATAGACTAGAAAAACATGCCTGCTGGACAGTTTACTCACCTCTTCACAGATCTGACCCTTAACTCGGCTGTGTGGTGTCACCAACTCGTCTCCATGATGATCTATAGCTTTACAGTCAAAACTCGTAGCCACCGAAAAGCCACACCGTGCACGTACGCCATCATACTCCATCTACTTCGTAAACCACAAACAGCTTCTAATTTCTCCCAACTTTGATCAACCGATATTTCCGCGCCGAAAATAGAAGCGCACCCTTAAAACCGCACTACAATCACAAGGCAAATAAGCCGAGCGCTAATCCTTGATCCTGCCGCTAATAACATTTAGCATGGCTCTGTGTCCCCCGTCTACACAACGGGATTACACACCCCCAACCCTCTGACGCATAACAATACACCAATATTTAATCATCCTCTCCTCCAATTCTCCAGCAATCCGTCGAGTTTTTTTTCTCTTTCTCTCTCCGTTTCTCCACCGCTATCTGTTCTATTTCAGCACCCATATCGAAGACTACAAAATGGACCCTATTGTGTAGAATGAACGCCGGACAAAGTGAAGGGTGCTGGGAGTGAAGATGCGTTGTAATTGCTCAACAACAAGGGGCCGCGGTGTCTGCTTTTAATGGAGTGGTGCCTTCTGAGGGGTGTAATTAAGGGTCCCTTTTTTGTTTGATTTCCGGGGCTTGTAATTGCAGAGTGCATCAGAAGCTAACTAAATGCACTTAAAGCCAGCAAGCGCAGTGGGGTGGTTTTGTTTTGGTTGGTTCACGGTTAGTTGGGGTGACGGGAGACAATAAGTAATGACGTGAGTTTTTACAACGGCTGGTCTGTATTTTGTTGTGAATGTGCTTAGGGTTGCCTTGGTTTCATGACTAATCCTGACTATGGGAAATAATCGTAGTGGTACTTTAAGATACTGTACTCAATTATAACTAAGACGAGGCATTATTAATGGTCCTATATTGCACAGAATTGACTCTTGTGGATGTTGTTACCTCGGCAAAAACATACCTGGAGTTGTGTTTTGTTTCGTTCGACATGTTTGAGGAACCGTTTATAGGCTCTATTCATGCTTACGTCAACTTCCGACACTGGGCTCGCCTACGACTGTGACCAAACCCACTGAAGTAAATGTGATCGTTGGTAAAATGAAGACTGCAGACGTATGTGCTGTTTTGAATCATCTTGAATTCGGCGCCCTCGTCTCTTCTAATCGCATGTACCCAGTCAGAGATGTGTGTCAGTGGGGAAATGATGAAAACTGAGGTATGGTTTGAATTGTTGATTCGCCGAACATAACGCAACGCTACAATGACATGGAGATGAAGAAAACTGGGCCATTTTCTCATTTTCCTATATTTTGATTTACTACGGCGAACAGAGCCCACCGGAAGTTGTCACCACAGGTTTTCAAACGTCTTTCTGGTCTGTGACATACGCGAGAATAAAGTCTATTATTAGTCTTGTGATGTTATGAAGCCGTAGGTTTCAAGTTAACACCTACGTTTTACCTTTAGTTCAGGAGAGATTGGCAATCCCGGTCTGAAATCATCCAAATGATTTTAGTATGGAGTTTAAAAACACAGTGGAGCACATCCTGTATTATTTGAAGGGAAGAACTCAGCCTAAATATGCAGGATTTGTGTGGAGCTTGCGTGGAAAAAAAAAAGATTGATGAGGTACGTGAGTTTTTAAGCATTTTTCACATCTTTCAGTCACAACAAAACCCAATATTTATACAATTAAAGTCTCTGAAATTCAGTGAATTGGTAGAACTTCATATTTTAAAAATTATGTATAAAGCAAATCAGCAGATCTTCTGAACCAATCTCCAAAGAAAATTTACAAAGAGAGAAAGTCATTATAATTTGAAAGAACTTGAAATCTAAAAAAAAAAAAAAAAAAAAAAGAACAGGTTCAGAATAACAACAGTGGAAAAATGTGTTTCAATCAAATGGTGCTGACTTATGGAAAAGGTTCGAAATCTATTCCAGTGTTTAAAAGAAATGTCAAATATGTTTTGTGTTAATTAACAAGTATTTAATATTGTGTATGTCATATAAATAAGTTGCTTATAAAAGTAGTTGGAACTGTTTAAGTGTTAGAAATATTTTACTTCGTGAGTAAAGGGGGCAAGTATCACTATTACTAAGTCTGTACTTCTTTCTGCTCCTTTTCATTCACATTGATGCATGAAACGTAATTATTTTGTATTCATCTTTCATGAATGAAACAAATAAAACAAGTGGGGAAAAAACAATAAAAATAAATAATGCAAACGTGCACTTCCTGATTATTGGAGACAAAAACGGTTTATAGTGAGTGGACATATTTTGAACTGATATATCAGTACTGGGGCAAGACACATTTTGCTCAAACACAAGGAAAACAGTTGTGTTTGACTTTTATTTTCATATTTTTAGACAGTGAATGTTTTATTTTTTGATGTATATATGTGTCTATGTAGGTTGTCATGTCTCAGTTTTTTGTTTTTTAAGTACCTTCTTGTGTAACTTCTCCCTTTTGACATGTTAAACGCTTGAAGACTGAGAACAAAATAAAGAATTTACCAATCACAAAAAGAGCACACACGAGCGTGACCGAGCAAACCCCACCAAGGTCACAGTAAATTACAAAGTGGAGCTAGCAGCAAACTTGTATTTACTGGAGAGTTGATAATAAGCAGTTCATTCCTCCTCCTCTTCCTCCTCCTCCTCTTCTTCGCCTTCAGCTTTAAGCCCAAACAGACTGCCTCCACAACACTCAGTTAATTAAAGAGGGGACAGTCAGCGGCTTGGAAGCTCAGATTAGATAGAACACAGGAAGCAGTCGGCATGCACAATTACAAGTTTAATTAAAGCCGGCGACGCAAAGGTCATCTGCCTGGTGGACAAGAAGAAATATTGTTGGATTCTAGCCTGAAACACATGGTTGGGTTTGGTTTAAGATACGCGCTGATGAGTGGATCTGAGCTGTGTGCGTATTGTGGTATGTGTTTTGGAACTTAAACATGAATTTTTAATTTGGCACGGATATATAAAAGTAAATCAATGGCTTATGTCAAAAAACACTGCTTGAAATAAATCCTACAAGACACTACAGCTACTGCTACTACAACCACTACTACTACTACTACTACTACTACTACTACTACTACTACAGCTACTACTACAGCTACTGGTTCTACTGTGACTAATACAACTACAACAACAGCTACTACTACAGCTACTACAACTACAACTACAGCTACTACTGCTACTACTGTGACTACTACAGCTGCTACTGGCTGGGCGACAGTAGCTCAGAGCGTTTGTCCACTGATCCGAAGGTTGGTGGTTCGAATCCCGCTCTTGACATCATTGGTGAGCGGTCAGATCCCACAGATGAATGCTGTCGTTGTGTCCTTGGGCAAGACACTTAACCCACCTCGCCCCCAGTGTCTGCGTGCACTGGTGTATGAATGTGTGTGTGAATAGGTGACTGGTTCCTTGTTGTAAAGCGCTTTGAGTGCCTTGAAAGGTAGAAAAGCGCTATCAAAATGTGACCATTTACCATTTGTGACCATTTACTGCAACTACTACTACTACTGCTACTACTACTACTACTGCAGCTGCTACAGGTACTACTACTACTACTATAACAACTACTGATACTACTACTGCTACAACTACTGCTTCTACTACAGCTACTACTACAATTACTACTACTGCTGCTTCTACTACAACTACAACTATTACTACAACAGCTACTGCTACTACTACATCTACTGCTACTACTACTGCAGCTGCTACAGGTACTACTACTACTACTATAACAACTACTGATACTACTACTGCTACAACTACTGCTTCTACTACAGCTACTACTATAATTACTACTACTGCTGCTACTACTACAGCTACTACTATAATTACTACTACTGCTGCTACTACTACAGCTACAACTATTACTACAACAGCTACTGCTACAACTACAACTTCTACTGTTACTACTACATCTACTGCTACTACTACTACAGCTGCTACTAATGCTACAGCTACAACTACTGCTATTACTACAGTTACAGTTACTACAGCAGCTACAGCTACAGCTACTACTACATCTACCTCTACTGCTACTACAGCTCGAGCTACTACTACCACAAAAAGAGTATATATACTCAGATAAGGTATTGTATACTTCATTGCGACAGTATTTGTATTTCATTTTATTTGTATCAATCCATCCATTTTATATCATATTGCCAGTTTGGTTTGAATATTTTTAAAGTTGTATATTACATCAAATGGACTCTTGTGAGCTTTAAGTCGTGTTATGATGCTGTTCTCTCATCAAAACCGTTTGGAGTTTCGCTTTGTTTCATTCACACGTTTGATTATTACTGTATTATTCGCCTGTCTGCATCTCCAAAGCTCAAAATGCTCTGGTCCTAACTTTTGTTCAGCAGAAATGGACAATTCCAGAGCTGAAATTATCTAAATGATTCTAGTGAAGGTGTATGGAGTTTCAAAACACTATGGAGCACTTATTATCCAGTGAAATCACCAGGTGGAACAGAGCGTTTTCTGTTTGAGAGAGAAACTCAGCCTAAATACGCAGGGTTTGTGAGTTTAACAACGCAAATTAAAAGATTATAGACTTGTACAGAGAACATCCCTTGACTTGTACAGCCTCTGATTGGCCCACACAGGCTCCACATTATGTAAATCAGGTATCATTACATGGTTGGTCTCCTCTTACTTGTAGAACACCGTTGCCCTGAGTTCACCTTCCATTTGCAAGTCTGAGACCAGCCGAGCATATCTCCAAGTCAAGCCAAATACCCCCAAACGCCAACCCTACCCCATCACACACACACACACACACACACGTATACACACACACACCCGCTCATTAATAACTACAGATCATGCAGCGGGTAATGCAAGCGAAATGCTGATTGAGCAAAACTCCAGAGGGCAGACTGCATACTCCCCTTAATCATGGAGGGATGGTGCCCCGATGCATAGGTGGAAACTCACACCATGACCTACTTTTGCAGCGTGCCCGGTTTATGTATCAAACTTCAAACAAATTCAAATTCAAATTAGCATAGTAGGAGAGTAGGATAGGATGGGCGTGCTGGTTTGAAGGTGCAATGTGTCACTTTTCTGGTGGAGGGTCCGTCACTTGCTATTGCTTTCCGCAGAATGTTCCAGCTCCAGTGTCTCCGTGGCTTGAAAGTCCCGGCGTGAGCGTCCCATTCTCTCAGCTGGAACGTCCCCCTCCTCCCTCCCCAAAGTCTTAACTCTGCTGTTTTCTGATCAGGGACACTCTGAGCACACAGGAGTTTCTGAGGCAGGGTCTTTCACTGGTGGACTATTCTGAGGAGTGAATGCACATGAGAAACTGACAGACTATACATAAAGTGTGTGTCTCACTTGTGGACTTATTTGTGTATTTGTGTGGGCTTGAGACCACATACTTTGTGCATGTTTTGTTTGTATGGATGAACAAATGTGTTGAGATATATTGTAACTTGTGTGTGTAATTAATACAATTTAATGAAAAAAGAAAAAAAGTTAAAGGCAATTTTAGTACATTTCTGCTCGCCTGGACTTTTTTTTCTTAATTTTGCTTTTAAAACTACCCCTTTTACCCTATAATGAAGTGTTATACCTGTTATTTCACAATCGGCTCCTGCAGATGTGTCATATGGCTGTAATAAAAGCTGTTGGACCAGAAATAGAACTAGAAAATAAAATAGAACTGAAAATAAAATTCGCACTCTTATACAAAACACACAGCAAACATGTAGAAACAACTTTTTGAACATAAAAAAACGCTTAATTTAGGGCCTTAGCTACAAAAACGCAAAATATCAAGTCTGTAAGTAAACTAAAAATATCCTTATTGCCCTAAAAACATAAAAAGTGCATCGATTAGGAAGTTGTGCGTGGTTATATAAAACATTTTCCTCAGAATCGTATACAATGTTGTAGGTCTTCAGGAGTTAACTAACTTATTACGCCAAAGAGGTTCATTATGTCTTCTTATGGACTTTAACTGTTTAGGTTCTTTTTAAGACAATGGAGTCAAGGTAAACAAGGTACAATACATTTGACTACATTGTCTTCTAAAAGAACCTAAGGAGTTATTAACTAACTTAGTTTCATAAAGGGTACAATTCAGGGGGACTTTCCAGCCTAGGGGACTTTCCAGCTGATCCGAATGTTCCACAGTACGGCATTAAAGTCATTTTTCTCACATATATTTAATTACCAGTGTTTTTATTCGTCATGAACACCTCAAAAAACACGCAATCGTACAGTGAGTGGGCTTGCCTCTCCACAGATCTGATCCGTAACTTGGCCTAATGGTGTCACCTAGTTCTCTTTGTGGAAATGGATAAGTTTAATGCTATACTGCGGAAAAAAGTTGCAGAAGATGTTAACAGGACAAAGATGGTGTTTAATTTTTTGACTTGTTTCTCTAAGAAATAAATGCGGTGCCAGCTTCAAATATGCACTATGTAACATTTCTGCTGCCAGCTTGTCTCCATGGAGATTTTATGGTTGTTCAGAATGTCCCAGAGTGTGCATTTTAAATTACTGCCATAGATGCAAACATGGTGCAGGTCAGATCCGTAAAGAGGTGAGCAAAAAATAAATAAATAAATAAATGAATTGAATAAACATGTAAGATATCACGAGCAGAAAAAGTTACATAGTGTAGCTTTAATGTCTGTTTTTTCATGCTCAGTACAGTTAGGATCATGTGTGTGAGAAATGAGCACACAAACGACTTGCCTAAATAATTTCACATCTCATTGCGGCTTTTCGATCTTAAATTTGCTTTCGCTTTTTTCGCCCGTCACGTTGGTTTTTGTAAATTTGCTCTTGTTGATGCCATGAAATTGAAAAATGTCTTTTTTCGTTATATATTTCCTTGACCAAATTTTTGCATTCTATTCCCATAATGCCGTGGTTTCAATCTGTTCTTCTTTTTTGTCAACATTGGCTATTCAGTAATTCTAGCTAATACCATTTTGAACTCCAGTCTGTGCTTCTACGTGAACTTTAGGAAATAAATTATAGTTACATTTTGTAGGTTTTTATCTTCACACAGTTTTACTTTATCTCTTTTTGTTTAACTATGACAAGAAGAGGAGGAACACAGAGCTGCTTTAAGGCATGGCTTTGTAAACTCTCAGTCGTCCCCATATGTTCCGACACAAAAGGAAACATAAATAAACATATATTTTTAAAAGTGAATACAAATTACCACTCATTCAAGAGGCTTCTTCAGTTCTGCCTTATGTCTGTCTGAAGGAAGGAGCTAACGACACTAAAACTAACACACCCTAGTTATTTACACTAAAGACTATCTCATATTAGTTAAAATAACTGTTGATTTTTCTTCCTGATAACGGCTGAACACTGATTTATTCTTAATTACAGAATATTGGACGTTATAATTTGGTGTTTTGGTTCTCAACACCAGTTTCCAAAAAGCCGAAAAAACATGTGTAAGCTACTGTGTCCAAATGATTTCCCTTGTGGATCAATACAGTTTGCCCAAGTCAAAATCTAAGAATGAGAGCCATGAGTCCCATTTGGTTTGCCATTTCCAATGCTGAAATCCAGTTTAATCATGAATCGTGCCAGTGCAGCCTCTGCAGCTCAGTGAGGGAATTCTGGAGGTTCTGATGTTTCACATGAGGCCTGTTCATATACTGAGCATGAGAAAAACATGTATATGTATATGTCCTCTATCTGCAGGTTAAAGAACTCACAACACAGGCTCAGTTGAGTTGATTGTAATACTTTTTTTTTTAAACAAAGTGCAGGTTACACACAGTTACTTTAAGTCCAGTGGCCAAAGGTGTGAATGGTCTTAGAATATAATAGAACGCCTTTTATTGTCACTATACATATGTACAATCCACTCTATACACATAGTCTGATCAGCTGGTTTCACTTTGTGGAAACTGTCTGACCTCGTAGCATTAGGATTCATTGGCGCGACGGTAGGCAGGTACTTTTTCACCAATTACAGCTATTTGGTGGTGACGTGTGTAATGCGTCAGAACGCTCAGTGGTGTCCAAGTCATTGCGGCACAACAGCAAACAAAGCAGAGAGTGAACATGTCTGTCCACGAGCATTGTCGTTTCTATGAGGTGAACTTGTGAACTAAAGGTACGAACAAAAATGGGAAGATATTATTTGACAAAGGAAGTCCAGAGGAGGATAGTGTCTGCGTCTGCTATCGCAACTCGAGTCGGTTCTGGCCAACGCAGCTCTTGGATGATTGGCCGGTGCGCCGACTACAACTTCAGTGCAAACCACCGAGTGTATTCTGATTCCTGACTAGAAAGAAATGAAACTGAGCGCAGGCATTAGGTGGCACTATAAACTATAAACATGCACAGCTAGATTAAAAGCAACTCAACTCAACGCAGTGCACAAAAGAATAAATAAAAGAGTAAATAAATAAGTATGCAAGTACTAGTGCAAGACATTCAAAAAAAGGCTGGGACACCCAAAACTACAAAACTCACAAATCAGTGCACTGTATTTAGATATTGCAATCAAAATATTGCACTGTATTAAATATTGCACTTAAGATAACTGTTCATGAGTGAAATTTTGCGTGACTAACCCCTAATGTGTGATCTAATTCTTATTATCATACCCTGACCACCCCTCTTGTTTTCTTTGTTTTGTTTTGGGGTATTTGAGTTGTCATCCATTTCCAACAACATCCTCCGACCCACAACAAAGCAAACAACACGGCTCGTAAAACAAAAATCACCCAGAAAAAAGAACCGTAGACTTAAAGCTTACAAAACCCACACATTTTACTCACATCTCCCACTCTTTTCTCAGATGCGCTGTGAGCAACTAGTGCTTCAGAAGAAGAAATGTTTTGTACACCAGCCATGCAAGCATATTGAATCCACCAAAGACAGTCTGGCAACGACTAGGGTCAGTTGGAATTAGCGAGGAGTGAAAAAAGGCAGAGCTGCGTGGATGAACAAAGTGAATTCTCCGGACCACAGTTGGCAAACACAGAGGCACACGCACAATACAAGCTGTTCCAGGCTCCTCCAGACTGATGACTCTATTTTATTTACATTAGTGCGAGGATGAGAAGAGACTTTAGTATACGACAGTACAGAGACTTACTGCTTAAAGGGCCCATATTACGCTTGTGTTTTGTTTCATTCATTATATTAAACACACAAACCCTTGAGGATGAGTTCTGCTCTCAAACAGAAAACCTTGTGATGTCATGTGGTAATGCAGGAAGTGCTCCACTGTGTTTTTAAACTCCATACACCTTCACTAGAATCATTTGGGTAACTTGATTTGATCTTTGTTTGCAACATACAATATCTTTTAGGGGTGTAACGATATCCAAGTTTCATGATACGATATTGTCACGGTATGAACCTCACCGTACGATATTTTTTGCGATATCGTGGGAAAGCTCACGATATTACGATATTCTACATAATAACAAGACTGACATAAAATGCTTTGACCAGTCATTTGGTACAACATTTATTGTCATCAGGGATGGAACGATATCCAAATCAATATGTACCATATTTTCACCATATACATCTCACAGTTATTTATTGCAATAGTTTGTGGAGGCACAAAACTGTGAATCTGCTCCTTTTTCCTCCAAAAATGCCTTCACAAGACTTAATCCAAAGAATGAAGATTTCAAAGTGCTTAGAACAGTTATTTCTTCATGTCGTCTGCACTGAAACAGAGCAAAGGATCATGGTCTATGTAGTTCCTTCTCTTTTTGAGTTATTTCTGCAAAGAGACTTGTGATTCGATATATTGTGATGGTCCACGATATTATTGAGAGACCTTTGACGATATATCACATCACAATATTTCAGTGATTGTTACATCCCTAGTATCTATATTTGTAGATCTATTCAGGTGGTATTTAAAGCCCCATTGTGTAACTTTTCAGCCAGAAATTTGACTTAAAGGGACCATATTACGCTGCTTTCTGATCTATGCAGTGATGTTGTTTCCTCATCAAATCATACCTGGAGTTTAACACACAAATCCTGCATATTTAGGTTGAGTTCTTCTCTCAAACACATGAAAACACGCTGTGTTGTTCACGTTGTGATGTCATGTGGCAATACAGGAAGTGCTCCACTGCGTTTTTAAACTCCAAACACCTTCGCTAAAATCATTTGGATGATTTCAGACCTGGAATCGCTCATCTCTACTGAAAAAAAAGGTAAAAGGGAGCTGGTAACATGAAAACTAGCACTTCATGACATCACAAGGTGGACCGGACTGGCCAGCTCCTTGAGCGAGGAACCCAGCCAAATTATTTTCAGTTTACTTTAAAAATCATCCTACATTTAATCACATCTCAATCACACATGTTTGAGTAACCTGCATCTCCAAAGCTTAAAATGCTCTGTTCCGCCTCATGATGTCATGAAGTGGTTGTTTTCAAGTTAGCAGCTACTTTTTGACCTTTTGTTCAGCATAGATGGGCAGTTATAGGTCTGAAATCATCCAGTTGATTCTAACGAAGGTGTAAGGAGCTTAAAAACACAGTGGAGCACTTCCTGTATCACCACATGACATCACAAGGTGGAACTGTGTGTTTTCAAGTGTTTGAGAGATGAACTCAGCCTAAACATGCAGGATTTGTGTGTTAAACTCCAGGTATGTTTTGATGACGAAACAACATTATAACATAGATCAGAAAGCAGCGTAATATTGGCATTTTAAGTCAAATTTTTGCCTGAAAAGTTACACAATGGGGCTTTAAATACCACCTGAATAGATTTGCAAATGAACAATAGATGCCGTATGTAGCAAACAAGATCAACTCCATGTTTTATGAAGGAAACATGGTCCCTCTCACACTGGCTATTGGATTCATTATTCATCCACGTGTTTTATCCCAGGCCCGTGTCTCTCACAGCGTATGCACCTGTACGACGGTTAGCAAAGACACGAGCGCCTTTGACTGACAAATCCTTTGATCCCACGCATCCCCTATCTCTCTCCCCTCTCTTTATCCACTGACTCGCCCCTTCACCTCCCCCTCCCTCCCTCCATCTCTTCTCCTCTCTCTCTATCACGGCTCTCTCCGCTCCATCTATCTCTGTGTGCTCAGAAAACCACCGGCCCGCACTTGTGTAAATGGAGTCCCTCGTTCATTCACAGAAGCGAGTTTTTTGGAGTCGATGTTCTTCACTCAAGTTCAGACGGCGTCGCGAGAGATTTGTAGTTACATGTGAGAACAGTAAATACTAGAATACTTTGGAAAACACGGTGTTCTCCAGCAGTCGAACTGAAATGTAACAATAACCAGAATATGGTGATATCGTATCGTCAAAGGTCTCACAATAATATCGTGGACCATCACAATATATCGAATCAAAAGTCTCTTTGCTTAAATGAACAGTTCTGATGCAGAAATAGCTTAAAAAAACAGAGGGAACTACATAGACCATGATCCTTTGCTCCATTTCAGTGCAGACGACATGAAGAAATAACTGTTCTAAGCACTTTTACATCTTCATTCTTTGGATTAAGTCTTGTGAGGCCATTTTTAGAGGGAAAAGTTTTGTGAGCCTCCACAAAATATTGCAGTAAATATTATACCGTGAGATGTATATAATGAAAATATCATACGCAGAGATTTGGATATCGTTGAATCCCTAATGACAGTAAATGTTGTACCAAATGACTGGCCAAATGTGTAGAATACTGTAATATCGTGAGCCTTCCCACGATATTGCAAAAAACATCGTACCGCGAGGCTCATACCCTGACGATATTGTATCGTGAGACTGGGATATCGTGACACCCCTAATGTGTATTATGAGTTCATGTGTTTGGATCAGACAAATTAAATCTTGGTTAAAAAAAAAGAACGAAAACAAGAAAAAAAGCAAATAAGAGCAAAATGTATGGCTCTGTAAATTGCTATTACAAAATGAAAACCCTACGTAAATCATTTCTGTTCCTGTACGGTACTGCGCTTTTGTCTGCTTTATGAGGAGGGAAATAACTGGATAAAAGCCCTAAAAAGTGGATTGCACATAATAGGTCCAAATTAACTTATGTAAAATCTGCATATGTCTCTTTTAAATGGAGCGAATGGAATTTTACATTTGCTGTATTTCGATGTTGCTGTTTAATTGTGTTGTTTGAATGCAAAAGTACGGAAGCTGAAGGGGCTCACAACAAACAGAAACGCCGCAACACAACAAAAAGTCCACAACACACCAAAAAAAGCCACAACCAAAGTGACCACTGGACTCCATTTTCCGACGGACCAAGTGAGGAGGATCAAGCAGGAAGTGAATGGGAAAAGTTGAAGAAGAAGTAGAAGAATGTGAAACGAAAAGGAACGGAGAAGTGAATGAAGCTGGAAACATAAGTAAAAGTAATTTACTGTTGTGTGGCCAGGATCAATGTCGTAAATAATTTTCCGCTCGATCCTCCTCGCTTCATCCGTCGGAAAATAGAGTCCGGCGGCCACTTCCATTGTGGCTTTTTTTGGCTTGTTGTGGCTTTTTGTTGTGTTGTGGCCTTTATATTTGTTGTGAGCCTTCCCCCTGCTTCCGTATAAAATGTTTAACGTTCAACAGATCCCTCTGGAAATGTTTACATTCAGTCTAAAGAGGCAAACCTGTGGAAAAGGATTGAAATGGAACTGTCCACCCAATCCAAATCGTAGCATTGACGTCTCTAGTGAGAGTACAGTCCATTGCATTAGATTAAAATAAAAAAGGTAATTGGTAGCAATGTTTGTACCATGAAATAATTATATATATATTTAAAGGTAAAAAAAAAAAAAAAAAAAAAAACGCATAGATTTTTGTACGATTCCTCATAATATTTAGTTAAAAAAACACAATATGTAACTTTCTGGAGATGCCCCATCACCTTCACGTCATACAAAAAGAACTTTAAAACCATACTTTGGAACATTCTCCATGATAGATGCACTTTTATGCCATACATTTTATGGAAAATTTTAGCCAAAGGAATCACATTTCCATGGAAACAAGCAGGGGTAGGAGGAGGAGTCAGGTTTGTGGAGATGCAAGCCCACTGAGAGTAATGACATTTTCTTTTTTCATTGCGATAAACTCACGCAGAAGAAGAAAAAAAACAAAACAAACAAAACATACCTTTACATCAGCCTGATTTGTCGGTTGCTAAAAAGTTCCATAGTGTGGCTTTAATAGTAGTAATGCTTGCATACTGTAGATACAAGCTCCTTTTATAACTTAATAACTAAATTATATGGCAGCAGTAAAGATCTACCCGTACTTTTAATTCAAGATTATGAGCATGCCAGGAAAATAAAAATAAAAATCAGGTTCCTCGTGACCAACTGTGACCATTTTTAAACGGCAGTGCATTTGACGGAGCCCCTATAGTGTAAAGCCTATTAAAGCCATGAGTCTTCCGGACTGAGCCGAGGACCACACACCGGTTTGAACAGATCGCTTCAATTTCCACAGCGAAGCCAGGGTCAATTACAGTGTAACGTGGTTTCCCTATGGACTTATCCTGTTAGCGTTAAGACATGATCAGTCAGGCCGGTTTAATTTACAACTCTACGCCGCGTAAAGTAGGACGGTGAGCAGGACGGTACTTTAAGTGACTATGGAGCAGGAGAAGATGGGCGCCTATGAGAACACGCAGCAAAAACTCAAATCTAGCCAAGTTAAAGTGACTTGAATTAAGGACGTTTTATCACAATTTGAGTTTTCACTTAAAGATTTGGATGATTCTCTAATTTTAACTTAATTTGTGTACGTATACATTTTAGTTTTACACAAATCAAGACTCAATTTGTGAAGAAAATGGAAAAAATATGTTGAAAATTACAAGAAATTGAAACTGAATAACAACACACTAGGGAGAATAAAAGTTCAGAATAATTTACGCATGTTTTTTTTCTTTTTTTTTCTCTTTTACAACATGATTTCAACTAATTAAAAAATGTAGGGTGAGTTCTTCTCTCAGTGATGTCATGCGGTAATACAGGAAGTGCTCCACTGTGTTTTTAAACTCCATACACGTCCAATAGAATATTTTGGATGATTTCAGCCCTGGAACTGCTCATCTCTACTGAACAAAAGGTAAAAAGTGGCTCTAACTTTGAGAACTAACACTTCATGACATCACAAGGTGGACCCGAACAGCCAGATCTGCGAGTGAGGAAATGGGCTTAGACCCCACCCAGTTTATTTCAATAATTATTCTACATTTAATTACATTCACACATGTTTGAGTAATCCTTTCTTATTTAGTCTGTCTACACCTCCAAAACTGAAAACGCTCTGTTCCACCTTGTGATGTCATGAAGCTGCAGTTTTCAAGCTAAACATGATTTCCGCAAAATAAAGTGGTTTCTTATCTTGGTCAGGTGATAATTCCAGTGTACAATAGAGGAGTTTTCCTTGGATACTGTTATGGAACGTAGTGTGAGGTCACAAAGGAAACTTTTGAACCTCAAAAACTGAACGAGTTTTTGCAAAAATCTTAAATATAATGATTGTGTTTTAGTAAAACGAGTAGTCTAACGGGCACTTCAACAAGTAAAATTATATACCAATGGAACAAGACTTTTCGTAGTTAAAATATGAAAATACATCTTGCTACAGTTACAAGAAGATGAGAAAAACACAGCTCTATGCCCTTAAAATAAGAAACTAAATCAAATGTTGCTTGAAAAACGCACTTATTCCATTGGTAGATCAGTTTACTTGTCAAGTTGAATCTAATCAAAGCTAAAAGTTGTTAATTTAATTCATTTTAACTTCTCTGTTGCATTGTGCTTGTGAAGAACGGACTGAATAATGTATGTACATATGTGCCTTGAGAAAGTAGGCTAAGATGTCTACCTAAAGACTGCAGGTGTCTCCAAGGGGGATGCAGAGGAAGGAGAGAAAACTGTTTGTCCTGCTATAATGCGGTAGAAAGCAGAATACTTTCATCTGCTTTTATACTTCTATCTAAATATTTTAAATGCATTATTATTGTATGATTTGAGGGCCCCATAAAGAGTGTGGGCAGTGAGGCAATGGTTCTACCAACTACTTATGTCACTCTATAATAAACAGAACTTCAACTGTCAACACTACAGTGTTACTGGTATTACTTCTAATACTGCTACTACTACTACTGCCATTACTGCTACTACCACCATCACTACTACCACTACTAAAACCACTACTACTACGACTACTCATGTTGCTACCACCACCACCACAACTGCCACTACTACTGCTACTACTTTACTAACTTACTACTACTGCTACTACTTTACTACTACTGCTACTGCTACTACTTTACTACTACTGCTACTACTTTACTACTACTGCTACTACTTTACTACTACTGCTACTACTTTACTACTACTGCTACTGGTTTACTACTACTGCTACTACTTTACTACTACTGCTACTACTTTACTACTACTTTACTACTACTGCTACTACTTTACTACTACTTTACTACTACTGCTACTGCTACTACTTTACTACTACTACTACTGCTACTACTTTACTACTACTGCTTTACTACTACTTTAGTACTACTTTACTGCTGCTACTACTACTACTACACTGCTACTACTACTACCACAGCTACCATCATTACTACCACCATTACTACTATTACTACTACCACTACTACCATTACTACTACTAATACTACTACTACGACCACTAATACTGCTGTTTTGATCGGATATTAAGTAAAGTATTGAGATATGAATCTAATACTGGTAGCAAATTTAAAATATAACATATAAATAAAACAATGAGACCATAAAAAAATACAAATAAAATAAACAAATAATAACATAAATAGCTAATAAAAAGTTCAGTTCTTGGAGAAAATGTTATTCGTCATGAGAATCAATTCTTTAAGCTGATACTTATTATGTATCCGCCCATTACTAAATAAAAAAACTGCAGCGCTGAATGCATTTGCAGTATCTTGTGTGGTATCGTACTACATTTCCATTTACAGTCCACAATTCACTTTGGCCAAACAATACTCGGCTCTGAAAACAAACCCGGCTCCAACAAAGATGCCAACTGCTTTCGGATCGCTCGATTTGAAAATGAAAAGAATGACTCAGTCCGCTCTCAAAGACTCTAAATATAACTCCCAGAATCTCTCTTTCCACTCCACTCCACCGTCCACTCCTACAGCGGTATCCATGCTCCCTGCTGCTCTGTCCTAATTCCTCCCCTCCTATCTCCTCTGCCGGAGACAGGGCGAATACGAAAGTGGGAACGGACCATTACCGAGCCCCGTTATAATTAAAAGGAACAAGGAACCCGGGGGATTCATAAAGCAGATAGGTGGTTATACGGCTGGGGTGTTCATACCTTAGACGGGGTGAATTCTTAAAGCTTCACACCTCTGGATTAGGGCAGATAAAGCTCCCATGTCTTGTTTTTCTATGCGTGCTTCTGTATTAGCTAATAGGCTTAAAGCTCTCAGGGGAATGAGACAGCGGATCAGCCGGGCGGGTTCAGCTATCTCCAACTCCTCTGAGCTCCGTCTGGAATCATCGCTTGATAAACTTTTCAAATAAAATGCTTTTTTAGATAAGCTTCCTGGAGGTGGAGAAGTTGAGTGTGCTAGTTATTTTAAGATAGTTAAAAATGACAATAATATACAGGTTTGATTTTGAATGTGCGTAGCGTAACTTCCGATAAAAGATCCGTCAAAAGTGTTTGTCCATTAACGTCTGATTGCTTGGTCTGGAATTTCAGACCGCAGCCTGAAGTGACCCAAATCCGATTTTTTCGTCCCTATGCGACCTGTATCTGATCTTTTAATGACAGCCTGAACGACACAGATCCGATTTTTTTCAAATGCGACCCAGGCCACTTGGATATGTGCTCCTAAAACCGATGCATATCCGATCTTTTGACATGAACGACCGAACGGCCAGGTCGCATTCATCCGATCTACGTCCGACCTACCACAAAACGCCATGGCCAAAAACCTCATCCTACTCCTTCTCAATCTCCTCCTTAAAACAAATAAGCTGTACATGTTCTGGCTCTGGCACGACAGCGACTTTAAAATCACCAGGAGCTTAATGCAGCATCCAGGTTTAGGCGACTTCCGTAAACGCTGATCTCGCTGCTGTGACATCGTTGGGTCCTCCAGTGCTCATGCAGGACACTTTTGGGGCATTTAAAGTTCACACTGGAGATCACAAACAAGTTGCATTTAGTTGGAAATGTGAATGACCTCCCAAAAAAAATAGGATTTCACCAAAAAATCAAGCCCTGCAGTCTGAACATAGCCTACATTACAGGTTACTATACTAATAAGTTGTGATACAATGATTAAAAACTAAAAAAAAAAAGAAAGAAACTGGGACAGTCCTGGTTTGGGGTGGTTGCTAATAATAAAATTGTGAAACTACTGCACAATTAAGGAAAATTGTTCAGCACCCGGCCCATTCATGACTAACATGTGAGTCAGTATAGTCATATTTTCTTTGCGTTTTGGTCATTTTTAAGCAGCTTTTCTGTATTTTACCTAAACAAATGCCAATGTATGCCTCTATTTAATGTTGGCAGGGACTAGATTGGTCAAAAATAATGACACCAGGGACATTTCTTGTATAAAACTGGGACAAATCTGTGGTTTTGTATAAATCTGCTGGGACAGGGGACACAGGGTTCAAAACTGGAACTGTCCACCGTAAATAGAGACGTCTGGTCACCCTAAGGTGTCTGCTAATACTAACGCACACTGAAAACTGCATTTTTTTCCCCCCTAAACAAAGACAAAACTGATCCAAATGTGTAATATGGCAAGTAACTGCTGAACAATTTTGTATAAATAAAAGTTACATTATGAGACTTTCTGGGTTGACTAAGATCAGTAAAGAGTCGAATTACATCTATTTACAAAGTCTTGCAAAAGTATTAGCCAGTGTGAACTTTTTGACCTTTTGCTACATTTCAGGCTTCAAACAAAGATACAAAACTGGAATTTTTTGTTTAGAATCAACACGAAGTGGGACACAATCGTGAAGTGGAACGAAATTTATTTGATATTTTAAACTTTTCTTTTTTTTTTTACAAATAAAAAGTGAAAAGTAGGGTGTGCGAAAATATTCACCCTCTGAATCAATACTTTGTGGAACCACCTTTTGCTGTGATTATCTGCAAGTCTTTTGGGGTATGTTTATCAGTTTTACACATCTAGAGACTAAAATTTTTGCTTATTTTTTCTTGCAAAACAGCACCAGCTCTGTAAGGTTAGACGGAGAGCGTTTGTGAACAGCAGTTTTCAGATCTCTCCACAGATTCTCGATTGGATTAAGGTCTAGACTCTAGGATATCGACTGAACCCGTATTTGGAAGCCCGTATCTGATACCAGTATTAGATTGGTGCGTCCTTACTAATACCATATTGTTGAACATTGCAAGCAAATCCCAACGGAGACAAGCAGGCGGCAGATCCTCCAACAGCAAAGTTCCACCGCACCTTGAACGAAATCACTATAAAAATACTGTATAAAACCGCA
The DNA here is from genome assembly GCA_030686955.1 of Odontamblyopus rebecca. Classification (NCBI taxonomy): domain Eukaryota; kingdom Metazoa; phylum Chordata; class Actinopteri; order Gobiiformes; family Gobiidae; genus Odontamblyopus; species Odontamblyopus rebecca. Next base: position 7,036,096 of record CM060672.1, read on the forward strand.
TAAGAAAGTGACAACATGAAAAATCCCTTTATGCTAACCTGCCCATGGACTGAACCCGACACCGCCTCCATAAACAGCGTCGCTTACCACTCTGCCACCTCGGAAAAACCCTACCGCAAGATATGCCCATAACATTTGGAGTGTGTGTGACAGGATAAGGACACTGGCAATACCATCCATATTTCAGCAAGCGCGAAAAAGAAACCCAGCGTCTTCAAAGTAGACCTTGAAAACCCGGCCCGGTGTACGATAGGAGTCATTTTTAACTCCACAAAAAGATTATAATATTTCACTTTGGGCTTGATGATTGATTTATCTAAAAAAAGATAAAATATTGAATCGTCTCTGTCTGTGGAAGCCGTTTTATGTTTTTATTTCAAGTAGAATACTGGCAGATAGGAATGAATTATGGAAAAAGTCTAAGCGAGGCACATTCCACTTGATCTTTCTCGTTTATTTGGGGGTTTTTTGGGAGCAGTTTGGAAGGGGATGCACAGGGGACAGGCCGGACTCACTCGGAAAGCAGCTTTTTCTTTAGTCATGGGTTAAGTGGAAAATCGGATTTTCATGAATATTACACAGCGTTCCTCTTTTGTGCCTTATAACGTCCATAGGGCCCTGAGTACGTGTCCCTTTGAAGAAAGTACAAGGAAATAATGGCGCCGCAAATTGGAGCTCGCACAGAACGGAGTCAGGTTTGAACCAAGGTCGGACATTTGCACTTCAAGTTGATATCACAGTAGAACGTGTGTTTTATCTTCGACTTGAAATATAAAAACAAACAAAAAACTATGGTGGGAGCAACAGTTAAATAATACAGTGAATACAAATGTGTTCGGGTCTTGTTCATTTAGAAAGTACAATACGGTAAAAACAGATAAATATCTTTGTACAGAGGAATAAATTAAGCCACCGTCATATGTTATAGGTCAGATCTGTGGACAGGCGAGCCCACTCACATTACTCACAGCAAGAATGCATGCTGTTCAAGGATTTATGGTGTTAAAATGCTCTAGTATCTCCATAGAGACACTTAAATGACACAACCACTAGATGTTACAAGTAAGATCTGTGGACAGGTGAGTCCACTCACAATAACACTCTGTTCCTCAAGGATTTATGCTGCTAAAATCGTCTATCTCCATAGACAAAATCAAATTACTATTCCACAGTTACTATGATCTGTGGACAGGCGAGCCCACTCACAGTATAAGTATGTTGCAAGTCAGATCTAGGCGAGCCCACTCACAGGCGACCTTGGGTGTCCAGAAAGGCGCCTAATAAATAAAATGTATTATTATTATTATCATTATTATTATTATTATTATTGTTATTATTATTAGTAGTAGTAGTAGTAGTAGTAGTAGTAGTAGTAGTAGTAGTAGTAGTAGTAGTAGTAGTAGTAGTAGTAGTAGTATTAGTAGTAGTAGTAGTAGTAGTAGTAGTAGTAGTAATACAAGTAGTAGTAGTAGTATTAGTAGTAGTAGTAGTAGTAGTAGTAGTAGTAGTAGTAGTAGTAGTAGTAGTAGTAGTAGTAGTAGTAGTAGTAGTAGTAGTAGTAGTTGTATTAGTAGTATTAGTAGTAGTTGTATTAGTAGTAGTAGTAGTAGTAGTAGTAGTATTAGTAGTAGTAGTAGTAGTATATTTCAAGTCAGATCTGTGGACAGGCTCACAGGCTCACTCACTCACTCACTCACTCACTCACAGTAAGCATGTTCAAGGGATTATGGTGTTAAAATGATCTACCTCTATAGAGACAATCAAATTATGAGACCAGAACAAGTTACAGGTCAGATCTATGGATAAGCAAGTCCACTACCAGTAAGAATGCACGCTCTTCAAAGAATTAAATCAACAATAACAAAAAAAAAAAGCAATAAAATGATTTTTGAAAAGACAATAAAACTATATGTGTTACAAATCAGATCTGTGGACAGGCGAGCCAACTCACACTCAGAACGCATGCTGTTAAAATGATCTATCCCCTTACTGAATAAATACTAGATCCATTGTAATGCCAAACTGTGGAACATTTAAGGTAAAGCTAGAGTTTGCATCGCGCACATTTAAAGCTCCATTATGCAGCTTTCCTATAGGGTCCACCACCTGCTTGTATCCATAGAGATGCTATATTATGGTTTCCAAGAATATGACACAGGCAGCCAAATGAGTTAATATCACTTCTTACAGTCGCCTCCATAAACTTTTGGCTAATCCTCCAGATATATACTCCTGAAAATCAATCTAGTTTTCAAACCTAAATAATAAATGTCCCAAATTTTCCAGCTCGCGCTAGTGTCAGTGAAAAATGGATAAAACGCAAACAACAATAAACCTACTGAAACAATTGGATTTCTTGAACTGTTCCTAAAATATTACAGCAGATGCAGAGTAAACAATATGACGTAAACATGTTCAAATACATTAGAATTCTCATTTAAAAGCTCTAAACTGGGACATGATTTGCGCCAGCGTTGCTCCAGCCTTTGCAGTTACGTAACGGCTGCATTTGAAATTGTAAATAAGGATATAGATCTCTTTTCTGTCTGGTCTTCGGCCGTTTTACATAATTTGATCATAACATTATTTATGTAGGTCAGATGCATTTTTCACACTCCACTTGATTTAAAAGTGTGGATATAAAACTTTATCAAACATGCCAGGGACGTCATGCATTATTCAGCAGGGTTTTTCTTGCATAAGAGAAATGCTGAGATCTGAATACATTTCAGTAATCCTTAGATAGCTAGAGGTTAAATAATGTAAGCGTATGTAAGAAAAAAAAAAAAGATTTCTTTAGTTGAAATTCAAAACATCAGATCATTTCTAAATCATTCTAATACTGTGCAAGTTTCCTATTAATTCATTCTTATATTTTTTTTTCTCCATCCATCCATCCATCTTCATCCGCTTATCCGGGGCCGGGTCTCCCCAGCCACTTCCTCCAGCTCCTCCGGACGGACCCCGAGGCGTTCCCAGGCCAGCCGAGAGACATAGTCCCTCCAGCGTGTCCTGGGTCTTCCCCGGGGCCTCCTACCGGTGGGACATGCCCAGAACACCTCCCGAGGGAGGCGTCCAGGAGTCATCTGGACCAGATGCCCGAGCCACCTCAGCTGGCTCCTCTCGATGTGGAGGAGCAGCGACTCTACTCCGAGCTCCTCCCGTGTGACCGAGCTCCTCACCCTATCTCTAAGGGAGCGCCCGGCCACTCTGCGGAGGAAACTCATTTCGGCCGCTTGTATCCGCGATCTCGTTCTTTCGGTCATTACCCAGAGCTCATGACCATAGGTGAGGGTAGGAACGTAGATTGACCGGTAAATCGAGAGCTTCGCCTTTCGGCTCAGCTCCCTCTTCACCACAACGGTCCGATACAGCGACCGCATCACTGCCGACGCCGCACCGATCCGCTTTTTTTTTCTCTCTCAACATTTTATTTGTTTGAATAATATTACGTTATTCATGTGTCTTTATTATATTTTGTTATGTATATAGGGATTTCTTTATCGTACCAGAATTTTCTCCTTGTGTTTGAGTCAAATTACTCAGGAAATGCACATTAGCATGTTAGTTGTCGCTATGTTTGCAATTTTCTCAGAGCCGGATCACGATTTGGACTTCATCAAGAAATGAAGTAAACTCAGTATAGCAGATAGTATATATCGTACAAACTTTTAATGACTACTTATTGTCTTTTATTAATTTTAATTTATTTAAGTTGAACAATTTTAACAGTTTATTGTGTGATGAAATGTGTGTGAGCTCCATTAACACCTGAATTTCCCCTTCTTGCTGCATGGACAGATCATTTCACTACTTTTAATTAATTTTCTGACAGATTTGTGTTTGCGTCTTAAATTTTGGCCAAGCTTATTTGCAGTGTGCACCTGACATTAAGCTTTGTCAACTTGTCGTGTACAGTTTTCTATCATATTTTTGTGTGTTTATGGAGAATTGTCGTGTGGGAAAGAAACAAAGAAAGTTAGTAAGTAAGATAGTAAGTAAGTAAAGTAATAAAATAGTAAATAAGATAGTAAGAAGGTAAGATAGTAAGTAAAATAGTAAGTAAGATAGTAAGTAAGTAATATATTAACTAAGATAGTAAGACAGTAAGTAAGTAAAATAGTAAGTGAGTAAGAGTGTAAGTAAGTAAGCATCTGTCTATCTAATATATTGCCTCGAACCGGTAACTAAAGTCATCTGGTTCTTCTGAAATTTCACACTTTGGTTTGGCAATTGGTTGAACCAAGTTGTTACTCACTCAGTATTTCTTAGGCTCAGCAGTAGGAGATATGAACAATAATTTCCTCCTTGTGTTTGAGTCAAAATAATGAGACAAATGGCTTCATAACGTGGTATTTTGTGATTGGTTTTGTTTTGATTGTATTGGCTGCTACTTTGCCAAGTCTTAATCACAATGGGTCCTCCCTGAATAAAGGTAAAAAAAAAGAGAAAAAAACAATAATAATCATAATATATTGCCTGGAAGAGGTACCTAAAGTCATCTGCTTCTTCTGAAATTTCACACTTCATTGCAATTGGGTGAATCCAGCTGTTACTCAACAATAGAAGATGTGTACAAGAATTTTCCCCATGCGTTTAAGACAAAATAATGATGCAAATGGTTTTATAATGTGGTACTTTGTGATTGGACTGTTTTGCTTTGATTGTACTGGCTGCTCCTTCGCCAGGTCTCGCTTTAAAAAGAGATTCTGAATGTCAATGGGACCTCCTTAAAGAAAGGTTAAAAAACAAAACTAATAATATATTGCCTGGAAGAGGTAAATAACGTCACCGGCTTCTTCTGAAATTTCACGCTTCATTGCAATTGGTTGAATCCAGCTGTTACTCACACAGTATTTCATAGGCTCGTGCGTAGAAGATGTGCGATTGATTGATTTATTGTACCAGAATTTTCCACTTGTATTTCAGTAAAAATTAAAATGCTAGTCGCTGGCGGCAAAACTCCACTCTGGCCTCTGAAAGTTGAGGAGAGAACTTACAAACTCAATTGTGGTGAATAATTAGGATGCTCTGAATGCGTCAAGTAAGTGAGGGATAACTTTGGGCTACTGCAAACCACTTCTATTTTTCACATTTTTAGGACATCATGAAGGATTTTCTCCCCTTTTTCCTTGCTTAACAATAACGTTTTTTTAATAATAATTTTACTTTCTGCACAACACGGAAACTTCGCAATAAATGAATAACTAACATGTTTTCTCGACTATTTAGTTACCAGAAGTCAGCTGAACAAGTGGAGTGAAAACTAGCAGGTCCAAGGGCACTAAGAGGCATATCACGTTTGCAAACAGCACAAGTCCAGACTGCTAATGATACATGTAGTAAATCGAGCTTCAATTACCCTGAATGCATAAGTAATACTACGACTCGATCCCCACTTTGTTGATGATAGTCGAGCTTCGGCTATAGTAAGATTAACACTCCTAATTTGCTGCACAGACCTGTTTAGAAGTCAGTGTGTCTCTTTGTGGACAATGTTAAAGATCCATTTCTCCACTGGGTGTTGTAAGAAGAGGCTAAGCTGGGTTGGACTACTTTGGTTTAAACCTTAATAAAAAACCACATTAGGCTTTGAAAAGGAGTACCATAAAGAGACCACACCAAACACTCAAAGGGACCACTACAGACGGATTATTTTCTTAAACACAAAGCAGAAAGTGCTGTTGCCCGTTAACATGAAGTCGTAATGTTAATAGCGATGTCGTCAGTGCACTTTAACAGTTTATGAACGTGTGATATAATAAATTCTGCAGCTAAATGAACATTAGCGAAGGCGGCCGGACCAAAAACAGATACAAGGACCTGCCTGAGGATCTAAGGAGGACTTGTTCGGGGTTAAAAGTTCTGGAATGTAATTTGGTGCGAGACCTAAACGAGCTTTAAAAGTGATCAGTAAAGTCTTAAAATCAATTCTAAAACACACAGGCAGCCAGACAAGGGAATCGGAAACAGGGGTAATGTGTTGATGTCTCCGAAAACCAGTGAGGAGCCGACGAGCTGCTGCGTTCTGAACCAGCTGGAGGCAGGAGATGGATTTGGTTTTCGAGGCTGTAGAGGAGAGAGTTGCAATAGTCTAAACAGGAGAAGATGAGCAGCGCGTGGACGACTTTTTCGAGATCAGGACGGGTATGTACGGATATGTTTTTGCCAATTGCATGGAGGTGAAGAAAACAGGATTGGATGACTCTTTAGATGTGAAGGCGGAAGATAGTTATGTCAACACCCACCAGATTCCAAATAGTTAGTAGTAAAAAAGATAGTTATGTCACAGATAATAATCTCAAGACCCACCTGTTTATCTTAGCTTTGTGGGGAGGGGATTGGAAATGTGGTATTGGTCTTTTTTTTTTAAATTACTGTCAAGCGTTTGCACTTGTTTGCATGAAAATTGCTCTATAAAGTTTGAATGACTGATTGAAGTTGAGATGAGAGTCAAAAATTAAGCCAAAGTTTCTGGCAGCAGTACTGGTGATGACCCATATGTGTTAAATGCGAGTGAGTGGGTAAATAACGAGAAGGAATGACCCAAACTTCAGTGGTCGAACATCTCTTCATAAGACTGACACGATGCAAGACATGACGGCAGCTTTTTCTGCAGGCCACACGTACAGTCGAGCGATGAGTGACTGATAGTCTGATAATCCCTCTAGTAGCTCAGTTGGTAGAGTGCTTTCCCACTGATCTGAAGGTTGGCGGTTTGAATCCTGCTCGAATCCCGCTCCCAACATACTGTAAATATCCTCGGGACCGTGGGCAAATCCACCGACGGACCGACTCCACAGATGAATACCGTAGTCGCGTCCTTGGACAAGACACTAAACCCACCTTGCCCCCAGTGCCTACGTACACTGGCGTAAGAACGGGTGAGTGCTTCTTTGATCTAAAGCGCTTTCAGTGCCTTAAACTTGGAAAAGCGCTGTATAAAAATTTAACAATTTGCCATTTCTCCATCTTAAGCCCTATTCACACGGATAAGTCTAAGCTGGGGATGTCTGGTCATTTGTATATTACCGCCCCGCCTCTGTGTTACTTTCCGAGCATTCACAAGGGATAAGTGAAATCCGTAAATGACTCTATTTTACTGACAATGACTGAGATTGAAAGAGAAAAGGACACGGAAAGAAAAGAAAGAGATAGAAAAGGTGCAACACGGAGATGCAGATTTGAACAGGAAGTATTTTCACCGGATGTCTGTGTTTGGCAAAATATTGTAGGTAATTTGCGGCAGAATTTTTACTTTACAAATCACAGATCTAAGGCATCTTCTGCAATTACTACAAATCAACAAAGGTCCACAGGTAATGCTAATCCCGTGCGAATAGGGCTTTACTTGAGATTCCGGTAACATTTCTATGGAGACAAAATGGGATGGATAGGATATTTCTCATAACATTTTTTAATTACACACTAGCCTCATCAGCCTCCTCCCAGCAGTTTTCACCCAAACCAAATTAATTTATCTCAGGTTTATTCAAGAAATGTTCCAGCTGTCCCCATTTTTGACCAATTTGATACCCAACACCAGTAAAGAGTGGACTGCATTGTCATTCGTTTAGCTAAATTACAGAAAACGGTGCTTGGAAATAACTACAAGGCGAAAAAACGGACCAACAAAAGTCTATACCGACCCACAAGCGAGTCGAGAATGACAATGTTATGCGCTCTTTTCACAATTTTATTTATACCAACGTCCCAACTCGGGTGTGTCCCAGTTTGTGATTTTGAAAGTCTGGACACTTTAAAATATGAAGCCATCAACTGTAAACTGTAAAAATGCTCCTTTTTCCTCTAAAAATGCTTCACAAGACTTAATCCAAAGAATGAAAATTTCAAAGTGCTTAGAACAGTTATTTCTTCATGTCGTCTGCACTGAAACGGAGCAAAGGATCATGGTCTATGTAGTTCCCTCTGTTTTTTAGCTATTTCTGCATCAGAACTGTTCATTTAAGGAAAGAGACTTATGATTCGATATATTGTAATGGTCCATGATATTGTTGTGAGACCTTTGACGATACGATATCACAATATTTTGGTTATTGTTATATTCCCTGTTAAACACACTAATAATACAGAATTACTCAAATATGAAACTCTCCAGGGTCGTTTTGATGAGGTAACAACATTATAACATGGCTTAAAACTCACAAAAGTCAATTTCGTATAACACTGGACCATTAAGTAAAATTTTAAATATAATCATGTTAACGATATTTTAGTGAAATACTGCTCTAACCTGTTATATGCACTTTAACTTAGCACAAACTCAGTCTATTATAAATCAGCAGCACCTCAAACCAGCATCATCATATTGAAAATGACTTCTGTGTGGGAGTCGAAAAGTCAGGATGTAAAAAAGTTTCCATGTGGCTACCTCTGAATATGAAGTGACATTTGACATAGCGTACAGAACACTGTCAAAACTCAGCACATAAAACCAAGAAACTCCTTTGACAACTTTCGCCGAACTAGGACATACTTGACCTCACACTAACAAAGCCAAAATCACCACAGCCAGAACCCAAGCTTCAGTAGTATAATACAAAGAAGAGTACTTACAGGCCCTTATCTGGTGCTCCTGTCTGCTCCTCCACTCTCCCTTTCGGACAGTCTGCCTACACTGTCCTCTCATAGAGTCGGTGGAAACCTGAGCTGGATCAGTTTCACTCTGACAATTACACTGAGACCGCTGCTGCTGCTGCTGCTGCTGCTGCTGCTGGGACTACAGCGTGTGGACAAAGTTAGAACGGACCAAAGGACACAGGCTGCAGCAGGTTGGAAATATTGACAAAATATAGTGTAACATTGCCTTAGGAATCTTTTATTTTTGGTACAATGGGTTTAAATTATACCATAGAACTAGGCTTTAACAAAATTGTTGCTAATTCTAAATGGTAAATTGTTATTTTTATGCATCGTTTTCCCATCTTCGTGATACTGAAAGCTCTTTACATCAAGCAGCCACTCACCCATTCACACACATTCATGCACCAGTGTACACAGAAGCTGGGGGCAACGTTTGGGAAGTGTCTTGCCCAAGGACGCAATAACAGCATTTACCAACCTGTAAGTCAGTGGATCTGAAGGCTTAACCAATGATGAACTGATGAACTGCCAACCTTCAGACCAGTGGAAACAAGCATTTTACCAACTGAGCAAACTGCTGCCCCCGTGACCCAGCCGGATAAAGCTGAAGAAGATGGATGGACGATAACTCCAAGAACTATATAAACAGGTCCAATATGTTTTTATTCGTCAGTGTATTGCGCTGATTATAGTAGCGTGTCAGTGTACATATCCAAAGGTTTCTGAGTGATGAAACGATGCCTTTGCCATGTCATTTAATTAATGTCCGTGGGTTTCTAACTGATGAATAGATCTCTTTGTGTTGCATTTTTTGTATGGAAAGCGCTCTAAAAATAAAGTTTAATTGATTGATGAAGCAAAGCCTTTGCCATAGTAAAAAACAGCGCAAATATTTTCCTATGAACAAGAATTTGAAACCCAAAACAAATCACTGGGGATGGGACCGGATCTTGTGATCTTGCGAGAAAAAATGGCCACACATGAGAAAAAAATCTAGTGAGCATCTTCAATGGCAACAAAAACATTAAATAAAATAAATTTTAAAATGTGAGGACTTTTGAAATTGTAAACTGAATTGAATCGCACAATTTATGTTTTAGAAATTCATTTAAAGCAGACCTATGATGCAAAATGTATTAACCATGTTATAATTATTTCCACTTTCTCATTTGTCCTCTAAAAATTGTATTTGCGGTGATTTGTGCATGTTTGAGTAATCTTGAAAACACTTATTTTCAAGATCCCATGTTGCATATACTGACTTGTTGCTTTCATCAAGTCATTTTGGATAAATATTGCGATTTAAAATGTTCACATTATAACATAACGATTCACTGGTGTCGTAGATTATAACTACATAGGTCTTTTTGAAGTTAGCATGGACCCAATCTCATGCCTCATCTCATCATTTGTAAATTGGGTCTCGTCCCATCCCTACAAACCATATTATCATTATTATCAGATTATTTTAAAGGATTTTGATAAAGCTGTTCACCGGTACACACTTCCATGCATAGTACCCATCCACCAGCACAGTCTCCTCCCCCTGCAGCCTCACAGCCGTACGAGACAATAAAACCATGTATCATAAATAGATTATAGGATATCTTTTTGTCCATTAACCTGGTAATGACCCGGCTGCAGTTTATGGCCCTCACCACATCTCTAATTCAGCCTGAGCACGGCCACAGTGTGCTCCCCATGGAAATACGAGACAACATTACACTATAGAGGGCTACAATAAAGACCGGGCTTATAAATAAAAGATACTCATTGGAGATAGCTGTGGGATGCAATGATAGAAATAGACTGCCGGATCCAGCTGACCTTATTAGAAGTTTATGTGTGGATTTTGTTTAATGGTTTGCACGGTTCACAGCTTTTGTACAATGGAGTATGGAGTAAGCATGTGGGTGGTTATGGCTGTAGCCTGGTGCATTTGTTCATGTAACAAGATTGCATTTTGTCAACATTTATTTCTCCTCACTCATCCAAGTAACATGGAAAAATGTACAAGCAAAACAATTGTACAGGCAAAGAATAGGAAAAATCTTACAGTTAGCGATATCATTTTTAAAATTCTCCCTTAGTTTGCAAAAAATGTATTAGACCTTTTTTGTTATGCAATGCTTTCATATAAAAAATAAGGCATTGTATGTGGAAAAACTGCCAAAATTGACCACTTTTGTTGACATATTAGATACAAAAAAATAGGGATGTAACAATAACCAAAATATTGTGATATTGTATCGTCAAAGGTCTCACAATAATGTCGTGGACCATCACAATATATCGAATCACAAGTCTCTTTGCTTAAATGAATAGTTCTGATCCGTTTCAGTGCAGACTACATGTAGAAGAGGAAAAAGTAGCAGATTCACAGTTTTGTGCCTCAACAAAATATTGCAATAAATATGGTACAGTGAGATGCATATGGTGAAAATATCGTACAGAGAGATTTGGATATCGTTCCATCCGTGATGACAATAAATGTACCAAATATCTGTTCAAAGTATTTTATAATGTCAGTCTTGTTATTATACTGAGTAGTATTTGGATGGGAGATAAAAACTGTCATTGTGTCCTCAGGAAAGACACTTCACAAGTGATGTGTGCATGGCAGGACTCCCTTGAAAAAGAGATTAGTAATCTCAATGGGACTTTCCTGGGTAAATAAAGGTAAAAAAAAAAAAAGAAGTAGAATATCATAATATCGTGAGCTTTCCCACGATATCGCCAATAAATATTGTACCATGAGGTTCATACCGTGACAACATCATATCATAAGTCTTGGATATTGTTATACCCCTACTAAAAATAGAGAGATGCATTTTCAGAAATGCATTTTCAGAAAATGGCCTTTGAAGTTACAATGTACCATATAACAATTTTGTTGCGTGCCCATGAAAGCTTCTTATGCTAAGAAACTAAACAAAAAAAAACAAAAAAAAAACGCATCTCCCCTAATATATTTGTATATTCATAATTACTTAATTATATTTGCGTTCAAATATCAGGAGAACATGGTCAATATTCATTGTGTTTCTTATATTTACAATCAAACACATGGTTTATTTGTAAAATTCAATTTAAAATATGTGCAAATTTGAAACATTTGAATTGGCTTAAACTCTCCCCAACAACAAATCAGACACAAAATGAACTTTTCTAAAATCCCCCGGTCTCCAGCAGCCGTTAAAGGTGCTCTGACTCTCTGTAGCGTCCATTTCTCCATAAGCGCTGTACACTGAACTCCGCAGTACGTCTCGACTCGATCAATACTACCACAGTGTGCTAAACGTACTGCTTTCCTACATCACTCCACATTTGAGCGCGTACTTTGCCCTGAGGCGGCTTCCACGTCCACAACCTCTCGGTGGGACGGAGCCGGCGTCGACGCTCGGCATGCTGGGATATGACTGATTGAATAAAACCTGTTCGGGAGCTAAGCCTGAGAGATCGGCATAACCGTAGAAACGCATCAAAATAGATGGATGTGTTTTTTTCAGCAGGGGGCTTGTAGACAGGGACAATCCGGTATGATTTGTGGGTTGAATGGCTGATATTAGTGTCACCTCGGAGGAGGAAGAGGAGGGTGTCGCGCTAATACTGCCTTTTTGAGCTCTGTATGAAAGGTGGATTAGGGTAAGACCAGTGGGCGCTTATGAAAATCTATTTGGGGTAAATACAAAGAGGTTTATAGGAGCATGGGTGTTTTACAATAATATCTGAGCAGAGAATAACAGAAACATTGAATTGGATGAAAGAGGTTCAATACTGTGTTGTAGTTATGCTGAACCCATTATGCAAGTTCGGAGCTAAATTAATTATTCATTTGCAGCTTGTATTTTTTGTGTGGAGTCAGTCTAACCCATCTGCTGCTGGTAAACAAATTGATGTTTTGATCTGCAAAAAAAAAGAAAAAAGAAAATGAAATGATGATGAAGTTCTGACACCGTGTCTAGCTCAAGATGTGGAAATGGGTCTATATGCATGGCTACATGGTGCACACCGCTCGTGACAGTGAAGGCTGGGTCAAATGCAGATGAGAAATTTCACAGGGGTGATAAGGGGTAATTTAACATCACATTTGCCACGCCTGATTTTAAGGTCTTAGAAACACAAAAAGCAGAAGTTCTTTTTGAAGATGTTTTCAACGATCAAAAGTTCTTCCGTTGTTTCCCAAATTCCGATCATCCTAATCTTTCTCTGAAAAAGAGTCATACAGTAAGTACTTCTCACAATTTACAGCAAAAGAGCAAAATTTTGCCTTCACAATAAACCTAGCACTCCAAAACATACGGCGAATCCACGCTGAGCTTCGATAAGGACTGTGACAGAGACAGAAGTTTTGCAGCTTCTCTTTCGGCTGTCCTCACTGCTCCGAGCTGTTGCTATATCCATAAACTCAGAGGAGCGTATCGCAGCAGGACTCATATCGGTCTCACTATTTCAGAGATATTTCTGCCGCTGGACTTATTTTCTCCACTATAGCATTGCCATGTAAACAAGCAGCGCCTGTGATGATGTTATCAACCTCAGTACAGCTGCGTTGGGGCGACAAACACGGTCGCAAACACAGTTGCAATAAAAAGAATGAAAAAAAATGCGCAAAGCCTATCCACTTTTCTATGCTGATAAAGGTATTAAAATGATTATTCAAGGGACAAAAATGTGAGATTAATCGCAAGTTAACTATGACATTCATGAGATTAATCTGGATTAAATATTTGAATAAACTAACAGTACTCCTTTTTATATTTCCAACCAGAATAACAGCTGAACTGATATTTGCTGATATCCGATGCAGCTATTTCAGTTCAGAATCAGTTTAGTTCTTATGTAAACTTGGCTGTTTTCGAGTCCTAGTTACAGGTTTATTATTGCAAACCCCTCCACTAAATTTAGAAGCAAACAATCGGTATAACTCTCAAGCATCTCATTATCGTCCTTTGTACTAATGTAAATTCCAGCTTTGTAATTTCAACTTAATTTTGGGTATGCCCCATTAGCCTCCATATTGCTTTACAAAGGGGTTAGCGGGCCAAGCGCAGTAAAACTATCAGGTCTGAAGGCACTAAAGAGGCTATCGGGTTAGCAAACAGTAGTACTCCATGCTACTTAATGATACCCATCTCCAATTACCCAGAATGCATAGCTAATGGACCTCTATCAACGCCACTTTGTTGATGAGAATGCAAGGATAACGCAAGCACACCCCGCCTCCGCTCCGCCTGAACGCGAAGTAAGTGCTAACGACTGATGCGAGGACCCCGGCGGAAGATCAGACAGTTAGAGGGAGGGCATCTGAGGTAACCAGGGGCCTTTGTTGTTGATCCGGAAGCTCACGGCTGGCCTACATCAGAGCGGACCACACAGAGAAGAATCAATCGCGGGACGGGAGAGGGGGGAATAGCGCTGACTGACAATGATGCGAGGCCAACGGTAACGCCACTGAGGTGACACCAAAGGCTAGCAGCGAGAGCCATATTGAAGACGGCATCCATTTGATCTACACTTGACTCGTGCTAATCTGACAGAGGCAAAGCACACATGTGATCCAGGCGTTTAGAAGTCTGCAAACAGAACTGTACTAAGGCGGACGCTTTGGGATGCTCCCAGAGTAGGGAAGATCTAGGAAAGAATGGACTTGAGAATGGATTTGAGGTAATGTTTGATATTTTATGTATAGACCAGAAAGCAATATTGTACAGTTATGAAAGGAGAGGCACTATGTAAGTTTTCTGGTGGGCGGTTTACTGCTTGCACTCATGGACACATTATGCAACCTTCAAACTATATCGTATCGTCAAAGGTCTCACAATAATATCGTGGACCATCACAATATATTGAATCCCAAGACTCTTTGCTTAAATAAATAACTCTGATGCAGAAATGGCTAAAAAAACAGAGGGAACTACATAGACCATGATCCTTTGCTCCGTTTCAGTGCAGACTACATGAAGAAATAACTGTTCTAAGCACTTTGAAATCTTCATTGTTTGGATTCAGTCTTGTGAAGGCATTTTTAGAGGAAAAAGGAGCATATCCACAGTTTTTTGAGCCTCCACAAAATATTGCAATACATTTCACACTGTGAGTTATACAGTACTCTGCAAAAGTTTTAGGCAAGTGTGGAAAAAATGCTGTAAACTAGGAATGCCTTCAAAAAATGGAAGTATTCATCATTTATTTTCATCAATCAACCAAATTCAGTGAATGAACAAAAGAGAAATCTAAATCCATATTTGGTGTGAGCTTTGCCTTCAGAAGAGCATCAGTTCTTCTAGGTTTTACTTGCAGACAGTTTGTGAAGGAACTGGGCTGGTCGCTGTTCCAAACATGTTGAAGAACTAAGCTCAGATCTTGTGTGGATGGAGCTTCCTCACATCCTTCTGTCTCTTCATGTTAATCCCAGACACACTCCAGGATGTTGAGGTCAGGGGTCAACTTCTTCTGCTTTACACTGAAGATCGTTCTTAATGACTTTGGCTTTTTCTTTTGTTCGCTCACTTTATATTTTGGAAATTGATAAAAGCAATCATTATTTATATTTTTGAAAGGATTCTTTGTTTACAGCATTTTTTCACACCTGCCTAAAACTTTTGCACAGTACTGTGTATCCTGAAAATATCGTACAGAGTGATTTGGATATCGTTCCATCTCTAATGACAATAAATGTACCAAATGACTGGTCAAAGCATTTTATAACGTCAGTCTTGTTATTATGTAGAATATCGTAATATTGTGAGCTCTCCCACAATATCACAATAAATATCGTACCGTGAGGTTCAAACCGTGACCATATTGTATCGTGAGACTTGGATATCGTTACACTCCTACCATCTAGTAGAGTTGCCTACTTGACATGCCATACTGTGGAATATTCCAACATCTCCATGGAGACGGGACGAAACAACTACAATTAAAGTTACATAGAGTGCCTTTGAATCTGTCAGGAGAGTATTTGTGGAATCATTAGATATTCACTGCCATCAGTACAGACTGTGTTTGTGCTCTTGTGCAAGACACTTCACCAGACCTGTGTAGTTGGTGGTGGGAGGGTCACTCATAAAACAATTGTAAACGTGCCAAAGTATCAATACCGCATTTCAAACTATATAATTGTACAGTTATCCAACGATAACAAAATCCTAAAGTGGTATTGAAAGCATCGCGTTGCCATGGTTACCAGACTCGCCACATTCGACCAGGAGAATCCAATAGACTTTACACGTTGCTGATGAAGTTGTTCTCAAAGCGCGATCGCACTGAAAATCATTTACATTACATAATCAATCCATTTGTTTAGCCGCTAACTGAATGTTGTTATAACGTTCGTCACGACCTTCCGTAGTAAATTCTACTCAACGCGTAGCTGACATTTGCGAGCAGTCCAGCAAAAATCATTTAATTATCTGCTCCAACCTCATACGTTAGCCCGTTTGTCACTGTCACATACATTACAAAGGCTGGGTAAGCTAACGACGCTACGTGCCACATCACCTACGAGATCAATGTACCCAGTTATCGATCACTCCACCGTCTCCACTGTAGAGGAACGCTGATCCCAACACTTTTCACTGAACAGATTTCCTTTGGCATTCGATGTGAAAACGATTCTACCAAAACACAAGAAAGGTACATCTAGCAACTGGAATTAAAGGTCTTATATTTACACAAAATCGACTCTTGTGACCTTTTAGCTATGTTACAATGGTGTTACCTCCTCAAAACAGACCTGGAGTTGTGTTTTGTTTGGTTCACACATGTTGGAGTAAATATTATTCGTCCGTCTATAATGTTCTGTTCTACCTTGTGATGTCATGAAGCAGTAATTCTCATTCTGGTAAATATTTTTATAGAGCGCTTTTCCACCCACAAAACGCTTCACATCAAGGAACCACTCACCCATTCACGCACACATTCATACACCAGTGTACGCAGACACTGGGGGGGAGGTAGGTTAAGTCTCTAACCCAAGAACACGACGACGGTGTTCATCTGTGGGAGCTGGAATCACAACAGCCCACCGGTGATTTAGTGGATCTGAACGCTCAACCGATGACGTTTATGTCGAGAGTGGGATTGGAACCAAAAATCAGTGGCCAAATGCTCAACCAACGGAGCTACTGCCACCCAACACCTACTTTTACATTTTGTCCAGTAAAGACGGTCAATTCCAGCGCTGAAATTACTCAGTGTAGCTTAAAAACACAGTGGAGCACTTCCTGTATTGCCACATGACATCACAAGGCGGTGATATAGGTGCTATACAGACCACAAATTTCACTAAAACATGAACCTGTACCTGATTCGTTCTGTGTATTTGATCAAAATGTGCCTTTCCCCAGTACAGATATACTGTCTAAGCAGCTCTTAAAAGCCCTCAAAATAAGTCTGCTACACACCGTCAGCCTTGTTTAGTTTTATTTGAGCATCAGGAAGTGCACGTTAGCATGCTAGTTGTTGTTAGTTATCCTTTTAAATCAATCTCCACTCTCCTCTCAGAGAATTGCGAAAAAGTCTAATAAACTCGTCACTGTGTTTAGAACAGTCTGAAATGTACTCGTTCTGTTTTTCACATTTTACAAAATCGGGTACATTACCTTTAATTATATTTTATCTATTTATTATTTAAATTTTTTATTATTTTTTTTCTCTTTTTCTTAATTTTTTTCTTTGTTTTTCATTTTTGTTTTTAATTTTACTTCCTGATACTTCCTGATACACACCGTTACCTAGAAGCCGTACTATAAACAAGGGCCGAAACCTGTATAATTAACACACAGTTTATGAAGAGATAAGAAATAAATGTTTAAATTCAGAAAAAAAATAACTAAAAAATGCTTTCTTTGTTCGTAAATTGTCCCTCTGTTTTGGACGTATTCCATTTAAAACTCACTTCTACTTCTACTATTATTGCACTTTTCTTTTCGGTGTGTTTTTTCTCCCACAAACTGCCACTTAACTGATGTAAAACTACGGATAACATCTACCGCGAGTGCTACCCCGGAAAAACCCAGTCATAATTACAAAAACCTGTCACACGCACTTAAAATTAACTATGGCTACTATTTCACCTCGTCTCCGCCGTACTGGGATCGCTAACAAGACGAAGGCCGTTAGCTAGAGAAATTGTGAAAGTCTTTAACCGTCATCAGCGCGGCGCCTCTGTAGCTGCTGCCGTACGGCGAGATAATTGCGGGACGGGGACAGAAGGTTCATTATAAAGATCCCATGTGCACTGTTTACGGACATGATGAGGGACGATTAAAATTGAACTGCCACTCACACGGGCTCCACGTCAAGAAGGGTAAAGATATAGAGGTGGTAATTATGAGACGCTTTTTTGACGTTTTGATCAGATGCGTCGCCATTTGAATTTCTGTACAGAACTATTTGACGTTAATGGAATGCAATGGGGAGATAAATGTCAATTTTTTAATTTTTTTTTTTTCATAAATGAAGGCGGTGTTGGAAAAACATAAAAAATAAATAAATTATATATCGGACGCCCCTATCACCCAGCACTAAAATAATGTTTCTGCTTTAAATACAGCATATAAGGTATTTCCAGGTGGATTAAATACAATAAACTGCCCCAAAACTAAATAAATACAATAAAAAATAATTAAAATAAATTATTGCAACAGGCCTAAAAAAAATAAATAATTAAAAAATAAATCATAAAATAATAATAATAATAATAATAAGCACTTTTAAATAAAAAAAATGTTTTAAAAAATAATACACTTAAAACATTTTATTAAAGTTAGTTAATATATAGATACATTTTTTTTACAATTATAGAAATCATGACTTTTTTATATATTTATTCATCAAAAGAACTATCAAAAGTTAAAGGTGCACTGTGTAACTTTTCTGCCTGTCACCTGCTTTTTAGAGACATTAGTTTAAGTTTTTATTTATTTATTTATTTTTGAGACAGGGACAGAGCACGATATACATTAAGTATATATTACAATACAACATTACAATCTGCATTACTGGTTTTCCTGGAATATTCCGTAGTATGGCATTGCACCTCTCTATCTCCATGGAGACGAGCAGAAAGAACACGCGTCTCAAGGCATTTCTGAGCAATGAACTCACCTGCAATCGAAGAAATACAAGATAGGCGCATTTACTGCCATACTGTGGAACCTTCTGGAGAAAAATAAAACAAAACGTGACATCTCCATGGACAGAAAAGTTCCATAGTGCAGCTTTAGACATAAGGCGAGGCAAGTTGGTTTGATAGCAGCAACTATCAGTGGGGAAACTGTGCAAAGATCAGTTTATTTTCTCATCATCCTAACACAAAATGCTCAAAAAAAAAAAAAGAATCACCCCAAAAACATATTACAAACATGGTAATTAAAAAGCACTCCCCAAATGAGCCTTATTGGATTGTACTGAGTCTGGCCTAGTTCGTCCCAGAAACAAGCACGTCCAGGAGCACGAATTTTGATTTGGAGAGCGCTCCCGGTGCTTGTTTGTGTCCATTAGGATTAGGCTCATGTCGCCCAGAACATCACGTTTTTCCAAGCAGCAGGAAGTAATAATGCTGATTATGTAAACACAACATGCGTGAGCCAAGACAGGGACTCAACCATCAGGACATGTTCTAGCATTATCCTTGCAATTATGCCGTCAGTTCTGTTGCGACTGCAGCCCAAAACCGCTTCAGGGGGTTTACTGAGGCATTGTAGACACCGATGAAATATGTTTTGGAGGGGTATAACTCTAATGCATGAATCGCAATCAAAAAGCTGTACAACCATGTTCTGAAATGTGATTCTTGTTCTTCCAGCTGTCACCAAGTGGATTCTGGGGCCGAAATTTGCACCTAAACTCTCAGAAACATAGAGGGGATTTAATACATGATAAAATGTGTAAAAGGGCAAAGTTAAACTCATTGCAATGCATTTTAAAGCTCCAAAATTGACTATCGTGAGTTTTAAACCATGTTAGAATGTTGCTACCTCATCAAAAACAGACCTGGGGTTGTGTTTTGTTTCATTCACACATTGAGTAAACCTTTATTATCAGTTTGTATACATGTCCAAACTCTTACATGGTATAATATCAAAACAAAATTCATTTCACTGTCCACTCAATACTCCTTAGATGTAGGCCAATGTCACAATGCCTGTTTCAAAGAGTTATACGGAAATAGACAAAGTCATCCCTGATCCCATATGGCCATATATGTAAAGTGTGTGTGGGGATTATTATAGGACAGTAAAATGAATCTATAAACTATACACAGTTGGTGTGTGGGGATTTAAAACTAAGTCTACTTTTAGTACATGTTTAGTCCAGTAGAATTTCTGCTAAATGTAATCTGGGGCTAGATCTACTGTATATTTGAAAATATAAAAATTAAAAAAATGCCAGATCACAATTCTGATTTGATCACAATTCAGGTGAACTTACATTTATATTGCCTTGAAAAGAAAATAAGACGATTATCACGACGGCAGGAAGTGTCGCGATGTTGAGTCACGCAACTTCCAGTCGCTGCTTTTCTCTGGCAAAATAACTGTGGAAAAGTGTCACATATTTTTGACCAGCTTCATAAATCTGCCCCAACAACAAATCTTCATCCAACAAGGTCGACAAAGAACAGATTCTGTCCATGATGAATTTATCCACAACTGTCAAGGGAAGAAAGACGAAAACTTAAGGTGAACAACGACGAGCAAAACTAACATTATGGTCATGAGTAAAACATAAATAACTTGTTCACTCAGACTGATTCTTGAATTAAAATTAAAAATCGATTTTGTGATGTAGATATATTAGCATAGACAGAGTTTTTTGCAGTTTCAATGCTCCAGATGTTCACAAATTAAATGTCAGTACACATAACAACGCTTTCTCACTTAAACCTCCTATTGGTCAGTCCGGTCAAAGCTCAGAGTGAGTGACAGGTGTATTTGACCAATTACAATGCGCAAATTTTCTGACGAAGCAGATGACCGCATTGTGTCACCATGGTAACTGCTGAACATTCCACCACAGCATACACGTAGACCTCCGCAGCATGATATCACTGCAAAATATCAATATATGCATCTATCTCCATGGAAACAGGCACGTGATAGCACCAGATCAGTTTACAGGACAGATGCAACTTTCCAGGCAACCTCTTCAAGGAGACAAGTAGATAGTAGAAGAAGAAGTTACATAATGCACCTTTAAATTTAATCATAAGAAGATTTTATACGGTGGTACAAGATCATCTCTTCAGCATTAAGCAAGGATAATGCCACGTAGAATATGCACGTGTCATCTATAGTGGCTAAATCAGATTATTTTACGCATAAGGATTCAGTGCACTTATTCACACTGCAGAGGCCCATGTCAGCGGCTTGTCCCGGGTTCAATTATGCACAATGACACACGTGGAGCCTGGGAACGTTCACCCATCCTCACCTCCTCTCCTTCTATGCCCAAATCCAAAAGTGAATTCTGAACTCGGCAGCACCATCCCTCATCTAATCCACATTTTTCACCTCCGCTCCGTCACCCATTCTGCCCCAAAAGCCATTAGAAGCCAAAGGTACTACAAACACATCTGAACCGTCGCCTTACCCTTTAGAAAAATGACACGTACACGTTTGTCTCAGCGTACGAGCAGGTCACGCCTCATGCGAAAGCTCAGAATATCCAAAATTCACTGCCTGAGAAAGTTAAAGGTTCCAAATTGATTCTAGTGAGGTTCAAGCCATGTTATAATGTTACCGTCTCACAAACATACCTGGAGTTGGGTTTAGTTTTACTCACACGGTTGAGTAAAGGCTGCCACAAACTACAGGAGAATTTGCCTGAATTTGCTCTTCTCTCCAAGTTTTTGTCTTGTCGTGTGCGGTTTTGAAGCGCTCCTCATGTGTTTGGCGTCAGTGTCAGATCGTAACCACCAAACGTCAGCAATGGTACAGGAACAGCCGATAAAACAGAACGTCAGAGGCAGAGGAGTGATGGACACAAGAGATGCAACATACAAACTCGGGATATAGCGAAAATAAGTGGTAAATTTAAAGCGCAGCATCTGATCCACATTATCCATAGAAATTGCTCTCCGCAAATAATGACATCCAGTCCACAAAACCGCGCTATTAATCCAGTTTGACGAGTTCTTTGAAAGTAAAAAGGCGAAAGTAGATCATCACGTGTGTTTGTTTACATCCACACAGAGCACAGATCGACGGGAAGCTGCAGATTAGCGACAGTGACTCTACTTCCTGTGGACTTTATCTCCAATCTTTTATGCTTTAAAAATCATGCATCTGAAATATCGCAGAGCTCTGATCTTTGAACACTTCAGAGTCTCAGAGCGAGTGGTTTTACTGTAGACAGAAAGCAGCTGACGCCATCGCAGCCTCACAGCTTTAAATCCTGTGGTCCGCACACAGATCCCGCTGCAGACTTTGCGATCGGAGATTTTAAGACTCATAAGTTTCTCCTCGTGTCTGTGGTGTGCGCATTTTGTCGCACATTTAAAAATCGTTTAGGACCAAAAAATCCTGTCGTGTGTAGCGGCCTTGATCCTTTATTATTAGTCTGTCAACATCTCCAAAAGCTCAAAATGCTCTGTTCTACCTTGTGATGTCATGAAGCGGTAGTTTAGTTCAGTAGAGATGGGTAATTCCAGGGCTCAAATTACCCAAATGATTCTAGTGAAGGTTGCCCGGAGTTTAAAAACACAGTGGAGCATGCCCTACGATGTAATCACAAGGTGGAACTGTTTGAAAGAAGAACTCAGGTCTAAATATGCAGGTTTTATGTGTAAAAATGACAAACAAAACAACTCTGGTTATATTTGGGATGAGGAAACAAGTTTATAACATAGACCAGAAAATAGTGCCACAGGAGCCCCTTAAATTTTCCCATCCTTCCCCCCTCCCACTGCGCGCAAAATCCAAAATCGAATTGTGAACTCTGCCGCGACATTCCTCATCGCATTCTCCACGGCGACAACCTCCGCACTGTCACCCATTCTGTCCAAAAGCCATTAACACATAACATATCACTGCTGCCCCATTGTGCCAAGGCTGGAATGTGGTTTAAGCAGATTTGGGGCGATCCAACATTCTCCGCTTTAGATTTCAGAATAAAAAGGCACCGTGTAAGCAGCCGGTAAAGCTAAAAATGCAAATAGAACAGATTTAAAGACGGCGTAGAAGGCATGCCGCGCGATCCAGAACAAAACACGGCACTAACAAGATAACATAAAGCCTCGTGTGGAGTATTTTTAGCATTCTGTCAGCAGTATTGGTGGGGAAAATAAATAAAAATAATCCATCTTGGGCTGTCAGTTTTGTTACATGTGTAATACAGCAAATAACTGTCCTGTCTGCAGCACAAAATCAATATCTTTCATAGTTTAAGGCTAAGGTTTATTCAGTGATGGAAAAGTGCATGTTGTTGTTGGCTGACCAATCCGACTAAAAGGTTAAAGGTCAAATTCCAGGTTTGGTAAAGCAATGCAGTTGTTTTGTCCTTAGGCAAGACACTGCACCCACATTGCTTATCTAGCTGCAGTATATAGTATATCTCTGGGCAGAGGTGGGGATTTGCAAGTCGTGACTTGGACTCGAGTCAGACTTGAGTCATTATTTTCAGAACTTGATACTTGCGAATTGATAAAATGGACCAAGACTTTAAGGCAGTGACTTGGGACTTGAGCCCTGTGACTTGATGCTTCTCCTAAAAAAATAAATATACACTTTTAGAAAATACTTTTCTTTTTTCAAATCAAAAACTGGAGGGTTAAAATTGCATTGTTTTTAACACAAAAAAGTGTTATTTTAACTATTTGAAGTTTAAATGGAGGTTAGAGTCGGGGTTATTTGCCAGAGTTGATATGGTTGCTCATTCAGCTTCCCTTAGTGTTAATTAAGAACCTCCCACCCACCACTTCAAACTCCCACGAGAGAAGAACCAGTTTGAACCACTTTTGTACATAATTTCAGTCTAAAAATAAAACACCTTCTGTGTGTTGTTGAGCTAAATCAGGATAACCCTACAAAGTGTAATCTGTTTACTCTCAAAACATTAATATAACTCTTGATTTTGGGGTTAAACAGGAACTTTGGTCCAGTTTTACTTAATTAACATTTCTAAAAATAATAAATTAACTCTAGAACAGATTGGACTCATAAACCCTGAGAAAATGTTAAAATTTATTGTGTGAGTCAAGTTTAACACTCCACATTTTGCTGTGTATTACATGTGCTTAATTTCACAAGAACACACTGGAACATGTTCTCTGTTTCTTAGTTTAGATGTAACTGAAGTACCGTGATACACTATCCTCAGATTACAGTAATATACAGTACAATAGAGTAAAGCAGAGGGAACTACATAGAACGTGATCCTTCCATTTCAGTGCAGACTAAATGATAAAATAACTTATTAAGCCATAACATCTCCATACAAACAAGCAGGAAGCAGACCCACCACCAGAAATGTTCCATAGCACATCTTTAAACATCTTAATAACTCCAAATCTCCATCCTATTCCCTGCTGTGTCACGCATTTTCCTGTGAGGCCACGCTCCTCTGAACCCTTTCTAACCAAACCCTTGAAAGCACAAAAAAACATAAACGTGCTTAAAGCCGCCCAAGGTCTCGCAGCCCTCAGGTGGCTATGCTAAACTATGCTAAACTGACAGAGCGCCAATTGAAATAAATGAGCTCTCCGCGGTCTAGCCAACACCTGTGCGCCGCGTCCCCTCACTGTGGACCTACGCGCTGGAGGGGGGAGAAGTACAGTCAAAAAGGAGACATCTTTTACATAACAATCACTCCGCCGCTCCTCTCTCTCCTCTCCTCGGGATGACATGGCGTCGGTGGGAGTGTGATTGATGGACAGACTCAACAGCTGGTTCATGACAAGTTTATAAATGTAGAAAATCAAGAGTTACTGAGCTACTTTTCTTTCTTTTTTATGTTGTTTTTTGCTATTCTTTAAAAAAAAATGGGTTAATGAGGTCACATGTGTTACTGCAAGTCTGGAGTAAACCTAAAAACTTTGCTCCCCATGTGCACATCACATCAGGTTTGCGAAGTTGTAGTGTGTTTTTCTGGAGTGGCAACATGGTCTGTTCCACCTTGTGATGTCATGAAGCAGTAGTTTTCAAGTTAACAGCTGCCATTTTGCTTTTAGATTAGTAAAGATGGGCAATTCCAGGGCTGAAATGACCCAAATTATTCTAGTGAAGGTGTGTGCAGTTTAAAAACACATCGGAGCACTTCCTGACATCACAAGGTAGCACGGTCTTTTCAAGTTCAAGAGAAGAACTCAGCCTAAATATGCAGGATTTGTGTGTTAAAGGGGAACTCCGGCCATTTTGAAGCTAAAGTCCATTTCTAGAGGTGGTCGAATTCTGTCAGAAGCCAAAAATTCACACAGATCAGTGTTTCCTCAGTGGAGATCTCACTGTGGCAGTGAGTCTGTCAAGGCAACAAACTAGTGTAGTGATGGGGGCAATTACCACGTAAAACGTCAATTTGCTTCACACTGAAGGAGCTTAACACCACTTTAACCCATTTTACAACAGCCACGAGTCTAACAAACAAAACGCTCCGTCTCGCTCACTCATTAGTGTCTGGAAACGTTATAAAACAAAATTATAAGCAGCCTTACACTTACCTTTGTTGATTTCCCACTGCGCATGCGAAAGCCCAAAAGATTCGATTGCCAATGTCGTTTCTAATCCCATTTATTTACGAGTGAATTATATTTATTTGAAACCACCTCAACCACCTCTAGCAATGAACTTTAGCTTCAAATGTGCCCAAGTTCCCCTTTAACCATGTGTGAATGAAGCAAAACACAACTCCAGGTATGTTTGTGATGAGGAAATATTATAACAAAGATCAGAAAATACCATTATATGAACGTATAATTATAGTCTAATTATAATCTGGGTGCACATGGGCAATACGTTTGATCGTTTCACTCAGCCCCAGCTCAAACTGTACGAGCAAATTGCAGGATTTAAAGTTTACAGCTCACGATTCATGTTCTCACACTGTATGAACGACTTCAACAGTGAAACACTCATGAGAGGCACGCACGATTGCTGATCGGAAGCTGGTCATGAGGTATTAATCGTTTCTTGTTTTCCCATGTATACTACACAAAGCACGGCACACAAAGCCAAAAAAAGTGAAAAAATCGACTCAAAAAAGGCCAAAAATCACAGTGTACGCCAGGCTTTACGCGATTTAGGTACGTTTCGGTCTTGTCGCTATGGATCTGTGCAAGGAGGCGGTAGAAATATTGTCCAAAAGATATATAAAGATATTTTCCATAACAATCACTCTCTCGTCTCCTCTCTCGTCTCTCCTCGGGATAAAATGGCGGCGGATGGGGTTTGATTGATGGACGGGCCGACAGCTGGTCCTCATTCAGATGTTAACTCGGGAGCATGATGAAGCAATCACCGCCACGTCCACCGCAGTAAATCTACCGGCAGAGAGACGCTGTGGTGTGCGTGTGGAGGTAAACAATGCATTCTCTACAACAGTGTAAGGACGGGGTTGTTTTGGGTGACTATCTGGGCTTGATATCGTGTCAATTATTAGGTAGAGTTAAAGATAGGTCACAAAATGCTCAGGAAACAGGAAGTAAATATGGACATTGTTGTAAATTTAGGACATTTCTGATGGATTCCAGAAAAATCGAGATGTATTTTTGGTTGTATTGCCTGGCCCCACCTCAACTATGTCTATATAAGGCTGAAACTAACAATTATTTTGCTAATCCATTAATCATTAACGAGTTATTCTTTTGATTAATCATGTTTAAATTGTAAAATGGCCTTTGGACATGAGGTTTTTCTTAAGTTGTACACAAATAAAGCTGAAGTGAAGCTGAACGAGATCATCCTAGTGAAACATACAATAGTTACAAGTGTTTTCATCAAAGACAATTCAATTCAAACTAGTGTAGTTGAGAAAAAAAATAAAATAAATTACATTTTTTTGTAATTTAAAGGCACTGAACCTGATTTTTTTCTGTCTTAAAATGTGAAAAACAGAACTAGTACATTTCAAAGTTATTATTCCCTTACCTTAGGCATTTTGAGCATCGTCACTGTTCACCGCAAGCGACCGCAGTGGAGTTTCCTGTCCCGGCAATGCTAAAAGAGACTAGCATGCTAATAGTGCACTTCCTGAGTAGCAAGCAAACGCATATACAACAATAAAAAAGTCAAATTAGGTTCAGACAGATGCTGCTTTTACAATGTGTCTGTACTGGGGCAAGACACATTTGGCTGAAATACATTGAAAAGAATAGGATGCAAGACTTTTAATTTAACAACAAACTATGGGGTTTATTTGTTCAGTTTTTTGGTATTTTTTTTGCTTTTGACATTAGTTTTCAGTCAAAATGTGAAAAAAAAAACTGAAGCCAAATTCTAAATGTAGAAAAAACACTGAGTTTGAGTGTAAAAGCAAGTCAATAAACGTGGGAAACGGTCTTCTTTAAACACAAGTTGAATTTTATGCCGATCCAAGCGCATTTATGTATATATTTAGTTATTCAAGCTGTTTACTCTGAACAATAACATGTTCACTTTATGCTATCCGTGCATGCGTTTGTTTACATCCATGTTTTGCCTCCACGACTCCCCCCTCCAGGCCCCGGCGCACTCCCCGACCTCCTTACGCCTAATAAGGAGCCTCCATCTCCGCACTGGAGCTCTGGCAATGCCCACAACCCGGGGACCATGGGGGCTTTGTGTAATTCAATTATCCAGCCCCCACATCCAAACACGGAGAGTGAGTAGGCACGGGGGAGGTCTACACTGAGGCCTTAAGACTTCTACGTAAACACAAGATGATCACTTCTACCTGGAGGCTACAAGTTTGTTTTTTTTCTTTTTTTTTCTTTCTTACATGTCACACGCTCAAACTCGGGCTGTAAGCACCGAAAATCACATGCTAACCGAAACTATAGCAAGTATCAAAACTAGCTATGGACCACACAGATGGAGGAAAATACCATGATTTAAAGGTGCACTATGTAACTTTTTGCTTTTTTTCTACGGATATGTCCTCACTTTGCCTGGAATGTTCCACAGTATGACATTAAACTCTCTCTTACATTTATTCAATTACAGGTGGTTTTAAAGCTCAAACATCCCAACAAAACCAAGTATTCTGACTGTGAGCGGGCTCGCCTCTCCACAGATCTGGCATGTAACTTGGTCTCCATGAAGATAGAGAGATTTAATGACAAAGCGATAACATCTCCATGAAGAAAAGCATTTGACGGACCCGAGGGAAAAGTTACACAATGCACTTTTAATGTCGGAAATCACATTCTGTTGTCTGAAGAAAGTATTTTTGATGATCATTGTGGCATCGGAATCGGTATTGAGTATCAAATCTATTCTATTCTCTCTAATTTAATGTAATTTATGATGAATATTTATGTTTTGATTTGTCTGTATTGTGATTTTAATGTGTTTCTTATTCTGTAAAGCACTTTGAATTACTTTGTGCACTTGCTTCGCTTTGCCTTGCTCCTTAGTATCGAAATCAAAGTCGGGATTCGAGTATCGTTACCGCACCATCTCTGACACACTGGCACCCTTAGGCGGAGGCGATGGGAGACAGAAGCACCTGAGTCATGTGACCTCTGGGTGCAGGGGAGAGGAGGAGGGAAGCGTGCGCGGGGTGATGTTTTTAACCTTTTAAAACTGCACCCTTAGGTGAAAGTGGATGCACCCGTGACTGATGAGAGACTGCAGGAGCCACACGTTACTCATGAACTCCGGGCGAGGCCGAACACGCACGGGTAAAAATACACGTCTCTGTGCTGAGGAGTCGTCAGAAATAGAGATTCGTCTTATGTAACGTGAGGAACTCTGCGCGGTTCTGTTGTTGCGGTGAAGAAGGAGCCGAGTCTGAAGGAAAAGCTCAACGTTTACAGGTGAATCCACGTCTCACCTGCGGTCATAAAGTTTGGGTGATGATCAAAAGGACGAGATGGAGAGAGTAGCTCCTCCCACACTGACCTGCTCTTTTCACACACACTGCACTCTTCCAGCCTTTTTCAGAACACTAAAACTACGTTATATCACATAGAAATGTCTCAACAGACTGTTTTCTGACAAAAATTATGGGGTAGAGTCTGAGAAATAGATTGTGTATATCATGAGTTGCGTCGCGTGTGCGTATACGTGCGCATCTGATTAAAGCCACTTTAAAGCCAAAAGCGATTCTAAAGTATTTAAAAGTATTTATGTGGCCATACCGGCTCGTCAAAGCCTGATCCCGTCAGATCTCAGAAGCTCAGCAGGGCCTGGTCAGTACTTGGATGGGAGACCACTGGGAATCTCAGGTGCCACAGGGGGGCGCCAGTGGCAAAAATTGTCGTAGTGTCCTTAGGCAAGGCACATCACCCACATTGCCTAGTATGAAAGTGGTGTGTGTGTGAGTGGTGGTGGTGGTGGTCGGAGGGGCCGATGGTGCAGATTGGAGCCTCGCTTCCGTCAGTCTGCCCCAGGGCAGCTGTGGCTACAATAGTAGTTCACCACCACCGGGTCTGGAGTGAATGAATAATGCTCTGTAAAGCGTCTTTGAGTGTCCTGAAAAGCGCTGTATAAAACTGATGCATTATTATTATTATTAAAAGTTGATATCTTTGTCATTCCTGGGCCTATCAATGTAAAATAAAACATGACTGAAATATAAAATCCACCTGTTTTCTTGCTGCATCTGAGGAGGAGGCAGCAACTGTTTTATTTTCAGACCAAACTAAATGACAAAACAGTGCGCATGGAGGGACACGTGTACTGAACAAACACGCACATCGAATCGTGAGAACAGTACCGAACGATTCATATTAAATTGAATATTGTTGCCTCCCTCGTGGATACAAAATGATCAAAATGGCTGGGTGCTCCCTTAAAGACTGGTTGAGCAGCTCAGTCACATGAAGAAGAACTTGGAGTAGAGCCGATAACATTTTTAGATACATAGGGCAGATTTTGGTCATTTTCCCCAAATTAACCAATTAGAATTCAGTACAAACTCATCCATGACTTTGTTTTAGTACAAACTGCAGAGAGCCGTGTTTTTGTGTGTTTTTGCTGTGCCCTCTTTAGACTGAAGTATTCAACCAAAGCTTTACGCATATATTATTCAGGCATATTTAGGAAACTGGTTGTGCCAAACACAAAAAGCCACTAATTATCACTATTGCGGAAAACTTGACAAATACAAATTTTAGGACAACACAATCAAATACGCAGCTTTAATTTTGCAGCATTTTCCAAAGCTTTAAAACAGTGGTTGTTCGATGGGTAAATATGTCCCCATGCTTGTTCCACATAGACAGAATTATAACTCCATACGATCGATATCAAATAGTTGTTTAAATGACGTCTTTTAATATGGAACCGACAGTCCGACAGAAGCCGATACGTCGACATTTGAGTCAGAAGAGTCCACTGACATTTAAAAATGAGGTGCAGTTCCACCCTGCACACGAGCTATAATGTTCTGCTTATTTTACCGATGGAAAACAATATATGAAAGGTCAGATACGGCTCATAATTATGCGTTTGTTCTTCTTATAAATACAAGAATAAGGCAATAAACACACCGACAACTGTACTGTTATCCACCAAACCGCCGGACTGACATTTTGACAGTGAAGCCTGGATAGTCATTCCCTATAGTCATTTTGTACAGTCCGCTCTATTCTCGACTAGAAGGATTTTACAGCCGGATAAAAAAAAATAAAATAAAGATGGCTAAAAAGCTGATGTCAAATGGCTTGGCGCATGTTTTTCTAGAAGTAACACACTGAAGTCATTGAAATATCTTGTTTTATTTCTGCTCGTTAAAGTCAATGTGCTCAATGAAAACAAATTAAAAAATCATATCGCTTTAGATACGATTACACAACTTGTTCTTTGAACGCTGTTGCCTTGATACCAAAAACCTTGATACCCTTTTAGTGAACAAATGATGCAATGACACACAGTCCTGCAGAGAGAAAGACAGACACGGTGAAAAAACTAAAGAAAACTAACAACTGGAATACAATAAAGTCAATTTCAACACAGATTATTTATTTTTACACTTGCCTTGAGAATGTTCCAGACTATTCACATATATGATACTTTATATATATATATCAATAGTTTTTTGTTTTTTTACAACTCCAATTTTAGCCTCATTATTTTATGTATTTCACTCACGTCATTTTATTTTGCTGTAGTTGATTTTATTGCATTTTTATGAATTCATTTGATTTTTTAAATTTGAATTTATTTACTTTATTTATTTATTGATAGATACATACCATGTGGTCATACTTGCCTAGAGATTGTTCCAGATTGTTCACAAATATAATACTTTTCATACTGTTTCAACTCCAATTTTAGCCTTATTATTTTATTTATGCCACTGATTCATTTTATTTTGCTGTATTTGATTTTATTGCATTTTTATGAATTCATTTTATTATTAGTAGTAGTAGTAGCAGTAGCAGTAGCAGTAGTAGTAGTAGTAGTAGTAGTAGTAGTAGTAGTAGTAGATGTATTTTTTGTATTATTTATTTATCAAGGGAACAAACCAACCTCATTAAGTCATTTTTAACTCCACCAAACCCCTCGGCAAACGTGTGAGTGAGTTCGCCCCATTAGCATTTAGCCTCCATTGACACCCCCCCGGCTCTGCCTCCTCTGCCCGCTCTCGTGTGCCTCTCCCTGGACTCGGAGGTGATGGAGGGCCCCCGCGGGTCGGAGAACTCCTCAGTAAGCATCCGCATGTTTAGAATTTAACACGGTGCTCGGAGAAGTAAAGGTCACGACTGGAGATGGAGTCCACTTTCTGAGCAGACATAGACTTGACTGATAGAGTTCACTTGCATCAGCTACAGTCGGGTTTGCACTACCAGGCTGGATTCGTGGAGTTTTTTACTCGTGGAAGGTCTGACGGTTGCTTTTTTAAAAGTCATGGAACCTCATTTTTACCGTCTTAAAAACGTTAAAAACAGAACTAGTTCATTTTAAATGGTTTGCAGTGGTTCGACGTTATACCTCGCTTACTTTATGCATTTTGAGCATCCTCATTATTCATCATGATGAGTTTCTAAGCGCTTTTCATAGCTTTCAGAGACCAGAGTTTGGCTGAGCATGCGAACTGCACACTTGTTGGATCTGCCACAGTAAAACCCTTTATACTTAGATGCAGACAGTCCACAGTGGACTTATTTCGACCCCAAGAGCTGCTTATGTAACAGTACTGAAAAAATTTTTTCTCAAATATACGGGGAAAATATAAAAAAATAACTACACTACACTTGTATCACCATGAAGACAAGCAAGTGGCCAAGTTACAGGTCAGATCAGACACTGTGTCCAGCTGCTTAAGAATGCATTTTGAGTAAGGGTGTAACGATATCCAAGTCTCACAATACGATATCATCACGATATGAACCTCACGCTATGATATTTATGGTGATATCGTGGGAAAGTTCACGATATTATGATATTCGACATAATAACAAGACTGACATTATAAAACGCTTTGACCAGTCATTTGGTACAACATTTATCGTCATTAGGGATGGAACGATATCCAAATCTCTCTGTACGATATTTTCACCATAAACATCTCACCGTACGCTATTTATTGCAATATTTTCTGGAGGCTGTGAATATGCTACTTTTTCCTCTAAAAATGACTTAATCCAAAGAATGAAGATGTAAAAGTGCTTAGAACAGTTATTTCTTCATGTTGTCTGCACTGAAACGGCGCAAAGGATCATGGTCTATGTAGTTCCCTCTGTTTTTTAGCCATTTCTGCATCATAACTATTCATTTAGGCAAAGAGACTTGCGATTTGATATATTGTGATGGTCCACGATATTACTGTGAGACCTTTGACGATACGATATCACGATATTTCGGTTATTGTTACATCCCTAATTTTGAGCAATAAAAATATGTCTAATGGGATCAATTATAGTTAGATACATGTAATGGAATACTGAGGGACATTACAAGTAACAACATCACTACACCACACTCTTCATCAGAAATGTTACACAGCACACCTTTATAAAAGCTTTAAAGGTCCTATATTATTCTAACTTCACTCCTCTGAGCTTTAAGCAGTCATTGAATGTTGTTACCTCATCTAAAATATACTTGGAGTTGTCTTTTGTTTCAATAACATGTTTGGAGATGTAGACAGATTAATAAACCAAGATTACTCAAATTCAAAATACTCTGTGACACCTTGACCTTTTGTTTCATGAAGACGGACAGTTCCAGTGCTGAAGGTATCCAAATAATTCTCGTGAAGATGTACGAAGTTTAAAAATATAATGCATTTCACAACATCACAAGGTGGAACAGCGAGTTTTCTGTTCGGGAGACGAACTGAGACGTAAATATGCAGGATTTGTGTGTTAAACGTGTGAATGAAACAAAAAAACACATCTCCAGGTATGTTTTTTGATGAGGAAACAACATTAGAAGAGATCAGAACATAGCGTAATAGAGGTATAGTCTGCGAGAGTTGTGAAAAGCTCTTAGAAACTCATCCTGGTGAATAAGTAACCTTTAACTGAACTCAATTTAACATTCGTAGCAAGTTTGCCTGGGTATGCAGTAGTATAGTAAAGATATTTCCCCAGTAAGTTCAAGTAGCTTTGTAGTACCAAGCCCCGGGCCAAAGTAATCAATAGCACATTCTTGGACTTGTCTCTTTCTTTCTTTTTTTTTTTGTCTTCTGTTCCACTGGGAGAGACACACCAGTGGACCAAGTTGCTGTCTGCCTCTCCGCTCTAATAGGAATGGATGATAGCAGCTTTCCCCAGGCTCGTGCTCATGCCTTAGCCTTGGCGCTCACCTCTTCCCCCCTCCTCTGCTCTCTTTCTCCACCTCTCCGCTTTCCCTCCCGCCTCTTTCCTTTTTTTTTTTTTTTTCCTCCGGGGATGTTTTCCTCGGGGTGCGGAGGCCTGACACAGAACAGCCAGTGGAGCAGATGAATGAAGCTTTGGCGGCAGTCGGACGCGTATAGCTCGCAGTCGCAGTCCGTCGGGAGTTACGGAGGTATGGAAACGAGGGGTGAGACTTTTTGGCAGTGGATTTTTAGTTTCTAGTGGGAGGAACTGGGGGGAGAGAGCGGAGAGACATTCGGTAAACGCTCTGCCAGGAAGTAAAACCCACAGTGCCACGGCGAAAACAACAACATACATGCAATGCCCAGTCTTATTGAATCTCAGAAGTTCCGCAATGCCAGGGCTGGTTCGTATTTGGACAGGGATTTGCTGGGAATACCAGGGTCACAGTGGGGCAGCAGTGGCTCTAGTGGAAACTGTAGTCGTGTCCTTAGGCAAGGCACTTCACCCACATTGCCCAGTGTGCATGTAGTGTGCATAGAGTGTATATAGAAGTGGAGGGAGTGTGGCGTCACCCAGAGCGTTCGGCTGCAGTCAAATGAAGCTTTTCCAGACTAGAGGTTATGGGGGAGGATTTGGAGCCAAGTTCCATATTAGGAATTCAAGGAGTATCATAGCAACCAAAGAGCCAATCCGGAGTGAAGCTGTTAACTCTTCCAGACCTAAGGGCAATTTTAGTACATTTGTCCTCGCCTGGATTTTTTTCTTCAGTTTGCTATTAAAACTCCCCCTTTTACCCCCTAAAGGAGTATTATACATCCTTTTTTCAGTACAACCTGTTATTTCACAATCTGCTGCTGTGGTTGTGTCATGTGGCTGTAATAAAAGCTACAGGACCAGGAATACAAATGAAAAAAGAAAAAATGGAAAATAAAATTCACACTCTTGCATAGAAAACAACCACTTTTTACATGTATAAACATAAAACATGCTTAATTTAGGGCCACGATTTTAATTTAGCATAAAAAGGTGCAAAATATCAAGTCTGTAAGTAATTAAAATATCCTTATTGCCCTTGTGCCAGTCACTGAAACAGCTCCTGTCAGGTTCAGGGCCAGAGCCGCATCACTTCCTGCATTTCCATTGTGTTACATGTATTATATTTATTATATTTGGATTTGTTCATTTTGAGTGAAATAAACATTTCAAATAAAAATAGCAAAGGACGCAAGTCGCCATTCATTTAAAAATAACTGCACTTACAGCGACTTTTTCAATTGTTACGAACACAGACGCTCAGAACAGTCGGCAGTTTTTTCTCACTTCACTCTTTGGCAAAGTTTGGGCCGATGAAAATGGATGGAACACATGAGTTTGGCGGAAAACAAAAATACGCAGTGTGTGTGATCTAGGTTAATGCCAGAAATATGCTCGGAAAGCCACAACTCTCAGCTTTTCACGTAAAAAAAAGTAAGTTTCTATCATTAATGATTGGTTAAGTTATGCAGTTATGTAAAACACATTCCTCAGTATTGTATATGATACTGTCTGGAATGGTTAAAGATGGCATCTGATTTGTCTGTTCTTAATGTTCATATATTGATTTAGGGACAATATAGTGAAATAAAGGGTCCAGGGTGATTTAAAGTGGGTTAACACAAACATTTTAAGACTAAAACGACGAGTCTGACAGGAGCAGTTACAGAGAGAGAGATGATGGTTTCCCTCGAGCGTTAATTCTTGACCAGATAATACCGTAATCCAACGAAAACAGGAATTCTTCAAGATCGCCCTGGCAGCTGAGCAAACTTTTCTGATTCATACACACGCAAAGGTCACACTTTACATTCAAACCTACGCAAAGCCGAATAAATCGCATAAGCTCCACACCCCCGCTCTGTCGCGCTATCAGCCTCGCCCCGGGACGCTCGGACCGGAGAGGTGAATCCGCAGCCACCTGTTCTCCCCGAGCTATAGGCAAACACGAGCATTAGCCATTCCCCAGGTCTGTGTAAATTCATTAAACCAGCAGGGGGGAGGAGGGGAGGAGGGAGGGGGGGAGCTGCGGTGGCAGGGGGAGAGACAGGTACCCCCTCCTCTCTCCCCTTGAGTCGTACTGACGGGCCAAGGTGAGGCAAAGTCACGCCGTGTGGTAAAAAAAAAAAAAAAAAGAGTTAATAAATAAATAAGAACTCCAATGCGCTGCTATCTCTCTGCTGTGCTAACAGGGCCTATGTTATTTTCTGCTCGGCTGGTTTTATGGGCTAAATCTGTTTAACAAATAGATGCATTTATTTGGAGGTGAAAGGAGTCCTAGTCAAACGCCCGATGATACTGCAGGGAAAATGTGATCAAATTGTACTCAAAAACTGTAATAGATTTTGAGTTTGTGCATTGAAGTTTCACACACGGAGACTGTTATTTAAAACAGTCACTTTTTTAACAGAAAAAACCCTGAAAAATCCAATATTGTACAATTCAATACAGTATGAAGAAGTGAAATGTACCCCAAAAATTTAGTTTTCATTTAAAAGTGTGTGGTGCACCGTGTGTACATTTCCTGGGTACTCCACTTGTTTTCTTTTTCTTCTTTAAGGATATGTTATTGCTTTGCTTGGTATGTCCCACAGTAAGGCTTTAAAAGTCTATTCAGCTTTGGTTTCAATGAGTTTATTGTTTCGAAATACCTTTAAGAATATGCATTATTCTGTGAGCGGGCTCGCCTTTCCACTGATCTGATCTGTACATTGGTCTGCTTGTCTCCATGGAGACAGGCAGTTTGAAGTTTGATGCCATACTGTGAAACATTCCAGGCTCAACCATGAAGTACGTCTACTGTACATGTAGAGACGCATGTGGTGAACCTCTCCAAGAAAAGTTATGCATTGCACATTTATTTTTTTATTTATTTATTTATTATTTTATGTATTATTATTTCATTTTATATTCTATTTTATTTTATTTATGCATTGGTTAAAAAAACAAAAAACCTTGACCCCAGAGAGGACAACTGAACATCCATGTTTCTGAGTGACAAAAAAAATGAGCTGATGATTTTAGTTTATTTTGTTTAATCACATTTTATTTTTCCTGAGCATTAATCCGATCTAAACCAACCACACAGTGACATGCCCGACACTGATGCCCAGATGCCCTTCCTGACTAAACTGTAAGGGGCCACTGGGAGTTAAGTGTCTTGCCCTGGGACACGGCGACATTACGCGTCTCCAACAAAGATCAAACCACAACCTTACGCAGCGCAGCCGAGCGCTCATCAATTACCCCAGCGTCACCTATCACACTTTAACCCCGGGGTCAGACTCAATGGTAAATTCATTTGGAGAGACGCCTTGGGGTCATTTTAACCCCATTAAGGTGAAGCGTCTTTGGCCCGGTGCTAATTACATTCGCCCTTTATACAGTTGTTGTCATGTCAGCGCGACGGGTTCACATCCCAGTCACAGATGGTTCAGAGAGAGGTCAGGGTGTCAGCACAGCACAGGGGGCATATACAGAGACGGGGCACTTACTGTAATGACTCGCCCGCATATAGTCTTTAAAAAGGAATTGTATGGAAGATTTTGATTTTCGATTCCAAAAGTACAACCACACTGCGAAATTTCGGAAAGGTAAACTCCCAAATATGGAACCTGATCATTACTATTACTGACTAAACCCAAGACTCTATTATGCTCTATCACGACGCTCTTTTGGAGGGTCTGTCAAATGTTTTTCTCCATGCAGATGTTACTCTTTTGTTTGCAGTGTTTCACAGTACGGCATTAAAACTTTCTATCATCACGCAGACCAAACCAGCCCAAGTAACAGGTCAGATCTGTGGAGAGGCGACCCCGCTCACAGTCGGAACGCCTGTTTTTAAAGGTATTTTTCAGCTATAAAACCATTTGTAACTGAATTATTGTTAGGCAGAGCTGTTTAATGTCACACTGTGGAACATTTCAGGCAGAGGAGTGACATATCCATAGAAACAAGTAGGTGATGGACGCCCAACCAAAGAGTTACATAATGCCTCTAAATAATATTGGCCTATAGAATTACTGTGATGTGATCTAAAGTCCGGCTAAACCTTTTACTGATAATGATTTTAACACTGATCCATGTTCTGATCCATGTATCTGATGGCTGCATTCAGAAGACTTGAAAAGACACAGCAAAACGAATGCAGGAATCACATTTCAGAGTCTGTTTGTACGGATCTAAACTGTACATTTTAGCCATTTTCATGCAGATTAAGACAGGAGATTTTGTCGTTTGTGGAAGAAATGATGGCACTCCAAAAACTGCAGCTTTTAAGATTTACTCCGTGTCCATTCAAATGGGAACTAGTCACACTTACGTCACAAAACTGGAAGACATTTGGAAACATGCAGACGACGACTTCCTTCGGGCTCCGTCGGCGTTCGAACCTGACAAAATCTGGGCGGAAAAAGTCAGAAAATGGCTCTGATTTTCTTCATCTAGATGTCATTGTATTGTTTTGTTTTTTTCCTTTTATAAATTGCCTATTAATTTATGTATTATAATGAGTCCAACTTAGAAAAAACGATGTCACTGTAGCTGTCCGTAATGTTCAGCAGATCAACAGTTACAACCAGCTCCCCGTAAGTGACAACGAAGACGTGATTAGAGCTCCGTCCCTCATGGAAACCTCTGACAGGCTGTGAAGGCGCCGCTGCTGAATCGACGGTTTTATCACATGCCCAGCGCCGGGAACTCCACCAGAAGTCGTCATCCGTATGTTTCCGAACGTCTACAGCCTGTTACCATTTTGATTCAAATGTGATTAATCGCGCGGCCCTCGTATGCAGCCACTGGCACACTCTGCATGTCTATATTCGCAGCATATAGGGGGCGTAGAAAGAGCGAGAGAGAGACGCGATGTATTTACTATAATGACTCACCATACGCTAAGCACGGAGCATCTCCCCAGGCTCAGTTAAAATAGGACAATGCTTCTAATGAGTGTTGGTTAAACATGTCAGACGTGTTTAGTTAGCGACAAGAGAGCAGAGGCTAAAGAGCGAGCAGAGGACGAGGCTGTGGGGGAACTGTGTGAATGCAAAGGGAGAGAGGCAGAAATATGGACTCAGAGATACTGTCATTTCTACATGGATTTACCGGTCTTATAGCTGCTGTATTAATGATTGTTTTTATCATAAGTGATATTATTAATGTATTATATGTTTTTCTTTAAGTTGCATGAAAAATAATACTGGCTTTTAATTATTTGCCACAAAAAAAAAGAAAAGAAAAATTACTGCTCCTCCTCCTTCTACTACTACTCCTACTCCTCCCACTACTTCTCCTACTACTCTTCCTTCTACTACTACTACTTCTCCTTCTCCTATTACTACTGCTGCTGCTGCTGCTGCTGCTGCTACTACTACTACTACTACTTCTCCTTCTACTACTACTACTACTACTACTACTCCTCCTTCTCCTTCTCCTACTACTACTACTACTACTACTCCTTCTCCTACTACTACTACTACTCCTTCTCCTACTACTACTACTACTACTCCTCCTACTTCTTCTATTACTACTACTCCTCCTCCTACTTCTTCTACTACTACTACTCCTCCTTCTCCTACTACTACTACTACTACTACTACTACTCCTTCTCCTACTACTACTACTCCTACTCCTCCTACTTCTTCTACTACTACTACTCCTCCTTCTCCTACTACTACTACTACTACTACTCTCCTCCTACTTCTTCTACTACTACTACTACTACTACTCCTACTTCTTCTATTACTACTACTCCTACTACTACTCCTCCTTCTCCTACTACTACTACTACTACTCCTACTCCTCCTACTTCTCCTCCTACTACTACTACTACTACTCCTACTCCTCCTACTACTACTACTACTCCTCCTACTTCCCCTACTACCACTATTCCTACTACTCTTACTTCTCCTTCTCCTCCTCCTCCTCTTCCTACTTCTCCTTCTCCTAGTCCTACTCCTCCTAATACTCCTAATACTCCTACTCCTCCTAATACACCACCAGTCACTCATGCACACACCACTTTCATACGAGGCGATGCGGGTGAAGTGTCTTGCCTAAGGACACGATGACAGAACTTGGTCCAAGCGGGAATCACTCCTCTAACCTTATAGTTGAGGGGGGGAAGCACTGCCCTAAAGTCACTGTCGCTCCAAATACAAAAGTTGTAACCGAACCACATGTTTCATATAGAGAAATAGCTGAACACTTCAATTATTACATTTATTGCATTATAAGTACTGTTTTAAAACGTTATTGTCTTCACTATTCTTATGTCACACGTTTGACTAAAGTACAAGTACTTAGACAAAGTAATTTATGATAATTTATGTAGGATTGTAGGATTAGATCAGGAGTACACAAACAAATGTGAAAATCACGCAAGGACGCAGAGAATATCCTTTACTATGCTGACCCACATACAGAAACCCCAAGAGGACACAAAGCCAAAATGTAAACAAAACACTGTCACGGTCCTTTTGGCTTTTCAATCTCTCGTCTGATGGATTCTCCAGATTTTAATTCCAGTTTTATCTCACTGTACATAAAGGCTCGGCTCTGTACTGTATTATTGCCTAGCGAGCACAACTGCTTCTCTGCCCTCTCCCATAAATCACAGCCATTTTTCTCTCTTCTCAAAAAAAAAAAAAAAAAAAAAAAAAAATTCCAACTCTGCACATGCCACGAGGTTTAAAATGTATGCACTTATAAAACAGCTTACATGGGGATTTCAGATGTGGGGGGAAAGTTTAAGTGTGCTACGAGGCTATGCTAAAAAGTGACCTCATTGGAGTATTTGCACCATGACCCAGACCGAACATCAAAGCTGATCTGGTCAGAACTCTCTGGGCCTAAAGTTCTAAAGGCCGTGCTCGCTTCCAGTCTGGGATGATTAACACGGGGATTGGTTACAAACTGAAAGAATTAGTGATAAGATCCATGAATTCACGCGTTTTAGAAGTTGTAAGCAGAAAATTGTTTAGAGTTGTAAGTCGAAAGCCATACAGTGGGACATTAGAGACAGCTCCATGGAAACCATGTCTGTCTAAAGATAGAATTACTGTGTCTGGAAGCTTAAGATATTGTAGCTTTAACTATCTCCAGATACCCATATATCAACCGATACTAGGGCAGAGACTGAAAATATTTCCTTTAAATACAAAAATTGAAAACAATTTCCAAATGTG
This sequence comes from Odontamblyopus rebecca, assembly GCA_030686955.1. Classification (NCBI taxonomy): domain Eukaryota; kingdom Metazoa; phylum Chordata; class Actinopteri; order Gobiiformes; family Gobiidae; genus Odontamblyopus; species Odontamblyopus rebecca. The sequence goes on from CM060672.1 coordinate 7,076,812, forward strand.
TTTTGTAACCGGGCACCACGGTGGCTGAGTGGCAACACTCAGGCCTCACAGCAAGAAGGTTGCGGGTTTGATCCCCGGGTCGCCCGGGCCTTTCTGTGTGGAGTTTGTTCTCCCTGTGTCTGGATGGGTTTCCTCCGGGCTCCGGTTTCCCCCATCAACCCAAAACATGCAGCACCTGAACTAACATCAAGGACCATGTTGTCCACCCTCCTGTGGGCTCACCACCTGCAGAGGGGTTCATAGGGGGGGTCAGGTGCTATGAGGTTTGGGCAGTAAACTGCCCCCGGTGACCCAGCTGGATTAAGCGGGAGAAGATGGATGGATGTTTTGTAACTGTTACTTATGATTTATAGTATAATTATCAACTTTATAAAAATATAAGTAAGTTTATGAGCCATTTCGGACCAATATTGTCCAGTATGTTGTCTTGACAAAATGAGATACCGTCTGAACCAATATCCAATATACCAATATCGAATTGTAAATATCAAAGATATTGATACCAGTATCATATCGGTGAATATCAAGTATGACTGTTTCTCTGCTATACTTGACGTAAACATGCCATTTTATATAGTTAATAGTTGCATTAAATACATAAGACAGAAATACAGTATATAACTATAAGATAGAACGCTATGGAGGTATTTATAAACCTACATACAACTTGATTTTGTTAAGTATTTAGATTTGAAGGGCAATAAAATCTATAAAACCACTAAAGCAATAAAAACCCATGCCATACTGTGGGACATTAGAGACATCTCAATGGAAACCAGTGGAATACCAACCTTCAATGGGAAAAATGGCAAAATACAAATGGATTAAACATGGGTAAACTTCACCTTCTCTAAACTACCAATCCAATGAAAAGCTGTTCTCTATGCTCAACTTTGAATTCAGCTAAGTAGTTGAGTGGAGCTCTCCAATGTCCTGATACTGAACAACTCTTCATACCCGCACATGAAAACATACTTCACATCACTCTCGTATCACCGCTTTAATTAACTACAGTGACATGTCTTAGCAAATGGCCACTCCGCTTCAATCCAACTACTTTCACTTCGTCCAAGCTCCTGCCACCACAGTGACCCAAAACAATCACGCACACTGAAGCCTAAAATACAGCGAGAGAGAGAGAGAGAGAGAGGACATTGCTAATATGTGTGCAGTTTCAAGTTTCCTCTGAAAATACACTACTTTGCTACAGCTACACTGTATATCCTGATCTAATCCATCATAAAATGCTAGCTTGGCAATCCCACAGCACTAGAGTCCAGGGAGCTCCGGTAACAACAAACCCAGAGCACACACCAAAGCAAAACAAGGCCGGCAGAGCAAGGAGAGAGCTGGTAATAGTGAGGGGGTGCTGAAAGGACAGTTCCTCACAGTTACAATGGCAGTAAAAGGAAAAAAAAAAAAAAGATGGTACCAGACGCACACAGCTGAGGTCTGGTGAGTAGGAGAGCTGTCCGTGGTGCTGAAATCGAATCTTCCCTCTGAGACGTGGGGAATAGGAGCTGTCCCTGGCACTGAATCAGCTTTGTGGTTATGGTGGATTCTTAGCGAGGCTGACTTAACACTGGTTTATGCTGGTAGGTTATAAATTGGGTGTCTATGGTCCAGTTGAAGTCTCTCAAATAAAAATGTATTCATAAAATTCTCCTAACCTTATTCTACTACAATGTAAAACCATTTACAATTTAAAGGTGCATTGCACAACTTTTCTAGTGAACGGTCCGTCACCTGCAAGTTTTCCTGGAAATGCTATTGCTTTGTTCAGAATGTTCCATGATAGAGCTTAAACCTGATTCTATCTCAAGAGAGACAACTATAGGCTACATTATGCGTCACATCTGTGAAGAGTCCACCCAGTTCAGAGAGTTTTTGAGCAGCAGAAACACACATAATGAATAAATATAATATCTCCATGGAGACAAGCAAGTGATGGATTTTCCAAAAGAAAAGTTGTGCATTGTTCTTTTAAACCTTGTCCAGACAAACAATACATTTCAACACATCAGTATAGCTAAGCACATATCCTTATTGTCAAGTCCACATTCTTAGGTGAATAATGAAACCATATTCATACCCTGCTCCGAGGGGGGTATGAATATGCTTGGAGTAGAGCCGCTGCTCCTCCACGTCAAGAGGAGCAGCTGAGGCGGCTCGGGAATCTATTCTGGATGCCTCCTAGACGTCTCCCTGGGGAGGTGTTCTGGGCATGTCCCACCGGGAGGAGGCGGAAAGACCCAGGACAGACTGGAGGGACTATGTCTTTTCACTGGCCTGGGAACGTCTTGGGGTCCCCCTGGAAGAGCTAGAGGAAGTGTCTGGGGTGAAGGAAGTCTGAGAGCCCCTGCTTGAACTGCTGCCCCCACAAACCGGCCTGGAAAATGGATGGATGGATATTCATACCCACTGCTGTTAAAATGATCTTAATTGAGTTCAGAAAGTTAAATGTAAAACACAGCATTTCTATTGCATTTTTGTATGGCATTTGCATGTTCTGCCTGCGTCTGGATTTTCTTTGAGCACTCTGGTTTCCCCCATCAAACCGATACAAGCACAATAATTGGCATTAAAAGACGGATGCAGTGGACACATTTTTCTAACTTTTGTTACCTCATCAAGTTTGATTAAGCTTAATATTATTTTAATTATACTGTTTGATATTATAACATGGTTTAAAGCTCACAAGAATCTATTTCCTGTAATACAGGACCTTTAAACTCAGTGAAAAGGAATTACTGCCCTAATTCCAGATTCAAGAACCACCCACTCAAGGTCACAACATCGCCATCACCAGCACTACAAAATACTACATGTGTTGGTTTCTCATCTGCCCACACGCATCTGACTCCAAACAAAAACGAGAGAACAGTTGCTGTAAAGATTCTACGTCCTCATAACTGACTCCATTTCAAAGACAATTTACAGCCTGGTACTTGTGATACTTTATGATACTTGATGAAAAAAAGGCCTTGCTAACCCGAGCATTAATTACGCTTTAACTGCACTGAGCTGTCCCTGGTGCTGAAACCCTTGCACCTGACTCAGTAAATGGGGCGTATGGCGGGGAGCTCTCCATGGTCCTGATTCGACAGAACTGTTGCCACGTCAGCATTGTGTGGAATAAAGCTATGTAATATGGTTTACACAGAGCTTTCCAACACACCCACTCCATTTCCAGTGGTGTGTTTGACAGACATGCTTTTGTATGAAATATAATACACGAGCTAATCCGCCCTTCATAACCCATCATTGTGCTTCTAGTAAAAGATATGTATACCCTGTTTTAAGAATTGAACAACTGATAAAAGTAGACCAGAAAAAATAGACAATGCACCTCTAAGTATAAATTAGATGATGTCAAGGTGCATAAAAGAGATTATATTGCTGATTTTACTAAAACGTATTTCATCATTCAATATCATTATGAAATCTTTCTTGTATTGGAATTTTGGTGAGGTTTTTATTTGACTTCCTGGTTGGATTTAGGCAGCATATCTGTTATAATCATCTGTGTATTTTTGATGGAATTTTCAGTGCTGATGACATAGATACAGTTATTGTGTTTTAGAACTCATCATTTCTCCCTCATACTTTCCTTATCGACTATTTTTCCACAAACTGCCACCTCACTGATGTAAAACTGCGATACATATTTAGCAGATGTCATATTAGAACTTCGCTATGTGAAGATCTTATTTCTTAGCCTGAAATGCCCCCAAAGTATGCGTTAAAACTGATCTATCACCATGGAAACAAGCAGGTGAACTACAAACTCAAATTACGAGTGAGATCTGTGGAAAGGCAACCCCACTCATAGTACAAATATGTGGTTTTCAAGGCAATTCAAAGCAATAAAACCTCTAGTAATTACATCAATGCTGGACAAAACTGTGAATATGCTACTTTTCTCTCGTCATAATCCAAAAAATTAAGATTTAAAAGTGCTTAATAACAATTATTTCAGCATATAGATTGGACTTAAACGGAGCAAAGGATCATGGTATATGTAGTTCTCTCTGTTATTTAGCTGCTGCTGCACCATTTAAGCAAAGAAACTGGTAATTTGATATATTGTGCTGGTTCACAGTACAATTATGAGACTTTTGACAATGCGTTTTCATAATTTTTACGTTATTGTTACATCTCTAATTATCAGTATGACATATATGACGCATGCTGATTTGTACCTGGTTTAGCCCATGTTTAGTCCAAGTTTAGTCCCGCTTAGCCACCTTTTACCCTCCTAGACGACCACTAGAACATCCATGATTTGCACAAAACACACAGCTAATTTTTCATCCGTCCCACCTCACACTGACAGCCATTACGCAGGTATGGTGTTGTGTTTTTCAAAGGAAATATAAGGTGAAATGTAGTGAAATATGACCGCAATGATTTCACTCTGGACCCATCCATGCTAGGAGATTGGCAACGCAATTAATATTCTAAAATTAATTCTTGATTAATGGCGTCTCCCCTCTAATCCCACCTGTAATTTGTTAGCTGGGAGATAGAATGTCCATCCGGATGCTTGGTTGAATAGATAGGGCTGGTTCTAATTTTACTGCAGTGTGAATGTGACCTAGTTCTCATCATGACAAAAAAGAAAAAGTGTACACTCAAGGTTGCCTCAATAACCCAGTAGTCTAGTTTTGGATGGAATGTCTACTGCAATTTTTTACACAAAGAAAATGGCGGGAGCTGTCCGTGGTGCTGAAAGCTCTGGTTGGAAATCAAACTTGAACACTTTTCTTATAGCAGTTAATTTATGGATTTATGTGTGCATCTATGTATTTATTTTGCCAATCTTATTTCTGCATCTGACATGTTTTAAAAGTTATTTAAGTGTGTCGCATAAAGATCTGTTGAACATTAAGTTTGTACAATAGACTCCTTTTGACATTACTTGCAGCAGGTAATCTATGTATACATGTATTTATTTCTCCCACACATTGTGCTTTTTCTTTTTATGCATTGAATTTGTAGTACTTATATAGTACTTGTATAGTCTGCACTTGTAATCGGCATTCAAAGCACTGCGCTGTTGTTATTATTCATTCAACCTATACTTGGTGGTAGACTGACAGAAGCAAGGTTGCCGCCATTTCATACCAGGAAAAGTGGGTGAATGGTTTTGCCTAAGGAAACAACAACATAACAATCTGAGAATGAATCAATCCTCTAACCTTCGGATTGAAGAGATTAAAAATTTAAATGTATTGTAATCTAGTTTGAGAAATACTGTCCAATGTTGATTTTACACGAAGGCAACTGTGGAGGCTGTCCATGGTGCTGATTTTTCTTTTTTTTTCTTCTGTATTTATCTATTCTTATTTATTTATTGTAGTCTTTATTTTTTTGTCAAACCTATTTCTGCATCTGGCCTGTTATTTTTTTAAGTTATTATTATTATTTTTATGCATTAAATGAGGTCTAATTTGAGAAAAAATATCCATTGTTAAATAAATATCAATTTTTTTCTCCTATCTGGACCCTTCATTTCCAAAGTTACACTACATTGTGATTAAACATGTCAAGGTTGCCCTGAATAACACAGCAGTCTAGTTTTAGAAATAGCACCCATTGTTGTCTCTTCACATAAATAGCATTGGAGCTGCCCGTGGTGCTAGCTTTTCTTTTTCTTTCTTTTTAAAAAATCAGACAGTTAATTCAATGTCAAAACCATTTAGACTATTAAAGGTGCAGTACCTCATTTTAACGGTTTTAAAAAAAAATGTGAAAAACAGAACTAGTTTGCAGAGGCTCAAAGTTATTCCTCACTTACCTTATGCATTCTGAGTATCCTAATTATTCACCGCAATAAGTACAGACAACAAGAAGCATGCCAACAGTGCACCTCCTGGCTCTCAGACATTACACTGACACAGATTTCTTTATTTTAATCTCAAGAGCTGCTTATACAATATATCTGTACTGGGGCAAGACACGTTTTAATTAAATACAGACACTAAGTAAGACAACTACTGCTGTCTTGCACTTTTTACATGTTTTATTTTCAAAGTTTGACCGCGGTGTGTTGCACAAGGTTGCCTGAATAACCCAGTGGTCTTGTCTGGTGAGTAACCTCCATTTTTGAACCTCTCTCTTTCATACCCGAGTGGCTATGGCTGGTTTTGGAGCTGTCCGCGGTGCTGAAGCTTACAATTGGACTGACTGTATGAATCATGCCTTTTCACACCTATTGTTTCTTGTTCATATGAAAAGGGGGAGAAGGGGAAAGGGGAGAGAGGAAGAAAGGGAGTGTGGGAGAGAGTGAGAGCAGGAGAGAGGGATAGAAGAGGGTAAGAGAGGGAGAAGGGGAGGGTGGGAGAGGGGGGCATGACGGCTGAAGCATGCCCACAGCGGTTAATGACATCGGGGAAGGTCGGAGGCACCGGGCTTTGAGCTGCGAGGAGTGTTTGGATGGAGGGAGGGAGAAGGGGAGGAAATATGGATGAATGAGGAGGTAACTCTAGCACATAGAAGCACAGGAGTGATTCAGTTTTAGTATCGTCAAAAATATCGAAAATCAGATACCAATTAGAGATGGCATCCAAAATTTAGTTTTAGCCAATCTGCTGCCTAAAAACATACACATACCACTTTATATTAACACTTTAATATGAAGAGATTGTGAAATATATTGAAAATCAGATGCACACTGACACTGAAATTAGAATCAAACCGAGATACTCATTTGAGCCGGTATCAATACTAAGAAAATCACATTCACAGGAGAGAAATGAACCTTTCCTGAACAGCTTTAGAATGATCTTGAGCTCTATCAAAGCAAGTATAAGAACACATAGGCCACGTTTACATGAAAGCTTAAATTCAGAATAAAAATTATTTAATTCTGAATAAAAATATTTTCCGCTTTAAAAAAGACCATGTAAAACAATTCCTAATGAAAATAAATTTTTGGAATTAAACTTAATTCCAAATTAAGTGGGTCTTTTTTCTCCCCGAGTTTAAAGCCAAATGAATTTATTCCTCGATCATGTAAGTGTTTATTCTGCTTAAAAATAATCCCGGTTGTTTATGTTCGTTGCGTTGCTCTTCTGACGTGATCTGGACGATCCGATCCGTAACGACAAACCGAGATGACAGAAAAGCCGGTAGCAGCTGAAGTGTCAAAGTGAATACGTTTGTGCCACTGTCCAATCAGAACCCTTCCCCACCCCCACAATTTTAGCGGAATTAAATAAAGGTAATTTAACGTGTTTTCGATGTAAACTCGAAGGTGAAAATTTTAATTCTGAACTATTTAATTCAGAATAATAATTTGGAATTTAAAAAAAACATCATGTAAACGTGGCCATAGACTAGTATACGCCCATGGAGCACTAGGGAACCTACCTGGAGCACTGAGGGATTACACAGATATAAGATCTGAAGAAGGGAATAGAAAATAAAGTACTATGATTTAATGTTGAAAATGACATTCTATTCTCGAAACAAAGAGTATTTTTTATTATTATCAAAGTATTGGAATCCAAGTTTTAGATTTAGTATTGATTAGTTTTTGCTTTTCGATACTTTTGACAAGCCTATTTTACTTTATTTGAAAAAAAAAGGTCTGAAAATCCCCTTCATAATCCTTGTAAAATGAGATTCAATACACTTTGAAGACACGGAAGAATAACACAACACCTCAAATCTCCCTTTTCGTTTCGCTCCCGTATTCTCAAGTCATCAACAAGAGCAGCTCTCCTTGGTTTAATAATAGATGACTACTGAACTGCTGACAGGCTCACATTTTCACTGTCCCAGACAAGCCTTCGTCTGTCTCCTCCTCCTCTTCTGCGCCCTCTTCCTCCTCCTCACCCTCCTCTCCAAAGAACGCTAAACACGATTGAGATATTTCAAGTTCAAGACTGGAAAATAGCAACGCTTCTACCGATCGATTCAGAGCCGCGGGTCGTGCAGGTGTGACTAAGTCCTATGGATTCACTAAAGGGGGAAGAAGAAGTAGTAGTGGTGGTGGTGGTACTACTGTAGGATTGGAGTATTAAGAGTAAAAGTAGTGATATTAGCTGATAACTGGAGTAGTATTTTTAGTAGAAGTGTAGTAAATGGGTGGAATAAAAGTTAAAAGTAGTGTGTAACTGTATTAACAGCAGCAGCAGTAGAAGTAGCAGTAGGAGTAGTGGTAGTAGTATTAGTAATTGTAGCAATAGTAGTAGTAAGTAAGAAACTGGAGTAGTAGTTGTAGCAGGTTGTAAGTATTAGGTTTGGAGTAGTTGTAGTAGCTGTAGTAGTGGTAGTGATATGTATAGGTAACTTGAGAAATTGTTGTAGTGTGGGTAACTGGAGTAATAGGTGAAATAATAGATACTGCAGTAGTAGTAGCAGTAGTAGTAGTAGCAGTAGTAGTAGTAGTAGCAGTAGTAATAGCAGTAGCAGCAGTTGTAGTAGTAGTAGTAGTAGTAGTAGATGTTGTTGTAGGTAACTAAAGTAATAGTTGAAGTAGTGGGGTAATGGGACACTAAAGCAGGGCAAGAAATAAATAAGAGTAGAACGGCAGTAGTGGCCCTAGTACCAGTAGTTGTAGTAGCAGCAAGCAGCAATAGTAGTAATAGCAAGCAGTAGTAGTAATATAGCAGTAGTAGTACTAATAGCAGTAGCAGCGACATGTTAACAGTTGCTGTAGTAAATAACAGTAGTTGTTAATAGTAGCAGTAGTAATAGTAGTAGTGTTGTTGTTAACAGCAAATCAGTTGTTATAATAATAGTAGTTGTTGTTATAATAGCAATAATAATAATAATAATAATAATAACAATATGTTGTTATTATGTTGTAATATTGTTGTTATTACAAACATAATCAGTTGTTGTTGCAATAGTAATAACAATACAATAATAGTATTAAACATATATTATTATATTATTACAATATAAACAATAGTATTAACAGTATATACATATAGTAGCAGTATAATAGTTGTTGTTGTAGTTATTAACAAGTAGCAGTAACAATAACAGTGTTAGTAGCAGTAACAGTAGTAGCAATTGGTTGTTATTAGCAGTAGTAGTAGCAGTAGTAGCAGTAGCAGTAGTAGTAGCAGTAGCAGTACCAGTAGTATTAGCAGTAGCAGTAGCAGTAGTAGTAGCAGTAGCAGTATTAGCAGTAGCAGTAGCAGTATTAGCAGTAGCTGTATTAGCAGCAGTAGTAGTAGCAGTAGCAGTAGCAGTACCAGTATTAACAGTAGCAGTATTAGCAGTAGTAGTAGCTGTAGCAGTATAAGCAGTAGCAGTACCAGTATTAACAGTAGCAGTAGCAGTAGTATTAGCAGTAGCAGTAGCAGTAGCAGTAGTAGTAGTATTAGCAGTAGCAGTAGCAGTAGCAGTAGTAGTAGCAGCTGGAGGACAGCAGCTTGTTTGCAGATGCAGTTTCCTGTGAGAAAACGTCTTGGCACGGAACACAAAGCCCGATCGATAACACACTGACAAAGTTGGATCGCGGTTGGAAGAATGGGTTTTTAGCACAACACTGTTTTGAAAAATACGTTGTTTTTCCCTCTTTTCTTCTTTTACGTTGTGTCTCTCAGCTATTCACTATCGCCATTGATCTGCACCGTTAACAGTCTCTTTGAACAATGGTGCGAAAATGCCTCGTGTTGGTTGGTATGCGGCCACTTTTAGGTGTTGATATGTTGTTTTTCCTTTCATTTTTTTTCTCCATTTTCGTTTGGCTTTTGTTTGAGCTGTGATTCGGTCGGGGTGTGATAGTGGTTCAAACTACAGCGGGGATTTCTTACAAAAGGTACCACTGTTCTTCTGTGGTTCAGAACATACTGAGTCACTATGACCGGGTGGAATAGAGAAATAAATCTGCCGAAATCATACCTTCATTTTTGTTTTGGTATTTTGGTTCATATCAACATTTGCTTGGCTACAGATGTGTCCTGCGAAAAGGATTTATAAGGGAGGGACACTAGTATTTGTTTATTGTTTTTCGTTTCACCTTTCATTTTATTTATCTTCTGTAAGACAACTTTGTCATGGGTTTCAGCTTTTTTCTCAAACTCTAAATATATAATACTTTAAATTGTCAATCACTATGGCAACAACCCTGTTTCTGCAGATGGAAACCAGCTTTTTGGCTATAATCTGGTGTGTAAAATATCTGTTTTTTTAATGTTTCTGTACATTGCCCCTAAACTGTGCAGTGAATGGAGTGTGAAAATATTTTATTGTTTGCTCCCTGTGACCCCAGTCCTACAATCTGGTGTGTTTATATTCATGCTTGTCCGTTATCATGCTCTTCGCAATCAAAATAATTACATAAATAAAACATAAATAAACTTTATCATAATTCTGAAAACATAGAAAAGCAACTAAATCTGTGTGTTTAATGTTTAAATACGTTTTCATTTTTACATAAACATAAATATATGTACTTTTTTTTTTTAATTAACCAATAAATTCTGGGGTGTGATGCTAGAAAAAACTACTGGCAGCACTGTGGCTAACAACAAGAAGGTTCTGGGTTCGATTCCCGGCTCGCTCACGTCTTTCTGTGCAGAGTTTGCATGTTATCCCTGTGTCGGAGTGTTTTTTTCTGGGCTCTCTGGTTTCTCCCATCAACCCAAAACATGCACAATGGGTCAAGGATATTGAAGGATGGGTCAAATGCAGAGGAGACACTGGATGGATATGTCATTATGGCCACTCTGCCTGGAATGTTCCACAGTATGACATTAAACAGCTCTAGCTTTCATTTATTCAGTTATATTATCGGTGATTTAATAGCTCAAAAAGACCTTAATAATGCACAGATCTGACCTGTAACTTGGTCTGGTTTGGTCTCCAGATTCTGTGAAAAATTCCAAGCAAAACATTAACATCTTCATGGGAAAACCCCTTTGACGGACCCTCTGTCAGAAAAATTACACAATGCACCTTTAAGATAATGTTTTTCAGTCATTTTAAATCACGAAAGTTAAGTTTTTCCCTCAACAATGGCAGTTGTTTTTCCTTTTTCACCTGTAAGGAAATACAATACCCTCTCCTCCACACAACACACAATCAAAAAACAGAAAAATGACTAATTCTCAAATAAATAAAAAATCGTGAAATCCCTCTCTCCATCACACCACCGCTCCATCCACACCGCAACCACCATCTGTGCCTTTCACACCTCCCGCCTCCCACTCCCCACAGCTTGCCGTACACCAGTCCCCGTGTCATATCAACTCATCCGCCCAGAATCTACAGGGGGAAGCTACGAATACTGGGAACACCGGGGCCAGGCTAAATGGCTGTATTAGGTAAGTGGAGGAATAATTAAAGTAGAAGGACAATGCAGTAATGTAGTAGTAGTAACAGTAGTTACTTACATAACCTCAGTAATTAGTGGTCGTAATATCATAATAGTAGTAGATAATTGGGATAATAGTAGTAGCTATAGCAGTAGTAGTAGGAGTAGTAGTAGCAGTAGCAGTTGTAGTAGTAGAAATAATAGTAGTAGTAGCAGCAGCAGTAGTAGTAGTAGTAGAAGTAGTAGTAGTAGAAGTAGTTGTAGCAGCACCACTAGTAGCAGTAATAGTTGCTGTAGTAGTAGTAGTAGTAGCAGCAGAAGTAGTAGTAGTAGTAGTTGCAACAGTAAGATTAGTCATAATAATAGTAGTAGTAATAGTAGTAGTAGTAGTAGTAGTAGTAGTAGTAGTAGTAGTAGTAGCAGAAGTAGTAGTAGTAGTAGTAGTAGCAGCAGAAGTAGTAGTAGTAGTAGTTGCAACAGTAAGATTAGTCATAATAATAGTAGTAGTAATAGTAGTAGTAGTAGTAGTAGTAGTAGTAGTAGTAGTAGTAGTTGCAACAGTAAGATTAGTCATAATAATAGTAGTAGTAATAGTAGTAGTAGTAGTAGTAGTAGTAGTAGTAGTAGTAGTAGTAGTAGTAGTAGTAGCAGAAGTAGTAGTAGTAGTTGCAACAGTAAGAGTAGTCGTAATAATAGTAGTAGTAGTAGTAGTAGTAGTAGTAGTAGTAGTAGTAGTAGTAGTAGTAGTAGTAGTAGTAGTAGTAGTAGTAGTTGCAACAGTAAGATTAGTCATAATAATAGTAGTAGTAATAATAGTAGTAGTAGTAGTAGTAGTAGTAGCAGTACTAGCACAATATCATATCAACTCATCCTCATAATCTCCTCAAATCTCTGAAAACTGTACGAAATCTTGGAGCGCCGGGGCCAGACTAAATGTGGCTCTGGACTGCCCCCTACTGGAACACGCCCGAGGGAGGACTTGGCCTTGGACTGGGACGACGGCGCTAAACCCCGACAATTAGCAGCGCTGATGAGGAGCAGAGGCACAAGTCCCAAAACAGATCTGCAGATACGAGCGGGCAGAGAATTCAAGATGGAAGACTCCCAAACACGCCCAGAGGATAACAGCAAAGCAGGGATATCAGTGGGGTTCATGCCACTGGTTTGATATTTTCTACAGATTTTGTTTGCCCCAGTCTGAACTTTAACTAACAAAATCTTAAACCTACCCTAAGTAATTAGAATGGCCGATCCACTCCTCTTGTATTCTCACATGTCACCACTAGATGCTGTCTACATTACTGCTGTAAAAGTGTTTCAGCTTTGGTCTGACAGAAGAACAGGAGTGAGTCTGGACAAAAGCCAGATGAGAGGAAAGGGGAAGTGGGGAACAGGTTTCACATCTGCCATCTGCTGGCATAAAAAAGTAAAGAGAAAATCAAAGATTATAGATGGTAGCTTTAACATACATTCGTGGTTCTTGCAATGGATTTTAAAAGCTTAATATTGGTACTGGCATTTATCGATTACTGGTCACAACAGCAAGATAATAATAACACTTTGTATTTATTAGGCACCTTTTTGGACACTCAAGGTCGCCTTACAACAACATAAACAAAATAAATATGATTAAAACATACAGTTAAAAGTAGGGATGTCCTGATTCGATATTCACTATCGATATCAGCTCCCAATCCGGCTCTTTTATGAGTATCGGACAGTATCGGATTCAGTCATGTGATTGGACAGATTCAGCTTCATGTGTTTTTGTGACATCGACGCACTTTATGGAAGCTGTAAATCAAAACACCGCCATGGGACTTTTCACTACAACAAAACGAGAGTCAAACAGCGACGCAAACGCTGTAAACAAACAGTTTCTCGTGGTGGAACCAGCAGAGCCACTTTAACACGACCAATTTGATTTGTCACTTACAAAAGAATCATCCGGACGAGTTCAAGATTTAAGCCACAGCCACTGGCAGAGGCGTTTCAGAGAAGGTGAGGTCGGTGAGGCTTTCATCGTCTAATGGACTTTTTAGAGCTAAGGTACGAACTTCCTTCACAACACTACATTACAGAGACAGTGCCACCGGAGCTATAAAAAAAAAAGCCATGGGATCGGTATCGGAAAGAGCACTCCTGAAAAAAAATCGGACACAGTTAAGGTGTTTAATTGATTGATTGCATTTAGTATAAATATCGGATATCACCTCCAAAAACCATATGGAAAACTCCCCAATTGTAGCTTTGGTTTGGGCGAAAATTTAAAGAATGACATTTGTCAAATAAAAAGTCCATACAGTTTGTCTTTGATTTGAATGAAAACTATATTTTTAGAAGAGAAAATTCACCTATACCTGGTCTTTTAACTTAAAGATGCACTATGTAACATCCATAAAGCTGCACTATGTACATTTTCAGGTAGAGGCTCTTCAATCTGCTTGTCTCCATAGAGATGTTATTGCTTTACCTGCGTTCCACAGTACAGCATTAAAATTAATAATCTTTAATTTATTCAGTTTAACATGATTTCATTGCCAGGGTTACCATGGAGACAGCAGGTAGAAGACCATGTACCAGAAAGGTTACATAGTGCAGCTTTAAGAGTACAAAATTTAGATCTACAGTTTTATTGGACAAAAGATAAAACGTTGAAGTATTTATGCATTTATGTGATTTCATTCCACTTTCACATCCTTGAAACTCACTCTGATCGACAGTCATTTCTCTTTGAGGTATTTCAAATAAAACTCAGGTGTTGATTTGTTCATTTGCACCGCATGTTCACGTTTTACACCAGATGCATCGCCATGGCACATATCCTCCGAGCTGTACATCAGAGGCAAATGAAGATTGGCATAAACTGAAGCCTTTATTTTCTGAGGGGGGAGGAGTAGTGACGAAAAGACCTCGTCCGATGATCTAAAGCAGCAGTAAGGGGTGAATGAGGAACTGGAAATGAATATTGTTGCACTTTACTGGACAGAATAATAGCAAAGATCGATATTAAAACAATGCATATTTGATGAAGTTCCAGATTCGAGAAAGGGGTGTTTTGCAAATTAGACTTTTTGGAGCTTAGTACCATGTTCTATCATCGTAAAATAAAAGTATATCTCTCTCCGTATTCCACAAAGTGTACAAAAGCAGAGTCCAAAACAACACACTACAACTTCACAAACCTGACGTGACGTAGACCAGTTTCTTTAGCAGAATGGACGTCAGTAGTAATGCAAAATGACTCTGAAGGGGAAGTGACTTGGCTTCAAACACGAAACTGAAACTTATCAAACATTTTAGTAGCAATGCTGGTATAAAAGCATTTACAAACAATAAAAAGGTAACGGGATGAACAGTGAAATACCCAGTATTCATTATGCATTTGGACTCATATTCCTGACAGCACTACCTATGGACAGCTACAGTGAACAGCAGAAGGAAGACTAAAAAACACAAATAAATAAAAAGTCAAGCCATGGGCGTGTATAGGGGGTAGATGAAGATGTGAATTTTCAGACCGATGGCGCCACAAATGCAGGAAAATAGTCTACATAACATGCAAAAAATCTCTCAAAATCTAAATTTGAGCAAGTTAATGATAAAGGGAATCCAGAAAAAATATATAAATGACAGTTTTAAAAGACAATACAAACTTTAAGAGCAACTCAGAACAATTCTTGAATATTTAATCCTATATTATGGTCCCAACGTTGATGTGTCTTACTGAAAACATACCTGAAGTACTCCATTTCTTATACTATATTTCAAGAAAGCTATAAATGAGCCAAAGTCTGTAAAGTGTCTTGCTAATGGGCACAATGACCATATGTAACTCTGGTAATCCAATTTCTGGATATATTGTTCCTCGTGGCCCATTACAATTCTTTCTGTCAAGATAAAACACAAATAACTTTATGCATCGATGTTTAGTATTATCTGCAACATCCCCAAATCATTAAAATATGACATCAAAACTTGGACCGAGCTCAACGGGCTGAAGTTTTTTAAGTCTTTTGTATTGATTTGAGAGCAGCGTTGGTGAAATATATTAATTTGTGACGAGTCGGAAGAACGCCAAATGGATATCTGGCCAAAGGAGGAAGCAGCACTCTCTTAAGGGCTCTTAGCTGAATTTACACTTTCTTCACTTGGTTTTGTGCTGAGATGGATTTCACATTGGGATGACGTCCAAGAGGGAAATACTACTACGGCGTGTATTGATGTTTGCGGCTTGCCTTTGAGTTTGTATTCATAAAAACAAAGGATGAAATACGGATATATGAAAAAAGTGAGTTTTGTTTTCCCCACAGTAGTTGGTTGATATGTCTTACTTCCTTTACTTTATGATGGATCTATTGTCTGGAATGTTTCACAGCAGGTTTTAAATCTTTAAATCTTCAGAGACCAAACCAGACCAAGTTACAGGTCAGATCTGTGGAGAGGCGACCCCGCTCAGAGTCAGAATGTCTGCTTTTCTAGGTATTTTTTGAGCTGTAAAACAACCTGTAACTGAATAAAAGTAAAGTAGAGCTGTTTAATGTCATACTGTGGAACATTCCGGACAGAGCAATGACATATCCAACACTGAAAATACAACAGTTTTTCTAATATTATAGTTTTAAAAAAATACTAGACAGACACTATATTATAAGTGAAATTATGTATTGTTTTCTTTTCATGTAGTGATAATTTCCAAGTTAACTGTTAACTTTTACCTGTTTGGCAAAAGAGAAATTAAATTTGTCAACTGGTCAAACGTTTATTTCAGTCAAAAACGTTTCGCAGCTCATCCAAGCTGCTTCTTCAGTTCAGAACTGAGGGATTCTACACACATTTTACCATTTTGGTTCGGTAGAGACGGGCAATCCAGGACTGAAAATATCTAAATGATTCTAGTGATGGAGTTTCCAAAGCGCATTGGAGCACTTGACGTCACAAAGTGGAGTGGAGTGTTTTATGTTTGAGAGAAGAACTCAGCCTAAATATGCAGGATTTGTGTGTTAAACATGTGCAAATTAAACAAAACAAAACTCCAGGTTTTGATGAGGAAACAACATTTTAACATAGATCAGAAAATAGGACAATATGAGCCATTTAATACAGAAGCCAGGGGCCACACAACAAACGCAAACACCACAACACAACAAAAAGCCACAGTGGAAGTGGCCACGGGACTTCATTTTCCAACAGACCAAGTGAGGAGCATCAAGTGGGAAATTATTTACGACGGTCAGACAGTGTCATTTATCCTGGCCCCACAATGACTTTTACTTACGTTTCCAACTTCGTTCACTTCTCCATTCCTTTACTTTTCACATTTACTTACTAGATCCTCCTCGCCTGGTCCGTCATAAAACAGTCCCACAGCCACTTCCGCTGTGGCTTGTTTTTTGCAGCGTTGTGGCTTTGTTTGGTGTGTTGTGGCTTTTGCATTTGTGTTACGGCGTTTGAATTTGTTGTGAGCCCTTCCAGGTTGGAAAACAGAGTCTCGCAGTCACTTTTGTTGTGGCTTTTTTGGTGTATTGTGGCTTTTTGTTGTGTTGTGGCATTTGCATTTGTTGTGAGCCCCCCTGGCTTCCGTAATTTAAAGCCAAGATGTGGAAGATTATTTGCAAACTTTAACCCTTTTACCACTGAAACCCACGTATATTTCACATACCATCTCCACTTCATCTCAGCATTAGCACCATAAACAACAATAGAGCGATTCCACACAAAACGACATAATTATTTATAGAAAAGACATATTTAGCTTAGCCGCAGATTAGCTGGAGTTCTATTGCACTGAGACCCGTCCATATAGAAGGTGACTGACTGTAATACCCCCTCCACCATTGTCGGAGTCAGCCATTCCGGGTCTTATGCAAAACAAATGGGGGGATATTATATGGAGAAGGACGAAATGGTGCGCGCAGATGACTCTTATCCCGCAGTGTACGGATTAGCGGCTAACACCCACTCCTCAATTATGAGCATGAAACTCTTATTGGCGGTTTGGCGTGTCCCACGTCCCCGTTACGCAACCTGCTCCACTTTGAAATCCGTTCAACGCACAGAGAAGAACGAACTATAACACGAAACTATGACACGTGTTCGCCCGGAGAACGGACGAATGTGGAGGAGAAGAAATGACGTACAGGGAAGAAGAGGATGAAGATGAGGAAGATGAGGAAGATGATGAGGGATAAGAAGATCAAGATGATGATGATGATGACAAAGAAAATGAAGAATATTAAGATGAAAATGATGATGATGGAAATGATGAAGATGATGAAGAAAAGATGAAAATGATGAAGAAGATGAAGACGATGGAAAAGATGAAGACAAAGAAGATGATGAAGATGATGAAAATGATGAAGAATATGAAGATGATGATGATGAAGAAGATGATGAAGATGACAAAGAAAATGGAGAAGATGATGAGGAAGATAAGATGAAGATGAAAATGATGACGATGAAGATGATGGAAATGACAAAGATGATGATGAAAATGAAGAAGATGATAAAGAAGATGATGAAGAAAAGATGAAGAGGAAGAAGAGGAAGATGATGAAGAAGATGATGATGAAGAGGATGAAGAAGATGATGAAGACAAAGAAGAAGATGATGAAGAACATAATGAAGAAGAAGATGATGATGAAAATGATGATGATGATGATGATGATGATGATGATGAAGATGACAAAGAAAATGGAGATGATGAGGAAGATGAGAAGATGAAGATGAAAATGATGAAGAAGATGATAGAAATGATGAAGATGATGAAAATGAAGAAGATGATAAAGAAGATGATGAAGAAGAAAAGATGAAAATGATGAAGAGGAAGATGATGAAGAAGAAGATGAAAAGAATGATGAAGAATACGAAGAGGAGGAGGATGAAGAAGAAGATGACGAAGAAAATGAAGGTGAAAATGATAATAATGAAGAAGCTGATGAAAATGATGAAGAAGATAAAAAAGATGATGAAGAAGAAGAAGATGAAGAAGACAAAGGAGAAGAATGGCGTGTCTCGCTCAGTTAAAGATGCATTGTGTAACTTTTCTGGTGGAGGGTCCGTCAGATATTTTTTCACTTCAGAGATGTTATTGTGTCATCTGGAATGTTTCACAGTACGACATTAAACCTTTCTATCGTCATGGAGACACAACCAGACCAAGTTACAGGTCAGATCTGTGGAGAGGCGATCCCGCGCACAGTCAGAACGCCTGTTTTTCTGGGTATTTTTGAATTATTAAACCACTTGTAATTAAATAAATGTAAATTAACGTCACACTGTGGAACATTCCAGGCAGAGCAGTGACATATCCATAGAAATAAGAAGGTGACCAATGCCCAACCAAAAAGATACAGAAATGTTAATCGTCCATTCATGTTTTGTGACTTTTTAAAATATGATTTTAATATTTTTAAATAATTCATTATAAAAATACTATTTAAAAAAATCTAAAACTACTAAACAGAACAGTTAATTCATTATTATCATTTAGTTTATTTAATTAATTTATTTATTATTTTTAATTTATTCATTCATTTATTTAATCAATCTCCTTATATGAATGGTGATGCAGTAATAATACATTGGTGGTGAGGTCTTGCTCAAAGACAGTTTGGTTTGCGGTGCAATTTTTAGCCACGTTTCTTGAGATATCGATGTGCGTATAGTTACGTCTGACAATAACGGATGAAATGTGTTCTTCGCTATTTGACTTTCCGCTCGTCTGACTGTGGTAAAAGAAAGACGGCGGCTAATGGGACTGCAAAATTCACAAAGACTGTCATTTTTCAAGTACCGTCGTTCCCTCCACAAACAACTAAATATACAAAACAAAACAACAAAATGTCTTTTCCTGCTTAAAAACTGCTAACCCTGAAATTTCGATCTGTACAAACAGGCTCTGAAATGTCACTCTTGTATCGTCAGTTCATTAGTCAGTATTTTTCTTTCAAAATCGTGCCTATTAGAAACTACAAAGTTCGTTACCAGCTCTCATTCTATCTGTATAATCACAATGCACTGCTAAAGGACTTTGGTTCGTCAGTCTAATTATTAATTGTTGTGAATAAATAAGTCGATAGGTTTTGATTAAGACAAAAATCAGAGGTGAAATCATAGAAAAAACTGTTGTGCGTCTTTTTATTTTGGTTTTGGAGACAAATAATGAAAAACAGTTGTTTATTAGTCGTCTTATTTTTGGTTTTATATTAAAAAACAAATGAACGAATGACACACGGATTAAGAACGTCTCTAAAACGTTGCATTATTAGTTGTTGAGTTAAGTATCTTGCCAAATAGCACAAAAAACATTCTGCACAGGCCTGAACTGGAACTGAATGGCTGGTCCTTGAGTTGCACTTTCTTTTTCTCATTTCAAAACATGTTTTTTAGGTATGAAGAGGCTAAAAAATGGTAAAATTTCACCAGCATTAGCTCCACAAAGATATATTACCGTGAAGTGTTGGAAGATATTTGGATTTCAAACATCTGATTTGAGTCTGACCCTGGTGAGAGTTGCATAAGTGTTTACTAAGAGCTAAAAGAGAGGATCGTTTCATAGATCAAGGCCAGAAGATAAAGTTACATCAGCTCATTTTGTCCAGACCAAAGGAAGAAAACCAGAGTGAATTTGAAGCAGTGGAAAACATCTCCGTTTTCAAATTATTAAAGGATGTTTTACGGAAACATCTCTTTTTTTTTGGTGCTTTCAATTCTTATACAAGATACAGAAACAGCTTTACAATAAAACACCATCAGCAAAACACTAATTGTTACCATAGACGCAAGTAAAGTGCTAAATTTTGCAGGTAATTTTGAAAGTCCCAGATATTTGATTTTTTTTTTTATTATTATTTTTTGCAACCTTAAGAAGGAAGCACATAATTTAAATTCAATATCCATAACTTTACAACCAGAACTGAAACACATCTGCCTATGATAAGCTGGACTATTCATTTGACCAAAACACAGTTAAGCTCATTATATTTGAGATTTAGGATGAAATGTTATTGTTTTTTCCCCCAGTTTGACCAATTTGTAGGTTTCAAATTGGAATTCCTGGTTGGAAATCCCAACATCATGCTAAGGAATTCCATAATTTACCGAGCGATCATGATGTACACTGGGCCAAACCTCCCCTAATGTACACAGACGCCTTTATTTTGCTGAAATCATGTTTAAATTATCATAAAAAAATGTGTTTTTCGTGTTAAAATTGTGACAAACTTTTTAGATAGAAGTGTCTCTAATGGGATGTGATCATTATGCAAACCTTTAAACAGAACTCTACATCTCCAGTAACATATTGTTCCAACTTTTCTTCAATTTATTTCTATTTGCAACAGGGATTATCCCACCAAATTAAGTCAAAATTAGAGAATTGCTAAAACCTGCATAATGTGTTTGTTGTGTACAGTGTGGATGAATGAAATGTGGGACCAGCCTTTCAAATCTGCACAACAAATTTACCTACAGGTTCGAATAAAGCGACCTAACCCTAACCTGTCTCATGTACTTTTACTCACTTTTTGCCGGAGTGAACGCAGTTTGCCTGGTGCTGCTTCCATCTTCTTGTCTTTATCTTCCATTACTTTTCTCAGTTGTTTCAATAAATCCCACTGATGCTCCACCACTTTCTGGAGTTCAAACATAAAGTTCAGTGACTGCTTTCGATCTTCTTCTTACATCTTCTGCCAGTTTCAGTGCTTGAAGTGTTGGTAGGTCCCCAAAAGGCCTCGATCAAACACAAGCCACAAAAGGTACTGGAGATGTATCGTGATCCAAAAATGATCCAAAACCTTTACGCGTCACATCGAGCCTCAATCAAATGAATTCATGTCCATGTTCCTTTGAGAAGTTTGATGGACTGAAAAAGCACAAACATTTCAGCTGGCGGCCATCTTGGGTTGCCAGGTCCCATGTGCCAAACACTCAAGAATCCTCATTTAAAATAACAAATATTGTAAAGAAAACTGAGTGGGAGGACTAGCTCAAGGTCTGTTATGGAAATGCAGTAAACATATCTAATGCAATACTGAGTAATGTTCCAGGAAAAGCAATAAAATCACCAGAAAAGTTACAAACTGCACCTTAAAAAAAAGAAAGAAAAATACTGACGGACATGAGCTCCTCCATTCCCAAAAGATCTTCCGCATTCAGATTCTCATCACACTATCATAAAAACGAAATACACCAATTTTTCCAGACAATAAGAAAGATTTAAAACAAAAAAAGCTATTCAAAAGTTACATACTGCACCTTAAAAAAGAAAATACTGACAGACATGAGCCTGTGATCAGCCTCCAGGAAAGTGACATCCTGTTTTTTCTTCAGCAACCCATCCATTCCCAAAAGATCTTCCTCATTCGGACTCTCGACACGTTATCATAATAACAAAATACACCAATATTTCCAGACAATAAAAAAAATTACTAAGAAAAATGCATTTGAAAACATACAATATCTACAGGAAATACAGCATCTATAATTTAACAGTATTATTTCCGCCTGCATGTTATTTTATTTAAGTATATTTGCATGTTTTTCTCCTCTATGTTAAATAAAACAAAAAATAAACAGTAATAATAACAAAAGTATATAATGTTTTGTTATAAATATGTGTTTTTTTCTTTTCCTTTCCCCCTGAAATACTAAATCTCTGTTGTTGACACTGTGAGATTCTCGTTTTTGCAGCTCCACCCCAAGGATTTTTTCTCCTAAAAACCATAAACGTAACAGTTAATATTTCAGATCCGGAGCTTGCTGGAGGCTACAAAGCAAATGTTTATTAATTTATTGCTTTCACATTCTTCACAGGCTTTTGGCGGTTTGCTCAGATATGAAGGGAAAAGAGGGCGAGCACGGAGTTTCTTTAAGCGTTTTGGTGGGAAGGAGAAGAAGATGAAGAAGACTTTGACTTTTGACACATTATTTTACGTCACTTGTTGCTTAAAATCATGCAAAAAGGCAACCAGAGACACAAAATACAACAAAACCATCACCCATGTCTCATTTTTCGTCCTTCGCTTCCTTCTCCTTGATTCCTCTCCTCCATTTTTCAGCTGTCAATCAGATGTGTCATATTAAGTGGCGTCCCAAAGAAAACCACGGCAGGAAGGAGTAAACCTAAGGGAGTCCTCAGGAGCAGACGTCAGATAAAATAATCAAACTTTATTGGTCTCAGTGAAGAGTTTACATCCTGTCTCCTCCGTGGGCGGGACTTCCTGCGGAATCGAGGAGAGGAGTCGAGGAGAAGGAAGCGAGGAAACGGGTCGCGGCCGTACAAACGCTGCGTGCGGAGGAGACAGTGGGGTAACAGCACGGAGCGCGGATCTACGGGCGTAATCGCTAAACTAGCAATTAGCAAAGGAAACCGGATCAAAACAAACGCAAGACGTGCAGTCGAGGCTGGGGTAAGATTATCAAGGCAAATAAGGATCCAAGATTCCGGCGACAGTGGCGACAGTAGTGAAAACCATGGATTACGTGTTACCTGTACCTATTACTTACAGAATGTTTTAAATAAATATGTTAAAAATGTCCTATATTACATGAAATTGACATATGAGCTTTAAGTGATGTTATAATGTTACTGCATCAAAAACATATCTGGAGTTGTGTTTTGTTTCATTCGCACATATTCGATATTCGAGTAATCCTTTATTTTTAGTCTACATCTCTAAAGCTCAAAATGCTCTAGTCCACCTCGTGATGTCATGAAGTGGTAGTTTTCAAATGATTAGCTACTTTTTTTTTTTTTTTTACAAATTTCTTGAGTTGAGATTTGTAATTCCAGCACTGAAATCACACACGGTTTAAATGAAGATGTGTGGAGTTTAAAAACACAGTGGAGCACTTCCTGTATTACCACGTGACATCACAAGGTGGAGCAGTGTTTTCGCAGCCTAAATATGCAGGGTTTACGTGTTAAACATGTGTGAATGAAACAAAACACAACTCTGGGTTTGTTTGTGACGACGAAACGACATTAGAACAAAGATCAGAAAATTAAAAATAAAAACATAAGAAGAATATTTGCTTTTACAAGTAAAGCTCCACTACGGCACTTTTCTGACGGAGCATCTGTTATATGTTTGTCTCCATGGAGATTTTAATGAATTGTCTGAATTGTTCGATCTTGTGTTTATCGTTCTGAGTTGTCTTTATTGCTTGGAAAAAACAAAACAAAAACAAAAAAACTTGAAAAACATGCAATCTTAAGCTCTCCTTTCCACAGATTTGACCTGTAACATGTGTCTCGTGTTGCCTCCTTTTTACCATGGAGACTGATTTGACTTTAATGCCATTCACGATATTTTATGCGATATTGTAGGGAAAGCTCACGATATTATGATATTCTACATAATAACTAGACTGACTCTAAAAGGCTTTGACCGTCATTTTGTACATTTATTGTCATTTGGGATGGAACGATATCCACATCTCTCTGTACGATATTTTCACCATAAACATCTCACGGTACCTTATTTATTGCAATGTTTTGTGGAGCCTCACAAAACTGTGAATCTGCTACTTTTTTCCTCTAAAACACAAGACTTAATCCAAAGAATGAAGATGTAAAAGTGCTTAGAACAGTTATTTCTTCATGTCGTCTGCACTGAAACGGAGCAAAGGATCATGGTCTATGTAGTTCCCTCTGTTTTTTTTGTTTTGTTTTTAGCTATTTCTGCATCAGAACTTAATTTAAGCAAAGAGACTTGTGATGTGATATATTGTGATGGTCCACCATATTACTGTGAGATCTTTGACGATACAATATCACGATATTTCGCTTATTGTTACATTTCTAGTAATATCCCCTCCTTAAAGGTCCTATATTACACAAACTTGACTCTTGTGAGATTTAAGCAATGTTATAATGCTGTTACTGCCTCAAAAACAGACCTGGAGTTGTGTTTTTTTTTCATTTCATTTTCACATGTTTGAGTCTGTCTGCATCTCCAAAGCTCAAAACGCTCTGTTCCACCTTGTGATGTCATATAGTGATAGTTTTCAAGTAAACAGCATGCAGAGTTTGTGCGTTAAACACGTCTGAACAAAACAAAACACAACTCAAGGTATGTTTGTGATGAAGGAAAAACATTATAACAGATCAGAAAATATCGTAATATGGGCCCTTTAAATTCATCATGTCATTAGCAAAGGATCATGGTCTATGTAGTTCCCTCTGTTTTTTTTAGCTATTTCTGCATCCGAACTATTCATTTAAGCAAAGAGACTTAGGATTCGATATATTGTGATGGTCCACGATATTACTGTGAGACCTCTGACGATACGATACCACCATATTTACGTTGTTACTACGTCCCTACACATAATAGTCTAATATGGGCCCTTGAAAGTTACTAGACAACACAAATCAGCATAACAACAAAAGTAATTTAACTTTCCTCCACATGCATAAAATATTAAGGACTATATAGATTCATGTGATGTCATCTGAAGCAATAGCGCTTGTATCTGACAGAACTCTTAAATCACATTTACAATTCTGCTCCCAGACTTTTATAGCATTAGTACTGGTCTAGACAATGATATCCTGCAGCTACGGGCCACACAGGAGCGCAGGAAAGCTCGTCTGATCAATACCACCATTTTGGCATCGTGCTACAACTACGGACAATATCTGCCTTCCCGTCATCTCTTTAAAGGGCCCATATTACGCTATTTTTCTTCCCTCATCCTAATCATACCTTCTATCTTCTCGGATTAACCCAACGTCCTGTCAGTTACCATATTATTTTTGCACTGTTTTCCTGTATGACATTTATATAATTATGCCGTATTGACACCTGTCTCTGGCGATCCTTTTGCTACTGATTCAGATTTTATTATTAATTCTAAATAAGTAGCTGCTTTTTTTTCTTTTAAAATCCCCTGACAAGCCTTTGGTACTGTTATAATACGACGAATTAAGATTTAAAAGTGAATAAAGTGCTTAATAACAGTTATTTCTTTATATAGTCTGCACTGAAACAGCAAAGGATCGTGGTCTATGTAGTTCCTTCTGTTTTTTGCCCATACAATATCACAATATTTCTGTTACTGCTACATCACTATACATAAGTGAGTAAATTAATTAATTGATATGTTTTTCTGTTTTTTTTTCATGCTGTTTAGAATCCAGAGCATCCAATAGCCGATAAGCTCTACCGATTTTTTTTCTGGCCGATATATAGATCTGATTTCGATATTTTTCCTCAAATTATGTAATTGAAATTTACTTCAAACTCACCCATAGCGCTTTTTTACCACAAAAGATCACGTATTAAAGCGTTATAATAAAGCTTAGTGTGTATTTTTTAGGCAAATACACGATGAAAAAAAAAAAAAAATCAGTCTCGATATGTTTAAAACGACATATCGATCTCTCTCTACTTATGATTACGATGACATTGTGGCTGACCTATGAACCCACCAGGACTAACAACACAGCCTCCATATATTTTTTAGACCTTTTCACTTCATCCATTTCTCTCTGCATCACCTCCACCTCCTGACGACTTCATCCCAAACCTCCACAGCCTCATCCCCTTCAGTTAAAATGGCTTCTGCGTGGAGAGGTTTGACGGATTTCTTTCATTTGGCTCTTCCATTTTGGGGGAGTGTCTTGATTTTTATAGCGCGCTTAAGCTCCTCTTCCTCTCCTTCATCTCCTGTTCGTCTCCTCTTCCTCTCCTCTCCACAGATGGATGAGAGGAGAGGGTAATGAGCCTGATTGCTTCTTTCGCACTAGTCCCGGGGATTAGGGCCAGATTACCTATTCGGATTGGAGGAAAACAGGAGCGGGGGAGCGAGGGCTGTGCGGAGAGTGGGGCGCGTTTTGATAGAGGTGAGCGGGGAAGGGGGGAAAGCGGAGGATAGCTCAAACATACGGACCCGCCAGTGGTTTTACAGTGATGGGGGCTGACAGGCTCTGTAGACAGTCCAAATAAACACAGCGTGAGGTGGAATATCTTATTAGGGGAGACGTGCGAGTGAGTGATTTGGTTTGTATTGGGGTCAGTACAGCCAAGTTTATGGGGGAAAATAGAAGAATTCTATGGGATAGTATGGTAATAGAAAGAGAAAAAGCAGTACTCATGATAAATACTACTCAAAATACAAGTTACTTTTTTCGATATTTTCACAATATGCATCTCACGGCACAATATTTATTGCAATATTTTGAGGCAAATTTGTCAATCTACTGCTTTTTCGTTTTAAAATTTGGCATTGTTACAATACAAAGAATTAAGATGTAAAAATGCTTAATCACAGTTATGTCTTTATGTAGTCTGCACTGAAACAGCAAAGGATCATGGTCTATGTAGTTCCCTATGTTTTTCTTCTTTATTTTGGTTATTGTGGCACCACAACAATGAATTTAAGCAAAGAGACTTTTGTGATGGCCCACGATGTTATTGTAAGATGTTTGATGATACAATATCACAATGTTTCTGTTACTGTTACATCTCATAAATAATTAAGTGAGTAAATTCATTCAATCATTAAAAACAAGATTGCAAATCAGTGCAGATTTAATCAGTGAGCAGAGCACTACATGTGCTCTAACCACCAGGCTGCCAGGAAGGAATCTGCATCTCCCCAGGAACAGAACTCCCCAAAGAACACTTGGACTTTTCCATTTATTATTATTTATTTATACGCATGGAAGTGAGAAACACAATTTCAATTCTTTTATATGTTTTTCATATGAAGAATTGACAATAAACATTGTAAACTTGAACTACATATAAATAAGAGGTAAAAATAAGTTGTAAGTTGCATTTGGAATATGTCTTCCACATTTAAGATACATGAAGCTATGATTGGATTGTTCCAAAATTGGACAATTGTCTTCTGCACTCAATAGTCTGTATTCAGATCTTCCTGCATTCAAACAGAAAGGACTAGAGAATGGTCCACCAGGCAAGATTTGACCAAGCCTACCTCAAGCTCAAGACCTGACCAAGCCTAACTCAAAATCTGACCAAGCCTACATCAAGATCTAACCAAGTCTAACTTAAGATCTGACCAAGTCTACCTCAAGACCTCAAGATCTTTCCAAGAGTTCCTCAAGACCAGACCAAGCCTACCTCAAATCTAACCAAGCCTACTTCAAGATCTGCCCGAGCCTACCTCAAGATCTGACCAAGATACCTCAAATCTAAACAAGGGTACTTCAAGACCTGACCAAGATACCTCAAATCTAAACAAGCCTACCTCAAGATCTGACCAAGATACCTCAAATCTAAACAAGCCTACCTCAAGACCTGACCAAGATACCTCAAATCTAAACAAGCCTACCTCAAGACCTGACCTGACCAAGATACCTCAAATCTAAACAAGCCTACCTCAAGATCTGACCAAAAATTCCTCAAGATCTAATCAAGCCTACCTCAAGGTCTGACCAAGCCTACCTCAAACTCAAGACCTGACCAAGCCTAACTCAAAATCTGACCAAGCCTACATCAAGATCTAACCAAGTCTAACTTAAGATCTGACCAAGTCTACCTCAAGACCTCAAGATCTTTCCAAGAGTTCCTCAAGACCGGACCAAGCTTAACTCAAGACCTGACCAGGATACCTCAAATCTAAACAAGCCTACCTCAAGACCTGACCAAGATACCTCAAATCTAAACAAGGCTACTTCAAGACCTGACCAAGCCTACTTCAAGATCAGACGAAGCCTACCTCAAGATCAAGACCTGACCAAGCCTACCTCAAGATCAAGACCTGACCAAGCCTACCTCAAATCTAACCAAGCCTACTTCAAGGTCTGTCCAAGCCAACCTCAAGATCAGACCAAGCCTACTTCAAGTCTAAGACCTGACCAAGCCTACCTTAAGATCTAACTCAAGATCTTAACAAGCCTAGCTCAAGATCAAGAGATGGGACTCTACCATAGTGGTGTAGTCCTACAGGCAGTAGGTTAGGTGTCTTGCTCAATGATACACGAACATCATGGGTCGGGAATGCCTAGATTTCTCAATTACCATTAGTTGAAGCAATTCCAAATGGAAATAATAGTTTTTGATTACAGGGATTCTTTGGTGAAACTTTATTTGTAAAAAATGTCTAATTTGCAAGTTTTATACAATTTATAGAACAAGTGTTCATACATGAAGCATTTAAAACTTTTTGTTATGGTACGACAGCCATTTTTGACAAGCTGGAATGAGGCAACACAATGAACTCAATTAGCTGTATTACAAGCAAAATATCAAAAGCGAACAGCACATTTTCATTTGCAAAACGCTTTCATCCACTGACCTAACCTCAAAAACATGGCATTTCAAGTTGAAAGCAACAAGTTACCAGAGATCAACCAGTACAGAAAGCAGAGGGCATCCAACATCTAATCGTCTATCCACGTTTCCGAATAACAAACAGTGAAAAGGTCTAAAATTATTCAAATTGCTGATGGAAATTCGCAATTATTCTAAGTCATCTGGGCACACAAAAGCCATGTTAAGCGGCTCTGAGCGAGGTGCGGCGAAAGAACAAAAGTGGAACTGAGCAGGGGCCCATTTGAAGCAGACAATGTCATCTACGGCTCTATTACTGTGTCAAAGAACAGGCTTTTAGCTCATTCCAATGGCTTTCTCGGAGCCGGAATGGAATGCTGGGAGTCTATTTAGCGCTACGCCGACTGTAATTCGTTAGCGATAAGGTTTGATTGTGAATGCGGTGGTCAAGCGGTGGTCGGTGTCTTTTGTCCTGGTTTTATGGAGCGCTCGTGCTAAATATGTAAGCAGGAAATGAATGCTTACGAGGATAATGGCGTTAGAGTGAATTTGAACACAAAAGAGATCTTAGCTGGCGGTGGAATCAATGGGGCTTGGATGTTTTAGTTACAATAGTCATCTTTTTCTATATCGGTTTATAGATAGAGAATTAAATATAGTGTAGTGTATATGTAGTCTGTTTAGTCATGAGATTTCAAGAGTTTATTTTCTAAATCTGAACAAAATCGTCTCTGTCTGATATATTGTATAAGAAAGAGGATTAGTTTCATTTTGTTCTTTACTGTTCCGTCTATTTTAATATGAAGAATATTTTATTACTGCTTTACAGTCATCAAACCCTGATGTATTTTGGTTGCCTGATTATAAAATTATGAGTTGGCTTTATAAGGAAGAGCTTTTTCTTTTAGTTCATTATGAGGGTGACCAGATGTCCCTGTTTACCGGGGACAGTTCCAGTTTTGAGCCCTGTGTCTCCTGTCCCAAGAGATTTATCCAAAACCAGTGATTTGTCCCAGTTTTACACAACAAATGTCCCAAGTCTCCCTATTTTTACCAATTTGACACCTGCCAGCAGTAAAAAATAGGCATACATTGTCATTTGTTTAGGTAAATTACAAAAAAGCTGGTTAAAAAGTGCAAAGAAAACATTACTATATTGACCCACATGTTAGACGTGAATGGTCACTGCATAATAATTTTATTATCTTATTTATTGAAAATCTGGTCACCGTATTCATTATAACATAAGAGATTAACAAAAATGCCAGACAGCTACTCGTTTTAGCAGAAACTAAGCAGATACAAGAGCCATGGCGAGGCTTCGATGAGGTACAGTTAGATGCCTATAAAACACAAACCATTATCCATTTATTAGTGTACAAAGTTACACATCAAAATGATACATGTGCAATGGTACTGGGCATTTAGATAATAAAACTTTACTCATTCAGCACAATACGTGTATAAATCTCTTGGAAGGGGTGAAGACTCTGCTCTATGTTATGTTTTGTCAGAGCGATTATTTATTTTCTTTGTATTTATTTCTTTTGTCTGTAGCCATCTGTGAAACTGTTGCCTTGTAAGCCCACCAAGGCTAGGTAATAATGTATTAACCAATCACTCATGTGTCAAAAACAAGAAAAAATACCAGTTGAGAGGTAAAAATGCCCTATTTTAAGTGAAATTATCTGCCAGTGCAATAAGAAATTTTCTCTTACCAAGTTTTCTTAAAACAAGACAAAATACGAATCTTGTTCTAAGCAGAAAACACGAGTTTCAAGTATTTATAGCAATTTTTTTTACCTTATTGGTTTGAAAAGGAAGTTAAAGAGGTAATAAAAAGTTGTAATATTGAGATACGATATATTAGGACGGAATATCTTGAAACAAGTAAAAAAAAAAAAAAAATCATCGTATTAGGTTAAAAAAAAATCTTAAAATTGATATTTTAAGATGAATCTGCTTAATTCAAGTCAGTTTAACTAATCCTTTTTTGCAGTGTAAGCGTGAAAAAAAAAAAAAAAAGCTTTGTAATATCCGCATCTAATTATAAAGCAGTTTTGTTGTTCTGTAATCAGGAAGTGCAGGTTAGCATGCTAGTTGCTGTTAGCATTACAGCGACAGTGAACTGGATACATAATGCTCTTCATAATTGCTCTTTTCTGACATGAATAATATGAATGTGATAGCCTATTATACTTTTCGCTTCCATATATCATAAGATGCTTGGGCCAGTGCAAAGTCTTGATCAGAAAATTCTTCAGCCACAGAGGATATCAGACAGCGGGAAAATGTCCTGATGTTTGTCGTGCGTAAAGTGCAAAGTGCTGTGGTCGACCTGGAGGAGGATGGACTACAGAGATTTGTCATTATGAAGATGGCTACTGTGTGTGTTGGTTTCGTGTGTGACTTGAGAGTTGTTGAGATCGAGAGCATCGAAGACCAATAAGAGAGACGTCAGAATAGCTACAGTAAAAAGCGTCGGAAAACTGGCGTGTCTAAATAGAGACATGTCGTAATGAAGGGAGGTCGGAATAGGCGGTGGACCCCCAGTGAATTCCTCTGTTCCTCTGTGAAAAGTGCTTATAAACCTGTCATACTGGGTAGTTATGATAATCTGAATATGTAAAGTAAGAGGAGAATAAGTTTGGACCACTGCAAATCGTTTAAAATGAACTACTTCTGTTCTTTCAAGTTTTTAACATGGTAAAAATCAGGTACGGCGCCTTGAAGCGTTCATGCAAACTACTGTAGTTAACTCTGATTGCTAGTTATCACAACACACCACTGAACATCCACTGGGACTGAACCTGGACTAGACCAGAACTATACAAGTACTACCAGGACCAAACCTAACTAAACACTGGTGGACTTAAAACTGTAATTTTCCACAGTTCCATTCATTTTGTATATCGGCAAACACAGCAATCACCTCGCAGGGCTTCGCAAAATTGCTGATTGAACCAACAGAAAGATAGGAAATCAAACAGTGACAGAGCCATGGGGAATTTGAAAATGAGAGACGGTAGCAAATTGTTATTTTTGACATTCTGTGCCGAAAACTGTCAATACTGCAGCAATTTGGGTTAAGAATTTACCCCTGAACTTGAATACTGGTTTAGTCGAATACTGTCGGTTATAGTATCTCTACAAGCATGCAAACCTGATGAACTAAGCTGTACTGAACCCACTTTCTGACATGTTTTATTCTGTTTTTTTCATTACCCTAGACCACAGGTGTCAAACATGCGGCCCCTCCAAGACCTTTAATCTGGCCCTCGGCTGATTTTCTCTTAAAATATGTAAAATTTTCAGATTTTTCTGGTAATTTTCTACGCCGCTTAGCATAGCAGCATCTCCAGTGCATCTGTGTGTGGCCGCCTCCCACCAGAGCAGCACAAATGAAGACTCGCCTCTTTCCAAACGCTCTTAAAGGACGATCGTTTTGACTGTGACCATGACGCCCTCATCAGCAAAGTGTCAAAAATAAGAAAAGTGGAGCTGAGTGCAGGATTTTCCAAGAAAAATTTACTAATTCTTCTTTTTCACGGAGGTGAATGGGAAACCTGCTCAAGGAATATAAACATAAAGGAGGAATATAAACGCCACTATGAGACACAACATGGCGAAAAATACAATAACTTGAACAGAGAATGGAGATTTCCAATCCGGCCCCTTTGGGATCAAAGTAGGTTGTATACGGCCCCCGGACCAAAATGAGTTTGACACCTCTGCCCTAGACTATTAATCCTAAATATGTTTGTATTTACTCTTCAAGGTCTGTTTTCTTTAAATGGTCCATATTACACAACTTTCTGATCTGCTATAATGTTAGTAATAATAATAATGCCTCTATTTCGACTGTCAAAAGCAGATATTTTCCAACCCTTCAGTCCAATGTCCAAACTCCAAACTGAAAATAAAATCAAATTTAAAAACAAAATGGCTGACAGTCTTGGTCCAAACAAGTTAAAAAGTTAAAAAAGTAACAGTACCAAAGTCTAAAAGCTATTTTGCTGCCAATTTTTTGCATTCTGTGATCAAGTTTTTTTTTAAAGAGTCCACGTGATGCTGATTTCTGATCCATACTGTAAAGTTGTTTCCTCATCACAAACATACCCAGAGTTTTTTGTTTCATTCGCACATGTTTAACACACAAACCTGCATATTTAAGCTTCTCTCTCTCTTCTCTCAAACTGAAAACACTCTGTCCCAACTCATGATGTCATGTGGTAATACAGGAAGTGCTCCACTGCGTTTTGAAACTCCACACACTTTCACGAGAATCATTTGGATGACTTCAGCCCTGGAATAGCCCATCTTTACTGAACAAAATCGAAAAAGGAGCTGCTAACTTGAAAACTAGCGCTACATGACACCACAAATTTTGCAGATATAGACAGACTAATAACACGTGGTTACTCCAGCATGTGAGAAGGAAACAAAACACAACTTCTGGTATGTTTTTCAAAAGGTAACGACATTATAACATGACTAAAAGCTCACAAGAGTCGTCTATAGGAGTTTTTTTTGCTGCTTTTGACCACTGCTATGGTTACATGGTTGTCTTCCTAAAACATCGCAGTTACTACTTTGTCGAGACTTATAAGGAACTGTTTGGTTAATGCAAGCGAGAGACACATGGATCTGTCGCTACGAAGTCATCCTTGGCCTACATCAGATAATAAAAGAATAAAAATTAAGGAGAATTTTCTTTTCAACAAACTGAATGAGATATCAGATGGAATACTACGTTAAGACGGCTTTCGACTCTTGCTTTAGGTTCCGTTCACCTGTCATGACAACATTCAAAGACTATAGTTTAAAATGGAGCTGGAGGACAAGTGAGACTTTACTGTATGGTGGTCTTCTTATCATCTTTATGCTGATGGTACTGTCATTTATTCCAAATCTCTTGCACAGGATGTTGAATTTTCACAATCATCTTTTGATGCTGTTCAGGCTAGTCTGCATTTATTGAAATTGGTTCTGAATGCTGACAAAAGTAAATTTATGATTTTTGCCAATCAAAATTACCTTTTGGAGAATATTCCTATTATAACAACTGTGCAAGGAACACAAATTGAAGTGGTTGACAGCTACAAATGCCTTGGTTTTGTAATAGACGCGAGACTTTCTTTTAAAGAACATATGTCATCGTTGGTGCGCAAACTGAAGGTAAAGCTTGGATTTTATTTTAGAAACAAATCCTGTTTTACACTATCAGCTCAAAAACATTTTTACCTTTGATTGATTATGGGGATGTTATTAATATGTCAGCTTCATCCTCTTGTTTGCAGTCCCTGAACACTGTTTATCACTGTGCTCTGAGGTTTGTGACAGGTTGCAGTCGCCTCACCCGTCACTGTGAGCTCTATGCCAGAGTCCAGTGGCCTTCACTAACAGTTAGACGTTATACCCACTGGATGCTTCTGGTTTATAAAGCTCTCTTAGGTTTGGTGCCACTCTATTTGTCTTCTCTTCTTCAAAGAAGCACCAGCCACTACAGTCTCCGTTCTGGTAATGTTTCTCAGTGTTTTGTCCCTCATGTACGCACAGAGACGGGTAAGAGGCTTTTGTTTTTTCTGCTCCTTCCTCGTGGAACACTCTCCAGACAGAAACTAAATGGCCTGATCTAGTTTCTTTTAATATTTTTTAAATCCTTTTTACTACAAAGGCAGAGGGATTCAATTACTCAGTGCTTCTGCTTTTAATGTAACTGTTGTTGTTAATCTAGGCACTTTATAATATTTGACGATTTATGAAATATTGTTGCATTTTAGGCCTGTTTTAGATTTAAATTATTTGCTTCAATTGTATGGATTTTGGAAAGTATTTTTAGTTTTGTAATATTCTTGACGTGTGCTGCTGACCTCTTGGCCAGGTCCCCCTTGAAAAAGAGATCTCGATCTCAATGGGTGTTTCCTGGTTAAATAAAGTTTAAATAAATAAAAAATACAATTTGGCTCCATACTAACATCCCCACCGAGAACTGCCCATCTCTACTGAACTAAAGGTAAAAGACAGCTGTTAACTTGAGAACTACCAATACAATTACATCATAACAGAGCATTTTGAGCTTTGGAGAAGTAGCTGTAGCTTTGGACATGGGTGGATGAAACAAAAGACAACTCCAGGTCTGTTTTTGAGCAGGTAACAACATTATAACGAGGCTTGAAGCTCCCAAGAGTCCATTTTGCGTAATATGAGACCTTTCACTGTCAGACTGCAGATTTGTTGACCTGGTTTATGGTTCAAATCTCTGTAATTACTGGGCCGGTCCACGTGAAACAAAAACCGGCACAGCGTTTGATATCTTCTTGTTTTTATTCGTCACAGTAGCTTCAAAAAGTGGTACAATTATGCAACCAGAACCTTGAAAGGACTTAAAAAACAATCTCTAAGAAATCATGATAATTTCTGTATCAGAATTTTCATATTTCTTCCAAAAACAATGAATCTCCCATAGAGTTATACAGGCCCCTGCTCTCCACTCCAAGTCTAGAGCATGAACACCACCTATAGATACAATGTGGGTGGATGCATTTTCACCAATAATCAGCTGTGGAGCACAATCATTTCATACAGTCGTGTTAAATCAGAATTCGCTGAAGCTTTCCGGCACATACGTAGACAATAAATCGGACCAACTTCACCAGTGGATAGATTCTACCTCCACCAACTGCCCCTCTTCCCCAGCACCCCCCTCCCCTACCTCCCCGTGCCCTTTCCCTGTAATTACTACCCGCACAGCTCACCTCATAACCCGTCTCATACATCACTCCACTATCCCACCAAACCTTTACCCGGGCATACAGTGACGTTATCCCCCCCACTGTAGCTACGTGCTTTTGGAGTTTTTTATTTTTCCTCATTTTTACCGCTCGCGTACTGAGAGACACCGTTACGCACCCCAGTGGACGTTTGGCGACACGGTGGCGCAGGAGTCGCGGTAGGCTATAAGACGTAATAAATCTATCTGGCTACCCCCCCGTTTCCAAATGTTCACGCTGATCTCATCTACTAACGCGATCTTATGAGTAGAGAAGCCAATTACGCCGCGGCAAGGAGAGCCTCTGGCGCTTTCCACACGTGTGTTCTTCCAGGGGAGATATTTAACGATTTTACACTCACTTTACCCGATGCGATCTACTCCACGCGTTATCACAAGTAAGAGAAAATTAGTCTCCATCTATTATTCACGAAACACAGCCTCTTGCATAGAGAAATTCACTCTGAATAAAAAGCAACGGGGGTGAACTTGGTTGGATATTGCGTAAATGTGGGTTTAAAAGCGTAACCACGACTTTCTATGTGAATTCCACGTATTGGAAAGCAAATGCACATGATTTTGCCACACAGACACGGGCACACGCTACAACTGTCTGCTCCCATAGACGCAGAAAACAAACAGGCTCCAAATCTCCTCCAAATATTGACCCGTTACGCATGGGCTTCCACAAGCGCAAGGATCCAACGCGGTCCGGCACAATCCCTGCATTATCCAAGTGTTCTACGCCAGAGCTGTCACGAAAAAGACGCACCACAGCGAACAAGAAAAAAAAGTCCTTACTTGTGTTTTGCCGCGATGATCCCTCCTCGGTAAAATTCTCCAGACTTTGTAAATATCCTTTTTTGAGAAGGAGCGACGAGAAGAGGCGACGTAAGTTACGCCACGGGTGCGAGTGCGTGTTATCCAGACGCACCAGGACGTAGGAACGCGGCTTTTCCCCTTTTCCCTCCTGTCTCCTTCAAGACAGATGTGAACGGTCCTGGACGAGCCGCTCCACCTGCATCGCTGCCGTCAAGCTCGCGTCAGCCCCGTACGCGCGATCTCAAGTTCATTTCACAGTAAAAGCACATCCCGACCGCGGAATTTTAATGGTTTTATTGTGGAAAGCGAAGGCGAGTTTCCTGGCGGTGGTTGGCGGGGATTTGACGCGTCTTCCACCTGCATCCAGTTGGACCCGGAGAGACGAAGCAGCAGCAGCGGCACCGCACTGAGGAGGACGCCCACAGAGGCACGCCCCGCGCTGGATACACGCAGTTACTTCACCCCGGGCCACGCTGGAGACTGGGGGACAACTGGGAACACACAGGCTGTACGAAGGGAGGAGTGGGATGGACTGAAGAGTTCGAAATACACCGTGGAATTAATAGTCAACAGATGTTTTCTATCAGAAGAATAAATGGAGCAGATTGCAAACAAGAAAAATCACAGTAATGCAGTATTCCGTTGTCATTTTGATCTGTGAAGTCCTGACATAAACAACTCAATAAAAGTTTTGACTATATTTTTATTAAATGTCTAACTTTCTGTCAACTTTTGGATGACTTTTATGTATTTTGCATGTTATGTTTTGTTAAATTATGTTGGTATGTTTATGTTAAAGCCACAGAAATGTGAAATAAATACTTTTCCGTTTGAGGATGGACATTTTACTGCACTAAAAAGGTAGAAAATACTCGCTGGGCTTGCATCTCCACAAACCTGACCTTTATTTGGCCTGGAGGTGGGCCTCATCCTGCTTCTTTCCATGGAAATGTTGTTCCTTTGGCTATAATATTAAAATGTATTGGCGGCACTCACGCTTCACAGCAAGAAGGTTCCGTGTTTGGTAGTTCAGTTTCCTAACCTGAGTCATCAGTCGGTCTGTCCTCGCAGCATTAGGATTTGTTCGCTCGACAGTAGGTGGGCACTTTTTTTGATTTAACCAGTCGCTGCTATTTGGTGATGACGTCTGTAATTCGCCGGAACGCTCAGTGGTGTCCAAGTAATTGCCGGCACAACAGCAAATCCCATAGGAAAAAAGGGCAATAACGTCTTTCCCTTCGATAATTCACCAAACATTCTTTTTTTTCCGGCTTTAAATCCTCGATGTCGGGACTCGTTGCCGACACAAAATGTTTCGGCTTCGTCTACATCCATCTGGACCACTTTGTTTCCTGTTGTGCTGGACCAGAAAAGGACCCAGACAGGAGCTTGAGTTTGACGTCATGGCTTCACATCTCACAGCTGATTGGCCGGTGCACCGACTACAACTTCAGAGGTTCTTAAAAACCACTTAGTGTGACTGGTGTGACTGACTGGTCGCTGGAGAGAAATGAAATCGAGCGGAGGCAGTAAGCGGCGCCAGCCTGGCTACCGGTTTCCCCCATCTTCCCAAAATATGCACCAAAGGTAAAATGCTCCAGCTAAGGTAGTTCTGACAAAGCCTAGCGACAATTTCATGGAGATGGATCCCGGGGCGCCCCATGTGCCGCCCACTACGCCTGAAAGAATGGGTGAAAGGCAGAGGACAGTTTCCCTACAGGAATAATACTACAGTACTTCAAAACAAAAAAGCAATCCATGGAGAATGTTTGGAACTATGGTTTTAACTTTCTATCTCCATGGAATCATACAGACGTGCCACCTCTAGAAAGTGACATTTATTTATTTATTTATTTATTTAACCTTTATTTAACCAGGTAAAGACCCACTGAGATCCAGATCTCATTTACAGGGGTGACCTGGCCCAGTGGTCAGCAGCACACGTCAAGAGCAGAAAACAACTATCAAATTAAGATAACATCGGTTAAGATAAAAACAACAACAACAATCAATTAAGATAAACATCAATTAGGAAGGTAAAGCGTAATGAATGTAATAATTATTTCGAAAGTGCAGTAGTGTGTGCTTTACATTTAAAGGCGCACTGTGCAACTTTTCTGAGATGTTATTGCTTTGCTTTGAATTTAGAAACATGTATTTAGTAAGAGGATAAACCTGGTGAGATGAAGCTTGATGTTTTCAGGGGGGTCGTCAGGACAGGAACAGCAGCAGAAGCAGCAGTAAACACACAAATACACTCACACACTGATTTACAGGGCTCTCTGTCGAAACTTTGCGTTTTCTTCTTGAACAAAATGTAAAAACTAAATTTATTTACCTGACATGTTTCAGCTGTGGCACTTCTACCTTCGTCACACGGTGGAACAGAGTGTTTTCAGTTTGAGAGAAGAACTCAGTCTAAAAATGCAGGGTTTGTGTGTTAAATCTGTGTGAATGAAACAAAAAACAGCTAGTGTAATACGAGCCCTTTAAAATAGAATTATTTTATTCATATTTAATGCACAAAAAACTGTAAAATAATCTGAAATAAACTTGCCACATCACAGTTCTTGTTAACATAAGGCCTGCAGAGAAAGAGGGGAAAAGAAAAAAATACATGAACAGAAACAAGTAAATAAAGAAAATACACACTCGCACAAGCATGAAATGTGAAACCGTGACATTTGAATGAACACTGCAGCTACTCTACCAGCGCAGTGTTGTGTTTTATTATCTCCCTGCCTTTTCCATTCACTCTACTCAAAATATGTCAAATATTCCAGTTAGACTGGTTAGATTTAAATGTATTTTAATGACTTTTAACTTAGATTTTTGATTGCATATTTTTATTCTTCTGAACATAACTTTTCAACAGATATATACAATACATATAAATAACAGCAGAAATGTGCTTCATAATCTGTAGATTTAGTTACCTTCCACATAAAGGTCCAGGTCCAGACTGACTGAGGGAGGGTGAGTGGCTCTTTTATACCCCAAGGCTCCTCCCCCAAACCAATTAACACTTTCGATAGGTTTCTACCTTTAAACCCGAGTTAATTATTCCAACATAAATATTGAAAAATATAGAAAAACGTACTAAACAACATGGCCATGTCCCTGCACCTGTAAAAGAACTGGGAAAAATAAGATTAATATTTTATTGCCAGGAAAGATATTTTGTAGTGACGTCACGGTGACGTCAGACGCCAGGGTCCCGCGCATAGACGCAGAAATAGGACGTGACCGGAGGGGCTCTGTTTGACAGTGGGGCCTGAGAACGGGAGATGGATCCTTGAGGAAGTTGGTTGGAGGACGAAGTTATGGATATGGATGATTCGACAGTGGACTTGTGTGCACCGAAGACTACTGCGGTGGTGACGGACGGTAAATATAGCGGGGGACGGAGCGGGCGCACGGGGAGCGGGAAATGGAGCGGGAACCGGCGCGGAATGAATGAATCCAGGTGAGTAGCGGGCGCGTGCCTCGGCCAGCGCGGGCTTCGACGGGGCTACGGGGCTACTCCGTCACAATTACACAAAATTGAAGGTTATAATTAGCGAGATGAAGCCCCATGAGGCGCTGAAGCCTTCCATCCAATTGCTCGACTCTTGAGCCGATGCTTCAAGGTGCCTCATTTGCTCCACTGCGCAAAAAATGTATAACAGGCAGTGATAATAGTGCAATCAACATGGTCATCGTGGTTCTGATGGAAAGATTTATATTGAACAAATGAATGATTAAATATCTGAATGTTTGTGATATCGACATAAATTGTGAATTTCTTAACATGGAGTCTGTTTTCATGATACAATGGTCGGGTTAAAAGGAAAAGTAGGAATAAATTGGTGTTAGGGATGTAATGCAATAACAGAAAACCACAAAATGTGAGGAGGAATTCATTGCGTTTCACTGGCCCTTATGTTTCAAATCGCGTGCCAAATCCATGAACCATTTCTTGAACCAGTCACGTGGTGCGGCTGGTTCACGAGGCTTCGATCGTCACCACATACGTCACCGATACGAGCCTCAATACGCGCTTCACCAAATCCTTCCTGGATTACTCGGCACACGCTTCGAAGCCTCGACACGGACGACACATCACTAGTTAAGATGTTGTTTCCTCATAAACATTCCTGGAGTTGTGTTTTGTTTCATTCACACAAGTTTGAGTAACTCTGCATTGTTTGTCTGTCATTAAGTAGTAGTAGTAGTAGTTTTCAAGTTAACAGCTATGTGTAGCCTAAGTTACACTGCTATATACTGAAATACACTAGAATAACCCTACATTTTTGCACTTACTTAAACACATTTTTGTTTTACATTTTGGTCAGTTGAGATTGCGTCAGAAGGTCTGCGGTAACTCCTGGAGCGAAGCATCAAAATCAGGTGAACTTAGGTTATGTTGCTTCATTCCTACCTGTAGGTTAATTTGTTTTGCAGATTTGAGATGCTAGTCCCACATTTCACATTTCATTCATCATACATTATGTACAATAAACACAAATAAACACACCCACAATTACAAAATAAAGTGTTTCAAGGCCTCAGTGCACAATGGTTTTGTTCCAGAAAGTTCTTTCATCACACTTTTGCTAAAATCACAATAAATATGAAAACATAATTTTCCAAGACAGTACTAAAATCCGTAGATAAATAGATTTAGATTAATAGAATTTATTCATGAGTACGATAGAAGCTGGAACGATGCTCCTTTTTAAACGATTCGTTCTAGATCGTGGGACTAAAAGCTTCTCTGATATCGGTATCGGAACTGAGCAAACTGCATCAGCGCATCCCTAATTGATATCTCCATTACATATATCTATTACCTACAGTGTCTCACCTTTAATAAATCCTTCCATCTTCCATGGTTTGAATAGGTTCCTCATTATTCTGTCCCCACATCTGCAGCTTTTGGAGCTCATTCCCAAACCAGAGCACAGATTCTAGCCGCGTTTTCTCTCTTTCTTTCTCTTCATCTCCTCATTCTGTGGTGTTGACAAAGTTTCTCATTAGGATCCCGGTAGGCGTAGCTCTCGTCTGCGCCTCCAAACTTGCCCAGCGGGGGGAGACACACAGGGGCACGTCAGGTCCAAGATCATGTCAGAAGATTGTCACAGCAAAACTCTTTGATTTCAGCTCCTGGGGAAGGGAGTTTAGATAGAAAAGTACAGTTTGAGCCAGTTAGAATGTAAAACATATGTGTCATGGCAAAAACAGAAGTAATTTAACTCAGAAAAGGAGCTCATTGGAAGAGAAAAAAACAATAATAATCACTGTTATTAGTTAAAGCTATGGTTCCTTTAACACAAAACCCCAGCATATTTAGTTTTTCTCTCAAACTGAAAACACTCTGTCCCACCTTGTGATGTCATGTGGCAATACAGGAAGTGCTCCACAGCGTTTTTAAACTCCACACACATTTACGAGAATCATTTGGATGATTTCAGCCCTGGAATTTCTCATCTCTTCTGAACTAAAGGTAAAAGGAGCTGTTAACTTGAAAACTACTGCTACATGACATCACGTTTAACAAAAATCTATAAGACCAAAATTATACAGAGAAATACATTAAATCATGTAGTTTATCTTATGGAACCTACAGATTAAGTATCAATTATACGAAGTGTTTGTGTATTTATATTCCTATGAGTTTGGTTAATAACGTGTAAATGGATCTGTGTGTGTGTATATGGCCATCGACATGTATTGGATTGTGTGTCTGTAGTGTGTATGTGTGCATATCAAAGAACCAAGTACATATTCTTTCCTGTGCTCATAAAAGAATAAACCATTTTGTTTTGTTTTTTGTTATGTCAGTAAATAGTTCTGCCATCGTGTATCTTATTCTACACTGTATGTTAATAGGATTTAGGCAAGATAAGTGTCAAACTTCAGCCTTAACCCCTTTGGTCTGTAGAATAACTTTGCGATACGCAGAATTTCTGTGTTAAATCATTGTAACGGAGCATTTTGAGCTTTGGAGTTGTAGACACACTAATAATGAAATGAAACACAACTCCAGGTTTGATTTTTGAGAAGGTAACAACAATCTAACCTGTCTTAAAGCGCACAAGAGTCCATTTTGTGTAATATACAACCTTTAAACTTTATTCGCCAACATACTGTTTGTACCTTCTATACTACCTACTGCATTAATGAAGGTCAGAGTTAAATTATTAATGGAACTTGTTGGTTAAATAAATGTTAAATAGTTTCAAAGATTCAGGTAAGAGTTAAGCTTGTTTGTGTAAGATCCTTAGCACTCAAATTCATTCAGAACACATTATATTTCTATTCACATTGTTTATTCTATCTCTTTTTTCAGATTATGAACTACATATGAAACACCGTGGCATAGCCTGCCGTGTATCTAGTCGTAAACAGCGCAGTTGCTCTTTGACGTTTGTCCTCATGTATTATACAAATGTGTAAATACCGCTCTATGTTTCACTGTCCGCCCTCTGATCCATCACAATCCACCGGGAGCCGTTCACACACTCTTTGTATCGACAGACAAGTCGATGGATTTTCTTCTATTTTCTTCTACAGAGACGCCATCAGTCCAGACGTCAGCCCTGCAGCGCCTTAAAGCGTGTGAATGGAGGGGCGGGACTAACGCAGACCCCGCCCACTCTGTCAACAAGGCCACGCCCGCTCCACGGACCTCCAGGGGACCATCCATCACTGCCTTGTTGTGGACAGTGTAACCTGACAGGCCTGACTGAGGAGTATTGACAGGGTTTAGAAACTGAGTGAAGCCAGGACTGGTATTGGTATTATCGCCACTGGATGAATCTGACACTTGTCATTTGAAAGTGAAACTGTCAAGTGAAGGAATTTGATCTTATAGTTACGTTGGACCTTAAAGAAAAAAAAATGGGTCTTTGTGGGTGGATTGGTTATCTTTATAGCATGTAAACCTGAATATATTTACTAAGCATTTATCTTGGGGCTTATTAGATTTTTTTTAAATCTAGGGACATTAATGAGTAAAGTTTTTGATGGTAAATCAGGTGCAACACTCCCACAAACAGCAATTTTTCTGTTTGTACTCATAATTTAGCACCTGACTTGATGAATATACCCCTTTCTAGCGGAGAAACCATCTGTTTTGCTTGAAGATGTTAATTACTTTCGTGAAATGTTCTACAAAATGTATAAAATCTCTTTGGAGACAAACTGGTGACCACCAAACTAAGCCAATTTTTTGCAATAAAAAGCTTGTAATTATAAAAATCAAATACCAAGAGATCTGCGAAACAGTATCTAATTTTTATGTGTGCGTAAAAATTACAATATCTCGACACAAGTTATGCTACATAGTGCACAGTTAATAGAGGCATTGTATATGGTCACATTTTTATATAGCACTTTTCCACCTTCAAGGAACCATTCACCCGTTCACACGCACACACACAGGTGGGTTAAGAGTCTTGCCCAAGGACACAACAACAGCATTCATCTGTGGGAGCTGGGATCGCACCACCAACCAATGCTGTTTATGTCAATTTATTTATTTATTTATTTGACAGGGACAATGCAATCAGACATAGTTACATACAAAGTTTGCAGCTGATGTGATGCGTACAAGGTTTAGCAAATGCTAATTTTCAACCCCGTCCCTGGTCCCAAGACCGGGATTCGAACCGCCAACCTTCGGATCAGTGGACAAACACGACTGAATGAGCTCCTGTCGCCCCATATGCCTTGTTAAACCTAAAAGACATGCCGGGACGTCTCATAAAAACACCCCTTTATTTTTATATTTTTATTTGTTTTTGTTATTACAGATTTTTCAATTGTTTTAGCACATTCTTTGGACGTTGGTCTAGTTTGATCATTTGCTTCAAACCTGTACACCTGAGCAGAGGCACAGGTGCTCGCGTCATTTGGAACATTTCTCATCTTGACACGGCGCTCAGTCACAAACACACATGATCAGGGAATTCACTTTGTTTTCTCAGTACTGCAGGTGTGTTCACATATGGCTCAGGACTTTGGCCCAAACTCACATTCAAAGAAACTCAAACAGAAGGGAAAAATAACCCATGTCCCGTCAATCATCACATCACTGTTGCACTGATTTTATACTTTATCACTTATATTTCTATTTTATTTTGACTTGTACATTAACATTTACATAGTTATGTCTTATTTGTCTATTTCCATCCTTTTTGCTACTTATTTCGAATTTATCATTACTATTTATATATTTTACTCTTTATTATATTATGATGTGATGTGTGAGCTACTGTGTCCAAGTATTTTCCCTTGTGGATCAATAAAGTTTGTCTAAAGGCCGTCACACACTGCAAGAGAATTTGTCCGATTTCGGCTGCGATTTCTTCTTCCCGAGTTCGGGGAGACGTGACCAACTTTTTGTCTCCGTGTGCGATCTTGAAGTCG
Organism: Odontamblyopus rebecca; assembly: GCA_030686955.1. Classification (NCBI taxonomy): domain Eukaryota; kingdom Metazoa; phylum Chordata; class Actinopteri; order Gobiiformes; family Gobiidae; genus Odontamblyopus; species Odontamblyopus rebecca. The sequence continues at coordinate 7,121,345 of CM060672.1, forward strand.
CTGCGCTCCTCATGTGTGTTGTCAGTGTTGCTGATGTTTTGTGGTAATGACCGTAACCACAAAACATCAGCAACGTTACGGTAACAGCCAATAAAATAGAGCGTCAGGGGCAGAGGAGTGATGGACACAGATACACAACATACAAATTTGAGATATAGCGGAAATAAAAACTTTATTCCTCACCTCTCGTAAAATGATAAACTGCAGCATCTCATCCAGATTATCCATAGAAATTGTCTTCTGCAAATAATGACATCCAATCCACAAAACAGCAATATTAATCCCATTTGAGGTGTTCTTTGAAAGTAAAAAGGCAAAAGTGATTCCTCACATGTTTGTTTACATCCACACAGCGCACGGATCGAGGTGAAGCTACAGATTAGCGACAGTGACTCTACTTCCTGTAGACTTTATTACCAATCTTTTATTTATTTATTTTATTATTTAAAAATCATGTTTCTGAAGTACTGCACCACATTTCACAAATGATAATAACACAGTTTTGACTTGTGTCTAAACTGGAAGTGCAGAATCTGATCTTTGAACACTTCAGAGTCTCAGAGCGAGCGGTTTTACTGTAGACAGGAAACAGCTGACATCACAGCCTCACAGCTTCATATCCTGTGGTCCACACACAGATCCTGTTGCAGTCTTTGCGATCGATGATTTTAAGTTTCTCCTCGTGTCTGTGGTGTGTGCATTTTGTCGCACATTTAAACATCGTCTAAGACCAAAAAGTCATGTAGTGTGTAGTGGCCTTAAGTCTAAATTCTATTTGTGAGCCCCAACTCTGTACTTTTTGCTGAGACTAAAGACCCATATACATACTGTGAGACGTGTGAACGTATTGTTTGATTTCCAAGAGCAAATTACATATAACAGTACAAAAGTTGTATTGATGTATTTGCTTTTCCAGCATCTTTCAGTTTGCAACCAAAAACACTCCATAATACAGTCAAAAAATTCATCTGTGTAAAGTGTGAACTCCGGTGTCAGACTGCACTAAAACAGTCATTGTCTGTGGTCTCGGAGAGCAGAACTGAAGCTTCTGCGCTGGGCTGTCATATGAATGAAAAAGCACAGAAAAACACATGATCAGACTGATGGTAAAATTTGCTTTTGAGAGCTGCTCGAGAATGTTGAATGAATAAAACCTTTTGCCTTTTGCCGAGATTACGTTTGGTTGAGGAAAACTAAAATTATGAAAATGTCAGTTTACAATAGCCAAGGCCATTAAAACATAAATAAGATAAATAACTGTACAATTTTGCATATGCACAGTGTTCTTCTTCTATGAGACCAAAGCCACATGCAGTCTCACAGCAGTATAATAGGTAACAACTAGTGGCGGTACGCGAGAATACATCTATACATCTATCTGGACAGGTAACGTTATGACCATTTGTGACGTCTGGGCAGCCTCCATTACTGTGTTTTGTTTTTAGAATCGTAGCTCTTGTTGTGGCCTGTTTACGGTGGAACGGCTCCAGAAAAGCAGTGTTGAAATGTCTCAGTCTGGTGATTATCAGCTAAATCAGCCACAGTTTCACCACCGAGAATAGATGACAGAAAAATGGATTTGTTTTCAGTTTGTGAGCGAAGGACAATGATTAATGGACTAGAGAGCTGCCTGTGGAGTCATGCAGAATAGACAATAAATACGAGAGGAAATGGGGAAAAAGTGTTACAGCAAAGAGGTTAATTTTGCGCGTAATGACATGATGAATTTAAAGGGCCCATATTACGATATTTTCTGATCTGTTATAATGTTTTTCCTTCATCACAAACATACCTTGAGTTGTGTTTTGTTTTGTTCAGACGTGTTTAACGCACAAACTCTGCATGCTGTTTACTTGAAAACTATCACTATATGACATCACAAGGTGGAACAGAGCGTTTTGAGCTTTGGAGATGCAGACAGATGAATAATAAAGGCTTACTCAAACATGTGAAAATAAAACAAATTAAAAAACACAACTCCAGGTCTGTTTTTGAGGCAGTAACAGCATTATAACATTGCTTAAATCTCACAAGAGTCAAGTTTGTGTAATATAGGACCTTTAAGGAGGGGATATTACTAGAAATGTAACAATAAGCGAAATATCGTGATATTGTATCATCAAAGTTCTCACAGTAATATCGTGGATCATCACAATATATCGAATCACAAGTCTCTTTGCTTAAATGAATAGTTCTGATGCAGAAATAGCTAAAAAAAACAGAGGGAACTACATAGACCATGATCCTTTGCTCCGTTTCAGTGCAGACGACATGAAGAAATAACTGTTCTAAGCACATTTACATCTTCATTCTTTGGATTAAGACTTGTGAAGGCATTTTTAGAGGAAAAAGCATCATATTCACAGTTTTGTGAGGCTCCACAAAATATTGCAATAAATATCGTACTGTGAGATGTTTATGGTGAAAATATCGTACAGAGAGATTTGGATATCGTTCCATCCCTAATGACAATAAATGTTGCACCAAATGACCGGTCAAAGCATTTTAGATTGTCTTGTTATTATGTAGAATATCATATTGTGAGCCTCCCCACCATATCATGAGCTTTAGGGTAAGATATCGCAATAAATATCGTTCCGTGAGGTTCATACCGTGACAATATCGTATTGTGAGACTTGGATATCGTTACATCTCTAGATATTACAATTCTATGGGTTTTACATATAACATACTTAGATCACCATGTCACTTACCTCTTATAATTTTGAAAATGCTGTTTTAAAATGTTTAGTCCCTACTCCCTTTGCTCTCGCGCTAAGACACTCCCCCTTCAGAGCCCTATCACAACACAGTTTGTCATCTGGCTCTTACCTCCTGCTCATCGCATCAAATTTGTGAAGTTGTAGTGTACTGCTTTGTATTATGCTCTTGTAAATGTATGGGAAAATGCAGTTTTGCTGTGATTGTGAGATTGCAGCTTGTCTCCATGGAGATAACATTGCTTTGCCTAGAACATTCCACACTATGGCATTTGGCTCTTTTTTAAACTGATTTATATATTTACAGACAAATCAAAAAAGGTCAAGCATACTGAACATAGCCATCCGTACACTGCGCCCAAACTGGTGCATACATTATAGAACGATAAATAAATTGAGAAACAGAATAAGAAAGAACATAACACAGCAAACAAACAAACAAACAAATCCAAATACAGCAAAAATACCTTGAAAAAATATGCATTATTTGAGTGAGCGGGCTTTCCACGGACCTGACTGGTATCTTGGGATGATGGCGTCACCTGCTTGCCTCTATGGAGATCGACTAACCAAAACATCTCCATGGCAACGAGTTAATTTCAATAAGACTTGTATACTTTGCAGACTATATGTTTATTTAATGTCTTTCATCGTAATAAACTTTTGTGATCTGTCTAACGCTTCACCTTGAAAGAAGAGACGGCGTTTAAGCTACACAAATACGGCAGCTCTGAGAAAGTAGAGAATGAATTTCCTTGAAAAGTTATTGTCTTGGCCTTGGACAGTTACGAGAAGCAGCCTGCACAATAGTCTGTCAGAAAGTCGAGAATAGATGTGAAAATGTTTGAACACTGCTTCTGTTGTTGCCTTTGTGATAATGCTAGTTCATAATGTAAGTTTGTTGTCAGGGAAGAGTCACAACTACTATCCAAGCATGGCATTTCTTTCCTGTTCTGCTGATAGTTTGCCGTGACATGCTGTTTGTTTGTTTTTCTTTTCTATGTATTTCTATGGTTGAATGGTCCTTTGTTACCATGGTGGCACAGTGCGCACATTAGCTGAAAAAAAACAAAAACGTTTTAGTCTGAAAACTTTAAGGTGCACTTTGTAACTTTTCTGGTAGAAGTTGCTTGGCTCCATGTAGATGCTTAGCTTAGCCTGCAATGTTCCAAATATGGCATTAAATCTCCATTATCAGTCTCTATAAAGATAAGCAGGAGAGACAACCGGGCCCAATTACAGGTGAGATCTGTGATGAGACCCCATTCACTGTAAGAATGAAAAGTTACAAAGTGCACCTGTATGAAATTAAATGAAGCAACACATTTCCAGGAGCCTGTGTTCAATACAAGCGTTCATGGTCCTGTTTAGGTGTTTCATTTTCACCAAAGAGGTGAGAGTGACGAACTGAGAAACTGTGAGGGACTTATTTAACTGCACAAATGATCTCACCTGTTGTAGTTTCAGCAAAGTCAGCTCTTTCTGATCAGGTCATAGTCAGTTTGTGTCAAAAACAAACATAGCTGTTGCATAAAAGAACTTGATTATCTCAGAATCAACAACCAAAGCAAAAAAACTATTACTTATCTCAGGTAAAAGAAGTTATTTGCTTAGTTAAGTATTCTGCCCTGAATGTAAGGAGGATTTTCAAGAAATGTCTTCCATGTTTGAGAGACTCAACCTGCTGTGAGTCTACAAATAACCTGCTGTGGTTGGATCATCTCAAGTTTTTTACACTCTATGGTCCGGGTCCAGCTCCTTCTGGATTCAAACAGAATGTAAAAGGGACTGGCTGCTCGGGCAAGAGTTTCAAGACATTTTAAAGGGGAACTCCATCACGTTTGAAGCTAAAATCCATTGCTAAAGGCGATTGAACACTGTCAGGAGCCAAAAACGGCACAGATCAGTGTTGCCTTGGAGATCTCACTGTGGCAGTGAGTCTGTTAAGACAACAAACTAGTGTAGTGATGGGGGCAAGTTCTTAACTTCCACGTAAAACGCAATTTGCACATCAAAGAAGCTTAACACTTTCTAACCCATTTTACAACAGCCATGAGTCTAACAAACAAAATGCTTTGCCTGGCTCACTCACCCAGACCAGTAAGTCTGGAAATACCTCTGTTGATTTCCCACTGCTCATGCGAAAGCCCAAAAGACTCGATCACCGATGCCATTTCTAATCCCATTTATTTACAAGTTAATTATATATTATTTTCCTCACTTGTTGCTTCTGATGGCTCTACTCTCTTGTTTGTTGCATTGTTGATTACTGCCACAGCGAGATCTCCGCCTTGGCAACACTGATCTGTGCCGTTCTTTCCACCACCGTATTCAACCACCTTTAGCAATGGACTTTAGCTTCAAATGTGCTAGAGTTCCCCTTTAATACAATCTCAAGCTGATGGAAGAGGCTCCTCCAGAACAGTGACATAGGACACCTTTAGAATACTATTGGTAACTCGGCACACTAGCAGGAAATTACCCTCTTCATGTTTACCCAGACGAGGCGTTCGGTCACGGGCTGCATGTAAGGTCACAGTGACAACATCAGCACGCACAGATGACACATGGAGATGAATATCGCTTTGCACCATGGGAAAACACTTGACATATCTTGTCTCTGTGTTTGTGTGTGCACCTCACATCATGGGGTTTGCCTGCCTTATGCCCATGACATAAATCCTTATTAGATCAACAACATGGTGTACATTTCAGATGTGGGTTGAATTAGGTTATTGTTAATGTTTAGGTTACAGCAAAATGGACTCCTGTGAGCTTTAAGCCATGTTACAATGTTGTTACCTCATCAAAAAACATACCTGGAGTTTTTAGAAAAGGGTAGAGTTGAATTAGTCAACTGGACGAGAGGTTTTGGTAGAAGACGTTTTGCCGCTCATCCAAGCTGCTTCTTCAGTTCTGCAGCTTCTTCAGTTTAGCACATTTAGCAAAAAAAAGCTTGGATGAGCAGCGAAACATCTACTAAAAACTCTTGTTCAGTTGACAAATTTAACTCTACCCTTTTCCATGGATTCTACTTGGAAGAATGAGGGATTCTACACATACCTGGAGTTTGTTAGTAGTCTGTCTACATCTCCAAAGCTCAAAATGCTCTGTTTCACCTTATGATGTCATGTAGTGGTTTTCAAATTACCCTCAAGTTAGTCAAGTTGTCAATACGCAATACTTTTAGCTTTTGTCATGTAAACATGGGCTATCCTAGGTCTGAAATCACGCAAATGATTCTGGTGTATGGAGGTGTATGGAGTTTTAAAACACAGTGGAGCACTTCCTGTATTACTGCACAACATTGACGTGGAACAGAGCGTTTTCTGTTTGAAAGAAGAACTCAGCCTAAATGTGCAGGGTTTATGTGTTAAACATTTGAATGTTTTTATTGCTGCTTTTTTGAGGACTTTTTGAGGGCTTTCCACAAGGCAGTCTGGCTATTTTCTGATCTCCTTTAGAGCATCTCGAAGACATCTTCTTTAGAACATTTTCATATCATTCAGAACAAAATGTATACTTTCTTTTGCCTCAGATACATACAAGAGTTTAGTGCTTTGCGTGTTTATTGTGCAAAAAAAAAAGAAGAAAAATCAGCTTTGTTTCTTTCTTTCTTTTAACTCGTAAGCCACCGTGTTTGTTTTTACACACATTTCTCTGATTAGTTAACGACCCTGTCAGTTATGCCCAAATTGAGGAGAAATCTTACAGCTCCAGACTCAAACATCTGTGTAAAATATTGCAATAGCGTGTGATCTTGGGTGGTCAGGCAAAGAAGCTCCACTGGCCACCTTCCTTTCCCAATGAACACCTAAAGTAGGTCTAAAAATTCATCCAGAAACGTTCCCACATGCAATCTCTTCTTGTATTTGAAAACATGATTAAAACATGCTCTGGCTCGGTCTCGCAAGCCTCGGCGGTCAGTTAAATACTGTATGCAGCAAATCATCTCTGTGTTGAATGCTCACATGAAATGAATATTGATTTTCTTATCTACCCCTGTCAGATAAAGCGAGGACATTTCCCAAAGTGCCCTTTTAGGATGTGGGCTGAGGTTGGGGACTTTTTGCATGATTGGGTTTCAGTATTTCACACAGAGGCTGCCTTTTATCAAAAAAGTCATTTCGATCGCTTGCATATAAAACCCATAAGTGAGAGTAGGAACATCACGTTACTGGTGAATTGAAAGCTCCTTCTTCAATACTTTTCATCCACCTAGAGAGTACCGGGTAACTTTTTTTTCCCACAGAGAACCAGAGTCTCAAATTTGGGGGGTTGCACTTCACACTCGGTAAGTCATCAGGCATTCACAAAAAGCAAAGATGAGATCCTGGAGTCGGCCAGCTACAGTCTGCACCAAGATATTCAAATAATAATGAACAGAACCGGTGACAAAGGACAGCCCGGCCGACTCTAACAAGCACTGGGAACAAGTCGGTCTTACTGGTAACGTGAAACTAGTGGACGACTGATTGTAGTTAAGGTACATATGACAGGCTTTGACGATTCTCTGATTTTGATTTTGATCGTAAATTTAAATTATAGTTTTACAACAAACAAGTAACAATTTGTGCAGAAAAGTTGAAAATGACCGGAAGTAGAGAGTTCTATTTTTGATAGTTTCACATTGTTCATTCTGTTCAAAATTTCGCCACAATTTACACTCAAGAAACACACATTTTTTTCCCAATATTTTAAACCATTTTCTTATATTTTTATTTGCCAAAATGGTGACAGATGTGTACATTAGACGAGTCTTGGCCCACAGCACCACATTGGGTTGCTTTAGGTAACAGTTGTGGAACTCCCTGGTGCGATGTTATGATTTCCAACCAGGACTTTTTTTTTCTTTTCCAACCAGGACTTTTTTTTTTTATTTTTTTTTTTTACTTTTTATATTTTTATTTTATTTATTTTTATTAATTTATTTATTTTACCAGGAATTAAAATTGTGATGCCTTAAATGGTCAAATGTTAAACAGTTTGCAGTGGTCCAGTTATTCATCACTTTATTAATGCATACCCAGCATCATAGTAAAGCTATAAACAACTAGCAGTACACTTCCTGATTCTCTGAGGATAAAACACATTGCAATTAAATGCAGACAGTGCACCGCAGTCTCATTTTGACTGTAAAAGCTGCTTATATAAAGTGTCTGTACCAGTAGTGTGCAGTGACACGGATCGAGGTGAAGCTGCAGATTCGCGACACTGACTCTACTTCCTGTGGACTTTATCGCCTCTTTTATGCTTTTAAAAATCATGTATCTGAAGTATTGCTCCACATTTCACAAATAATAATAACACAGTTTGACTGGTATCTAAGCTAGAAGTGCAGAGCTCTGACCTTTTGAACAGAGCGACTCGTTTTACTGTAGACAGGAAACAGCTGATCGTGCGCACAGCTTTATATCCTGTGGTCCGCAGACAGATGCGGTTGCAGTCTTTGCGATCGGAGATTTTTATTCTCATAAGTCTCTCTTCATGTCTGTGGTGTGCGCATTTTGTTGCACGTTTAAAAAGCATTCAAAACTGAAAAATTCTGCAGTGTGTAGCGGCTTTAAGACAGTGTGTGGGATTTTTCTCTATGTTCTGGGGCTGCTCTCTCTCTCTCCCTCTCCAACACGCCCGTTTCAAGCAACTGATGTGCAAAGTTCTCCTTATTTTAGATTTGATTAGTTAACCATTGCTTGCCTTGATTGCCCTGACCGCACGCCTCTGGTTTGTACAGAGCCAAGACAAAATTCAGTCGAATACATAGACAACAATCATACACAACCACTTTAATAACCTTTGTGACCTATGAGTTTTAGTATCGCGTTGGCTTCAAACTTTCCAAACATCCACCCCTCAAAGTACATCGCCCGCATCTCTCTTCTTACATTACCCCCTGGCATTCTCCATCTCGCTGATAAGATATGACATTAAACAGTACTCCCGCCTCCATTAGTCCCCTAGTGTAAATCTCTGTGGCTTATTATGACTGCTCCCTTCATGTAGAGTTATTCTAGCTCTTGTTACCCTTGACTGCTAAAGGCTAAAAGACAAGCTCATATACAAGTGTCCCTGTGCGCTCCCAGACCCGAGCTGCTCCCGTAGGTCTGACTGCAGTCATCTCTCCATCTTTGTTTCTTTCTCTTCGCAGCTCATCGCTCACCTATTCTCTCATTCATCCTTTATTCATTCGAGTTTAAATCGCTCTCCTGGCTTGGGAAGTATGCATTTATGTCAGCGCGGCGTCTGCAGCGGTAAGTGATGGAGCAATAAGAACAGGAAACAATGCAGAGCAGAGAGTGCTGCTGGTCCGCTCAATTGGAGTTGACGTGTGAAAGTTGGATTTTGGGGTTGCTTCAAACGACAGGCGAATTCGAGAATAACAAAATCTAGGGCATGTTTGTTATTATGTAAAAAAAATACATCAAATACTTTAAATGTATTTGTGAAAAATGTGTTTAGTGAAAGAAAGAAATGAAAACCAGATATAAAAAGCAAACAATGTGCATGTATTTCAGCAAAATATGTCCCAGTACAGATATAATATAGTGCATAAGCAGCTCATGAGGTCAAAATATGTCCACTGTGTGCTGTTTGCATCTAATTAGAGAGGACTTTATTGTTTAATAATCAGGAAATGCGTTTTAACAAGAGAGTTGTTGTACCAGCACAGCAAAACTCTGGGCTGTGAGAAGTGAAAAGTGCTTATGAACTCATCATGGTGAATAATTAGGATGCTCATATCATGTTTATTTCTTGATCTTAAATAAAGAGAGGATATTTCTCTCTCTCTCTCTCTCTCTCTCTCTCTCTCTCTCTCTCTCTCTCTCTCTCTCTCTCTCTCTCTCTCTCTTTCTCTCTCTATATATATAGGCTTTCTACTTTGGTTGTGTTGCGTTCTGTCATCAAACGCATTTTTCCTGGGCCCTGCTGTAGTTGAATGCACCTTACAGTTAGCTGTAATATTATACCCATTTGTGACAATTCTCCATAAATGTACAAAAAGATAATACAAAAATGTACACAGTAACTTCACAAATGGTGTGCGATATGTGCAGTAGTTTCGTTAGTGATATGTATGCTGATTGTGTTGCGACAGCACTCTGAAGGGGGAGTGGGGTGCAAAGGGAGTGGACTTATAAAACATGTTATAGAGACAGTTCGGAATTTTGGACGTAGAGCCTCATTTCCTCGTGAGAGTGTTGGAGACGTGTGGAGATGCTTTTTAAAAATACTCCAACCAGTCCTTGTATTTGCAGAGGTTGCTGGTGCTAGGCTAGTGCATGTCAATGGCCACAGTCGTCCTGCCACTAAAAACAGTCTTACCCACTCCACAGACCCGAGGCAAAACTATTAGAACTCCAGACTGTCCATGTGAACGTCTGTGTCCATAGAATAACTGTAGAAGTAAAACCAACCGTTGCATTTATGTCTGAGCAGCAGCAGTGCGTTGTACTTCCTGATAGAAAGCTTGGCAGCGGCGGACTGATATATGAGAAAATAGTCCTCTCAATATGCAACGATGCAAGGTTAGTTTTATTTCAGACATTATTCTATCGACACAGACATTTACATAGACAGTCTGGCATAATAATTGATTTGCTTCAGGTGCTCTGTGGAGGAAATGAGGCATTTTCAAAGCAATTAAAGGGAACATGGTGATCCAAATATGCTATGTGTCAGCAGTTAATAACCCAGAGGTAAATAGAAGTAAAATACCCCCGCTAAAAAAACCCAAAAAGCTTGTCTCCTCACCTTATTTCAAACTGTTCTGTTGTTGTGTATAGGTTCACTATAAAACTTTAAAACTATAAAACCCATTTGCTCAGATCTGCTTCAATAAATGCACTCGTTACTGAATAACAACAGGATAGATTTAATGCCAAACTGTGAAATGTGAAAGCAGTAACATTTCAGTGGCGATAAGGAGGTGGTGAACTTTAAATCGTGTTTGTTTTCCTTGTCCAGTGCCCCAAATCCAGTTATGTATAAACTAAGGACAATGTTTGATGCACTAAACAGACAAAGCCAGAGATTTTTGTCTGTTTAGTTTATTTGTAAAATACACAAACACATAAGAAACATAGAAACATTCCTGAGTACAAACCCTAAGGGACATTGTAGCTATTTGGGCATGAATTTGCAAATATGTATTCTGAAAATCCCTACATGAGGTTTTAGCACTCGGCAGCACAGCTTTCAAAATGACAAATCACCATGGCAACCTTGTTTACAGCTTATCGGAGCAATTTAGCTACATATGGATCATTATCTTGTCTGTTACAATTCACTTAGGGCCAAACGCAATATTCAGCCTATTTTCTCAGCCTGTAATGTATTGAATTTCTCAGATAATTGTTTTGTTCTATATAAATTGTCCCATGGGGAACATTTGATACATTGACAGGTTTTATAATAGCGACATAGCACAAGATAACTACCAAATAAACCCGGTAAGCCCAATGGAACTGATTTCTGCTGGCATTTTGTTGTAAAATATGTGATCTTGTCCCTTTTTCCCTTGTCTAGATTAAGCACGTTATACAATACATGGACAAATGATGGACTGAAGGTGCAGCAGAGAGATTAAAGGTCCACCAGAAAAGCTACACAGTGTACCATTAAAACAGATTATGTAACCACATGTACAGTATTTTACAGCGGAAGAGGAAGAGCTAGAGAGGCTGAGGAGGCTCATGTTTCTGATGCAGAGGAGGAGAGAAGAGAAGTGTGACAAGTAGCAGGAAATGGTAATGGGGTGATCTTTCTGGGTGGAGTTTGCATGTTCTCCATGTATGTGTCACAGCGGCTCTCCATCCAACTGATGTGTGTAATTTTGTTGCACAGGTTGCATGTGCTGTATAATGTCAAATAAAGGACTCCGCTACAGGACTGAGGTGATTGACTGAGAGGTAAATGAAGTAAACTCCGACTGGCTGACAAGGACATACAGGAAACTGAAGGTTGTAGGACACAGGAATGAAAAAACTGTCTTCCTGTAATGAATCCGTATTTTTACGTCGTGGTAGTTTGAGAAGAAGTGTTGTGGGCCAATTCTAGTGCATGCAGTTCTGCTATGCTGTTTAATCTCTCCCTCGGTAATTACACTCATGGGAGTGAATCTGAACAGTTCTGCATCATAGGTGTATTTTCGTCTTCACAAGCTCCACAGTTCAGGACACATCAAACAGGAAAGAGAACAAGAACAACGTCCGGATTTATAAAGTAAATACACTCCGCACTGATCTCAGGCTGTGTGCCGTTCTGCTTTAGGATAAAGCTCCACAGCTCTGCATGGTACATCTGTGATAATATATAATAAGACGTGCCTAAGTCAAGGTCTTTGGCCTACGTGTATGTGGTGACATCAGCCCTTTATCCGTCTATTCTCCTTTGCTTTATCCGGGGTCGAGTCACAGAGGCAGCGGTCTGAGCAGGCCCTTCAGCATGTCCTGAGTCTTCCTCGGGGCCTCCTTCCATTCCAATAGGACATACCCAGAATACCTCTCCAGGGAGGTGTCCAGGAGGCATCAAGAACACAGGCCTGAGCAGTGGCTTTACTCCAAGCTCCTCCTGTGTGACTGAGCTTTTCACCTTATCTCTAATTGAGCGTCCAGCCACTCTATGGGAGAACCACCTGTATCCATCATCTTGTGTAGGAACATAGATTGACCAGTAAATCACGAGCTTTACCTTTTGACTCCTTTTGATCCGCCTGTCAATCTCACGCTCCATCCTTCCCTCACTCGTGAATGAGACTCGAGATACCTGAACTCCACTTGAGGCAGGGACTCTCCACCCTCCTGGAGAGAACAGGGCATCGTTTACAGGTCAAGAACCATGTCCTGAGATTTACGATAATGCTTATAAAAAGAGAAGCTTAAATATATTCATTGAATGTTTTCTGTCTTGTCCCGCTCAGCACATCAAAATATCAAATAAAATTCAGCCCCTTATAAATACATTCACAGAGCCTGCATACATTTGAAAGCCCCTGTCAGCCCCATACACCGCCTTAGATATTAAACTGTCTGATATCTACAAAATGTTTCACTGATCTCCCTCACATCCTCGCCAAAACATCAGGTTACCATAGCGACCAGGCTCTTTGTACAAGCCCTGTGCTTCATCATGACATTTCCCCATCACTCAGCGGGATCCATCAGGTCTCTGCTGCCCCAGACTCCACAGCGCAGTCCATAAATTTAGCCATTTGAAAGTCAAAGAGGGAACATTACACCTACTACATCTTCTTTATTGTCACTGCTAAAGCAGAGCTCAGTAATGACCAATAAACCGGCTCTGATCACAGGGGCTCCTTAAAAGCAGTCGCAGTGCACCTTTTGTAGAGTCCGTTCGGATTTTTTATTTATTTATTTTTAGAATAGAAACACAAGTACAACTCTGATCACAACAACAACAAAAAAAAAGGTCATACAGGTTTTGCTGTTTATATCCAATCATTTTGTTTGATGTCTAGTCAGTGGAGGTTTGCCTAACAGAACAGTAGCTTGGTTGGTAGTGTGGTTCAATCCTTGCTACCACTAGTGCATACTGTTAATGTGTCCATGGGCAAGACACTTTACCCACTTTGCCTCTATTGGTGCATAAATATGTGATAAAAGTGGCTGATTACATTTTAAAACCTATAAATACATACAGTACATACGTATTATGCAACTTTTCTGTAGGAAAGGGTGGCTCCTCCTTGTCTCCATGTTGCTTTGCACCAGAATGTTCCACAAGATGACGCAACATGTCTATCACCTTGGAAACAAGCAGGTGACACCACTCCACACATGTCATGTCATACATGTCGGATCTGTGAAGAAGCAACCCCAGCATGTGAAGAAGCCACCCCACGTGCATGTTACTTACAGTATTCTTGAACAATAACACCTATCATTGAACAAATGAAACATATACATTAATGCCCTACTGTGCAACATTTCCAGCAAAGCAATAGCGCACAGCAAAAAAACAAAATCTACCCAAGTTAAGATGACTTGAATTAAGAAAGTTTGATCATGATTTCAGTAAATTTCACTTGACAAGTAAAATGATTTTCCAGTGGAATCAGACTTTTTGCACTTAAAATAAGAAAAACAGCAACTTTTTGCACTCAAAATAAGAAACACAATTGAAAAACACACTTATTCCATTGGTAGATCATTTTATTTTTCACTCAAATAAAGTAAAATCCTCCTAATTTAAGTCATTTTAACTTACATAGACATAGTTTTTCTCCAGTGCATCTCTATAGACACAAGCAGATCTTGGACTCTCCAACAAAAAAGTTACGTAATCCAATTTTATTTAAAAATAGTACATTGATTTTGGATCGTGTTGAACTCAAAGCATTTTCTTGCTGAATGCATTGGTCATTACGGCACATTAACATTATAAATAATTATACTTCAGTAACATTACCTGTACTATCTGTTCTGCATACTTGATTTACTTGCAGTATTTACACGGTGCTTTTGTGTCAAACCTCTTGCGTCTTGTCTCAAAATGTCTCCCTCAGTCTCTCTCACTGCCTCCCCGACCTCTCCATTACAGGAAGCACCGACCACACGACTCCCCGAATGCTCCAGAAATCAATGCTATGGCAACACTGCACTAAGCTGTGGTAACACTGCACTACGGCTGATGCAGGCTACGGCCCACAGTTCTTACATGATACTGTTATGAGGCGGTTTCATTATTATTCCACTGACATTTTGCACACATTGCCACCATACGCGTCAGTGTTAATAAAAGGATGCTTATGTAAGACTGTATATCAGATATCACTACAGAATTATGAAAAGGCCTGTTTGACGTCTCCCACAGGGTCCAGTGAGTGGTCAGCAGTGAGGAGCCCTTTCACCTGCTCTAGTTATAGAAGCACGCAGCTACAGGAAAAGCTTATGGGCAAATGATGCAAGGTATAAAACGTATGAATGAAAAAAGTCCATACATGGTTGAAATAACTGATAATAACTTGAATTTTAATAGCCTTAATAGCACAATTACACAAAAATACTCAAGAGTTCTGCCTTTCTGCATGGAGTTTACATGTTCTCCCTGTGTCTGGGTTGGTTTCCTCTGGGCACTCTGATTTCACCCATCAATTCAAAACATGCAGAAAAGGTCAAATCCTTCAGCTAATTTAGACCTGACCAAGATTAGAAGCAAAATCACACTGCAGATTCCGCTGGTCTGGCAAAGAGTTTTAAAAATTTATATCAGGTTATTCAGCTTGTTTTCAGAGTTATTATTGACTTACTAGTTCTGAGTCTGCTTATTTCTAGTAGTAGTAGTTTATTTTAAGATGCAGTACTGTACTGACAGATAATTTCACTACTTTTAAGTCATTTTCAGATTTAATTGTTAATATCTTAAATCTAAGCGTAAACTTAAACTAAGAGGGGAATAAAGTGTAATTTATTCTTAACCTTGTGAATGTCTCCATAGTTGAAAAATGAAATGCTCCACAAGTCAGATCGATTGACAGTCACCTCTCCATAGATCTGATCAGTAACTTGACCTGTCGGTGTCACTTTCTTGTCGTCAAGTCAAAATTGGACTCTTCCTCAGAAAGGTGTCATAGCATAGTGCACCTTTAATAATACTGTTTGTTCATTACTCATTATGTGATGGTTCTTCTATCAGGTCTAGTACTGGTCCCAGATGCATATGACTAAAGCGCTGTGAAACCTGATTTTCCTGGAAGCAGACCGGCTGGATGACACTGCCCGTAAAGACCAAAGGTTAACCTGAAAGTACTTAAGCAGACCTGCTCTTAGATAAGGCCAAAGATCATCCACCAAAATCACTAAATGGATGTGAACATGGAACCTGGAACATGCTTTTAATGACCCAGACCTCACTCAAGACATGACACTAGTGACCCTCCTTACCACAGTCAAAAACGTGTAAAGTGTGTTCAGATTTTACAAGTTAAAAATTATATGTTGAAAATTATAGGAAGTAGAGCAGAGTTCACTATATATATATATTATTTTTAACCTTTTTTAACCAGGAAAGTCCCGTTGAGATTAAAAACCTCTTTTTCAAGGGAGTCCTGGCCTAGAGGCAGCAATAAATTCATACAGTTACAATGTTACAGATAAATAAAGAGGAGATAAAAACAATTATATAAAACAAGTGCATGTCATGGAGTTCGTCTCTAGGACTCGCAGTTTAGACTTGGGCTGAGTTTTGACTTAATCGTATGTCGTGCTTTGTGTCGTATACATGGGAACCGATTAATACCAGCGATCGTAGGTCGCAAGAATATCAAACCTGTTTGAAATCCACTCGCCTCTTGTGAGGGTTTCGCACAGTGGAAGTAGTTTGTATGGACCCTCTTAGTGTTCGTTAACAGTGATGACGCAGGCTCGGTTGTGCACGCATTTGGCAACAGGAGTACAGCAGAATTCAGCAGCTTGTCGAGCTCTGAGAGGATTATCGTCAGAAGATCGCAACTATTTCCTCAACAAGCCGACTTTGACAAACGGTGTCAGACTGCCAGATCCTTGTGTGATTATTGAGTAAAACTTAAAAACTTTAGTCCGCCGGTAGAATATCGATTCTGACAACCACACGCAGAACAACCAGACATTTTGGTGTTGGAAATGTTTTTATCTCCGTCTTCTTCTGTCCATGTTCAGTCTAAATGAACTGGAATGAATGGGGAACGATGACACTTCTGTTGCCAAAAGGTGCGCACAGCTTTTTTTTTTTTTTTTTTATCACTTCTGCCCTAAAAGGTCTATAGTGTGAGAACATGAATTGTGAACTGTGGACAGTGTACACTTGGCATTATTTGTTAAATATGAATTTATCTGTTACAGTTTTAGCCCGGTGTACTACGGAGTTACAGAAGTATTTCGACCGCTAAATGAATCACTTTGTTTCATATGCGTCCTGCTGCGCGCTGTGTGGAGGTATATTCAATTAAACTAGACTGGACGACTGGCAGGTGAACCTAATCCTGCCTCATAATGACTTTGTGCAGTGAATTGGCCAAACAAAGCGGCTCTCTGTAAAAGCTTGTTTCTTTTGCGGGGCACTCGGTCACACCTTTGTCTCGGAAATGGAAATTTAAGCCAATGTCAAATGGCAGGAACATTTAAGTTACAATCAATTTAGCTTATTTGGCAGACTTACCTTTACTTTAGGGGCAATTGTGTAGCTCTTATATACCTTAAATTGCAGCGGCTATTGTTCTGTCACTGTGTTTCATTACTAATATGTTGATGCTTGATGAATGTAAAAAAGAAAAGAGAGAAAGAAAGACTCAGACGCATACAAAAAGAAAAGAAAAGAAATAATACAGCACAAAATATGTATCAGTGTTGGTCTCCAAAGTCATGGCATTTGTGTCTATTCAGTTGGGTCACTTTTAATTGAGCACATCTATTTTATAAATGATCTTATTAATAGGTTTATACTGTGATAAATGAGAGCAAAAATTGTGTTTGTTCTTTCCAGTAACAAAAAATGTACTTTTTTAATTCTCCAACTGAAACACATATTGTTGTTGTGGCTGCAGAAATATGGAATCGACTGCAGCTCTTCTTAGTTCATTTGTGGCTAATTTATGTTAATGTAACTCTTGAATTAAATTATAACTGTTTTAAATAATTGTTTTGCTTCTCATTACAGTCCTGTATTCATTTATTTTGTTATTGATTATTGTGTAAACCCATAGATCACTGAATAAGTAGGTCATGTTCTATGTTTTTGAATTAAAATAAAGGTTTAATGCAAAATCCTAAATGTCTGTTCTGTTGACCGAGAACTTTCATCTCTCGTGTCTAAACAAATATACTAGATATTGATTAAATTAAATGGAAATGCAAAACTAAACCATGCCTCAAAACATCTCAATAACAGCATAACATAATCTGTGTTTACCTTTAGAATGAAAGTATCTCACCCCCATGTTGCAAAGAGACGAAACTAGATTCTCAAAAACAACTTGTGGGTTATCTTCCTTCCTCTGACTTTCCTCTTCAGCTTTCTGTGAGAAAATCAGAGAAATGGTTTCAGGGAACAGCAGGAGGGACAGAATCCTCTTTCATTGTAATAGGCCTCTTTCTTCACACAGAAGCTGGATGTAAAATATGTAGAAGGATTGTGTGGAGGAGCAGATCCGCTGAGCTGTGCTGTAGAATCCAGCTTTAGTCTGACAGTGGGGATGGGCTCCTGTCTTGAACTACCGACAGTGATGAGAAATTATCTTGAAAATCTGCTGGTAAATGAGCTTCTAACATAAACATCATACCTGAAGTTGTATTTCGCTGCATTCACGCTGGTTTCAGTAAATAAAACATTCCCCTGCCTCTGAGCCGCAGATAATAAATGGTTTGAATTTTCCCTGAATTTTGCTGCATAGCAGGAAAAAACCCTGTAGGTTTTTTTATTAAGTCCATAAATTATCACTCTTTCTAAGCCTTAGATGTAGCCCTACGTCATTTTCCCATATGGGAAGTGCCCGATCTGGAAATTCAAGTCGATGCATGTAATAAATCATCTTTGGCACCAGTACTGAACCCTGTGGCACACCATAGCACCAGTTCCTTATTCTAACGTCCTTCTACTATTTTTATTGTTTTTTTTGTTTTTTTACTGTCAAATATATATGCACAGATGCCATTTAAAATATATAATGTTTTGTTTCAAATTGGTAATTGCTATGGCACTAAATAACTAAACACTAAATGTTTTTGAGTATAAATTTCAGTAGCAAAACTGAGTGAATATTTCTCAGTAACCATATATTCTTATCTTATGATTTAGCATCATGTACACAGGAATCCTACTTCAGAACTTCATAATAAAAATTGCAGCCCTTGTAAGCTACAGAGCCAGACTGTCTGCAGAGATGATTAGTTTAAAGTGGCACCCTGATTTGACTGTGCTTTACGTCCTCTATTAAGTTGAAAATTCTAGTCATTTAGCTGTGGTGTGTATAATGTGTTGGGAGTTTGTTGAAGTCGCAGGCTGAGCGGGTGCAGTGTGGGTGTAATGATGTCTGTCCTGATCTCCTCACAGTTAAAGAGCTCACCTCAGCTCACCCAGCTCCTGTTAGAGCCTCTTATAGTCACACAGTATGCTAATCCACATGCTAATGACAGCATGAGTGGATGTCTGTGGAGAGTCCTCATTTATCACTTTCTGACCAATGACTTATTTCACTGCTTGAACAAATTAGAAAGTTTGAAGTTATACCTTCCAAAGCCTCTTCTTCCTGGCATTTAATACTACCTAGTCAGGTTATCTTGGTGTTTTATTGTAGCTTGTGTTATTTGTATATATGCATATGTATTTCTTCTGTTTTTGTTTACTTCTACCTGGAATTTCGGGCAGTTCATAACATTGGCACAGCTACATACGCATCAGCTTCAATTTACACCAGAGGGTACAGAGCTGCTCCTGTGACGCTGCCTCTGTGGATTCTCACATTTAAACACTAAACTTTTTACATTGTTTATGTACTGATTGTTGATTAGATGAATTATGTTTTAAATCCCAAAAACAAAAGTTGACAACAACAAAGACGATGTTTTGCAGTGATAACGAGCCGTATCTACGGAGCTTGCACAAAGTTGTTCTTGTAAAGTTGCTGTCTGATGTCTGAAGTGTTTTATATTTATTCTCCACGGGTGTAAATTTTCTGAAGTCCGTCATGAATCATTCCCTAAGCTCCTGGATGCGACGCACAGGCTTTACACGACTGTAGTGTTTTTAAAGAACGTATTTTGAAAGGGCATCAGAAGTTATTATTATTATTTTGACACCACGTGCTTATTTCCTGTCTTTCCCCTGATAAAAAGCTTGGAGATGCTCTGCTGATGCTGCAAAATTTGAACTCCAAACTATTTTGAGCAGCGCCTGGCGTAATGACGGCCATATGACACTGCTGGTGTAAACTGTCCGGTTAAAATGGAAAACCAAACCCGCACGTCTGCTGCTCATATGCTTCGGTTCCCACTTTGGTGTAAAATGGGGGTTATCTGAAGCACTTTGGTCAGCTGAAGTTGTTTTAAATGTGCTACATAAATAAACTTGAACTGAATTCCACATAAGTTTTCCTTGGCAGTTGATTTGGCTGTACGTTTTGATCATTCAGTTTGTGTAAAGTGGATGTTTTGCACAAAATCTACTTTCTCTGGGCTTTCTACTATGTTTTTCCCTAATCAAAAAGATGCCTGACGAAGTTTTAGATGTCACCCATGCAGGTTTGAGCATTTTAGCAATCTCCTGTACAAGAATTTTTCATATAAGAACAGGATACAAAACAACACAACTTCACAAACTTGATGCGATGTGTCGTAGTTTCATTAGCAGGATGAACTCTGACTGTGTTGTGATGAAGGGGGAGTAAGGCGACGGTGGCCTCAAAGCATCATAAACAAAACTGAATACTTTCTTTATTTGGCGAATTTTCAAAACAATAAATGAATATGTTATGTGTTATAATTAATACCCCGCAGAAATATAACGCAGAGTTGTAGCAGAGACTTACCCTGCAGAAAACAGTAGAATTAATCTTGCAAATGCCTCAGAGTCCAAGCTCAGTTGACATTTGTTAGCTCTAATGATTGAATGTTTATTTGTGCAACCTGTCATTATATTAAATAACACAGACTAATTAAGCAGCTGAAGTATAGTCACAGTTCATGCTCTTTTTCAAAACACTCCGCTTTTGTTTTCCTCACAGTCCTCCAACACGAGCGCCGTCGCGTCTGTATTCTCGGTTGTCATTTGAAGTAACATAAACCTAAAGTACTTCGCAGTATCTCGTGAAGTGTGGAGGTGGGTGATTGGACGCTGCGGGTCGGGGGGAGCGCGCTGATTGGTTACGGACACGGGCTTTCTGATTGGCGGAGATGAAAGAGAATTCTGGAGCCACAACAAACACTCTCACCCGAGGCGGCCATCTCCACCGCGACCGATGCAGCCCTGTGTGAGAAATGTGCACGGGCAGATATACGGTTACATAAGATTGCGTGTACAGTGACATATATGTGCTGTCAGTGGGGTTTGGCGTCCAGGATTGGTCCCTGTAGAAAGCTGCTGATTCCTTGATTGGGAGATGGGTTTAAATTTTCGCTTTTCTTCCTTCTACGCGTGGATCTCGAAAGATTTGGATTCCACTGGAGGGTCTGTCAAATGCTTTTCTTTGTCTGGAATGCTTCACAGTGCGGCATTAAACCTTTCTATCTCCATGGAGGCCAGACCAGAGCAAGTTACAGGTCAGATCTGTGGAAAAGCAACCCCGTCCACAGTCTGAACGCCTGTTTTTCTCTGCATTTTTGAGCAATAAATCCAGTTGTAATTGAATAAATGTAAGGTAGAGCTGTTTAGGCAAAGCAATGGCATCTCCACAGAAGCAAGCAGGTGACATACCCTCCAGCAGAAAAGTTACACAATACACCTTTAAGGGAATCATTTCATGGGTTACAGGATTGAGTAGGAAGAAAATATATCATAGAGCTGCTGATACAGGGAAGCCACGGGGTCTTAAGTCTTACAAAGGTGTTAAATTTCATGTTCCTAAAGCAAGGCCTTAAAAAGTCCTAAATTATGTTGTCCAAGTCTTATTTTTTTCACAACGGTCTTAAATTTCATGAGCCTATTTTTTGTAAACTCAACCGGGCTGCAGTGCAACGTGAGACAAGACTATGTGAGAGCTCAGTTTGTCTTGTTAGAATGTTATAAATGATGATTTTTTTGGCCATTTTACAAGCGACGCATATGACTATAAATGAGTTCTGAATGAGATTTTATAATATGAGTATTTTTTGTTATTTAAAACAGTGAGTAATGGTCATTATTAGAATTGGATCTGGTGTTTTTCGCCCGCGTAATGGGTGAGATGTTGGACTTTTTTTCATTCATTCTATTTTCATTTAAGTGAGTTTTTAAAAGGTCTTGAAAAGTCTTAAATTTGGGGGAGTCAAACATGGGGATACCCTGTGATAACAAAATATATCCCCTTTTTATTATTTAACTTTTTTTTATGGGGTGGGTGGGGAGTCTCTGCCTCAAGTGGAGGAGTTCAAGTATCTCGGGGTCTTGTTCACGAGTGAGGGGAGGATGGAGTGTGAGATTGACAGGCGGAGCGGTGCAGCGTCGGCAGTGATGCAGTCGCTGTATCGGACCGTTGTGGTGAAGAGGGAGCTGAGCCGAAAGGCGAAGCTCTCGATTTACCGGTCAATCTACGTTCCTACCCTCACCTATGGTCATGAGCTCTGGGTAATGACCGAAAGAACGAGATCGCGGATACAAGCGGCCGAAATGAGTTTCCTTCGCAGAGTGGCCGGGCGCTCCCTTAGAGATAGGGTGAGGAGCTCGGTCACACGGGAGGAGCTCGGAGTAGAGTCGCTGCTCCTCCACGTCGAGAGGAGCCAGCTGAGGTGGCTCAGGCATCTGGTCCGGATGCCTCCTGGACGCCTCCCTCGGGAGGTGTTCCAGGCATGTCTCACCGGTAAGAGGCCCCGGGGAAGACCCAGGACACGCTGGAGGGACTATGTCTCTGGCCTGGGAACGCCTCGGGGTCCGTCCGGAGGAGCTGGTGGAAGTGGCTGGGGAGAAGGAAGCTTGGGAGCCCCTGCTTAGACTGCTGCCCCTGCGACCCGGCCCCGGATAAGCGGAAGAAGATGGATGGATGGAACTTTTTTAACTCTATATTGTTTTCTCTTAAAATGTATTTGGTGTTTTGTATGTTGTTTTATCCCCTTATCAACATCTGCGAACACTTCAGATTGAAAAGCCTTTTCTGTAATGCTAATTTGCCATTCAAACATGTTCATTTTTTGCTTTTTTATTTTGTATACAATTTCAGTTAATTACACAAAAAGAACATTGTTGGCATGGATACAATAATATAGGTGTGTACATGTTACAAAGTTGTTGTTTTTTTTACATATTTTCTGCTTTTACTGCATTTTTTTTACTGTTTCCAATGAAATTACACTTAAAATACACTTTAAAAATGTAAATGTAAAAGTCACACACTGATATTGTGTAGTTCTATATATGAAGACTCCAGTTTCCGTCGTGTCTGCCTCATTTCCCCAGAGAGGAACAGGAATGGACGCCGCAGTGGACTGAGACTTGTATTAGACCCGACCTCCGTCCCTCCTCTGCTCAAACAAGACACATTATTGAAAACAACAAATATTTTGGGCAAACTTTTCCCTCCACAGACCTGCAGGATTATTGCCTTGGACACTCTCTCTGTTTCTCTCTATTTATCTGTCCCTCTCTCGCTTGACTCCCTCTTTCTCCCTCATCTCTTTCTCTCTCTGTCTCTAACGCTCAGTGTCTCTCTCTGTTTCTGTCTCCGTCTCTCTTTTTTCTCTCTCACTGTCTCTCTCTGTTCTTTTTCTCTTGTCTCTCTATCTTGTCTCTCTCTTATCTGTGTCCCTCTCTCTCACTTTTTTCTCTTTCACTGTCTCTCTATTCTCTTTCTCTCTCTCTTGTCTCTCTGTCTCTTTTTCTCTCTTATCTCTTTCATCTCTTTCTCTCTCTCTCTCTCGTTTCTCTCTATGTCTTTCCCTGCTCTTTCTCTCTCTCTTGTCTCTTTATCTCCCATTTCTCTCTTGTCTCTCTCTTATCTTTTTCACTCTGTCTCTTTCTCTCTCTTATCTCTCTCGTCTCTTTTTCTCTCTCTCGTTTCTCTCTATGTCTCTCCCTGCTCTGTCTCTCTCTCTCTTGTCTCTCTGTCTCCCATCTCTCTCATATCTCCCTTCTTGTCTCTCTCATCTATGTCTCACTCTCTCTCGGTCTCTCTCTTTTCTCTCTCTCTTGTCTTTCTCTCTGTATCTCTCTCTGCTCTCTTTCTCTATATCTCTTTCTTTTCTTTATCTGTCTCTTTCTCTCTCCCACCTCTGTCTCTATATCTCTTTCTTTTCTTTCTCTCTCTCTTTCTCTCTCTCCCATCTCTGTCTCTATATCTCTTTCTTTTCTCTCTCTGCTCTCTTTCTCTCTCTTATCTCTGTCTCTCTGTGTTTCTCTTTGTCTCTTTCTCTCTCGTCTCTCTCTCTTGTCTTTCTCATCTCTTTCTCTCTCTCTCTCGTCTTTTTCTCTCTTTCTGGGTTGAATGTTTTTCTAGTGGATATTTATTATTTGCTCATTTATTTTATACAATTACAATTACAGTCAATTGCAAACGTATTCAAGCAGGAAAAATACGATGACCAACTTTTTCTATATACATATATTTCCCATTATAGAGTGCAAATTCATGCATGTAAATTTCATGCAATTTACACAATAGTTATCTGCCAAATATAAATAAATTACAAGACTTTTTTTGCTAAATAAATGCATAAACAAAAATAAAAAAAAAGTCTTCCTTGTGCGTAAATTGTCTCTCTGACAGAAGTAGAGGTATTCTGTTTCGGAACTCACTATTTCTTCCTGTATTTTTGTACGTTTCTTCTCAGTGTTTTTCCACAAACTGCCACTTGATTGATATAAAACTATGATAAATGATTTCCACAGGTACTGTCCAAAAAAACCCTGAAAACCTTTAAAGGTCCTTTATTACGGTAAACTGACTCTTGTGAACTTTAGGCCATGTGAGAACGCTGTTACCTCCTCAAAAACAGACCTGGAGTTGTTTTGTTTCATTTCATTCATGCTTGAGTAATCCGTTATTATTTGTGTCCATCTCCAAAGCTCAAAATGCTCTGTTCCACCTTGTGATGTCATGTAGTGGTAGTTTTCAAGTTAACAGCTACTGTTCCTCTTTTGTTCAGTAGAGATGGACAATTGTAGGTGGGAAATCATCCAAATGACTCTAGTGAACGTCTATGGCGTTTAAAAACACAGCGGAGCCCTTCCTCTATTACCACGTGACATCACAAGGTGGAACTTAGTGTTTTCTGTTTGAGGAGAGCCTAAATATGCAGCTCTTGTGACATGTGTGAACAAAACAAAACGCAACCCCATGATGAGGAAACGATAGTATAACACAGATTAGAAAATGGCGTAATATGGGCTCTTTAAACATGACCTGAGGATTTAAATTTGACTTTCTCACTCTAAACCCTTATAAAAATGATTGTGCAGTCTGAGTGCCCGAGCTCCCTCCGAGCCTCCTGTGGAGACACTGATAGCAGTTTCCATATGAGCTCCAAGTGGACCGGCAGCTCTCCTCATGAGCGGAGATGGAGGCAGATCCGGGGGCAGATCCAGAGGGCCACAGAGGCTGAAAAGCTGCTTATCTGGCCCCAGTGTCCCGCGCCTGCAGCCGGGCCGTGCTCCGGTCGGGCCCCTGATCGCTGCCTGTGATGATGGCTCTTCAGGGGGACACAGCAGCTGCAACGGGGGCCATGGAGCGCAGGCTCATGTTTCAGACACGACTCACAGTTAGAATCTGATACTCCCCACTTGATTCTATTGAGAGGCTGATTGAATAAAGAGTTGTGACGCACTGTGGAACATTTGAGTCATCGCCACATGGGAAAGATGATAGGCTCTTGACGATGTTTTTTCTGATTAACAGCTTAATAAGGTTACTATCTTCTTTCTATGTCAAAACAAGAATTATACTCGTCCGATGTGAACTCTTCGTGGAAAACGTTTCTCCAAATTCAGTCAAATGTCGCAAATGAAAATTGAATTCTGGAAGTCGGTTTTCAAAGCTTTTCTACTTGTTTCTCCTTTTCGTTTACCCTCTCGCAGTTACATTACGATTGATTCATGCTTCACGTTTGAGTCATCTTTAATCTCTTAGAGCCAAGACGTCATATTGCAGATGAACCCCCGTTTTCGCCCACTGCTCTCTGCTTCTACAGTTACACTTTCTTAATTGGTGATACACGTAGCTTACTCATTCTCGCTTACTCATTCTGGTACGAATGATAAATCACTGGCTCGCTGGCGTGATGAGCATCTACCCGTGCTCTTTGTTGTGACATTTGCGGCGACGTCAGCTCCCACTGGGCACCGCAGTTTTCAAACAGGGAAGTAAGCACACTTGTTTCTCGTAGAGAGTCGTTTTAGATGAATATTACAATTTAAAATGTGCAAATTCGAACAAAATGATTAAACAGTGTCATAAATTATAACTTTATAGCAGACACAAGCATAATATTTCTTCTTTGAGATCAGCTAAGTAGCTTCTTCAGTTCTGACAGCGTTCTCGCACGTCTGAAGTGAGGAGATACTGTAAAATACTAAATAAGAGCTGGGGCATTTATTTGCTTCAATCGCTTAACGGACCAGGCTTTTATTTGAGACCAGGCGGCAATTTGGGGCAAGCGATTAACTCCTTCCTCACAAAACTCGGAAAATATGGGGCTCAAATTCTATTAACCAGTATGACTATGGCTTACAGTTTTTGCGGTACATCTCAGAGGAAGCGTCGCGGTTATACGATGGCCTGGTGACTACTTTCTCCATCTTTTCCGCCTCGTCCCCCGCCTTTCCTCCCCACTTTGCCACAACTTTCCTCTATGATGACATCGCCGGCTTCCTCCGAATTGCCAGACTGAAGTAGCATTACCGAAACATCTCACGGCTGCTTCTCCCGAGTTTTCCTCTGCATATTTTATCACAGAAAGTTTAAAGTTTAAGTTGTATTTTTTTCCCTGCACTGGCGCCACGGCGATCAACAATGTGGTCAAAGACGGACTGAAAGAAAGTACGAAAGGGTACGTAAAAACAAAACGAAGAAGAAAAACGAGCAGCGTCAGTGGTCACGTCTTCTTCCTTGATTTTTTATTTATTTTTTAATACATTTGACTCAGCGTTTAATTGGAACCTGGAGTTATTTTATCAAAATCTACACCTGTGTCAGATATTATTGGGTATTTTATGGTAAATTCACTTAGAAATTTACAGTAGTTTACAGTAAGAAGTATCCAACAGTACCACACCAAGTCTACATAAGTGAGAATGGCTTTGGATTTTTAATTAATACAAAACTTTATTATTATATTTTAATTTACTAAAATCTATGCCTGTCCAACTGCAAACCATACTGATGAAGCTCTATAATTCTTAATACATTTTTCCATCTTACAGCCCAAATCCAAGGATATACACTACCAGTCAAAAGTTTGGACACACCTACTCAATTATTTTTTATATTTTTACTCCTTTCTACATTTCATATACTTACAGAAGACATCAAATATACAGTATGAAGCAAGAGCTATGGGACAATGTCCATCCATCCATCTTCTCCCGCTTAATCCATCTGAAATCAGGGCTGAAATTATCCAAATGATTCTGCTGAAGTTGTATGAAGTTTAAAAACACATGACTTTTTTTTCTGTTTGAGAGAGGAACTCAGTCTAAATATGCAGTTTTTGTGTGTTAAACTTGTGCAAATAACACAAAACAACTCCAGGTCTGTGTGTCGCTTAATCCAGCTGGGTCAATGGCCTATGAACCCCTCTGCGGGTGGTGAGCCCACAGGAGGGTAGTCGTCATAGTCCTTGATGTTAGTTCATAGGGGTGCGGGCATGTTTTAGGTTGATGGAGGAAACCGGAGGAAACCCATCCAGACACAGGGAGGAACATGCAAACTCCACACAGAAAGGCCCAGGCGACATGGGGATCGAACCCACAACCTTCTTGTTGTGAGGCCTGAGTGTTGCCACTCAGCCACCGTGTGGAACAATGTAGTAATGAAAAAGTGAAAAGTGAAATAACTCTTCTACTGTCTTTTCCATTTTTGTCAGATTTCTTTCTTAAGCTATGTAAGAGCTTGAACTTATTCAATCTTTTCTTCTTTATCTTTCCATATATCTGACTTCGTATATTTGATTTCTTCCATATCCATCAAAAAAAAAAGTAGAAAGTAATAGCAAACAAAATGAGAAAAAACTGAGAACACTGAATGAGAGAGCGTGTCCAAACTTTTGACTGGCCGTGTATCTCATCTTCAGTAGATTTTAGTACATCGTGTCCTGGGAATAATGAGTCCAAAATGTGAATACGCTGAATAAATGCAGTGCGGGAATCTGACCGTCGCTCTCCGTCTCACTCGTGCTGTGCTCAAGGGCGCTGTGCTGAGTTGTGCTGGAGGCTGGCGTAGTTATAAGGCAGGATGGATGAGCGTGGCGTCCTTTAAAGCTCTTCTGGGTACGGGGAGGATGAAGGCTTCGTCGGGGAAGGTTTTCTTATTAACGTGATTTGTCAGAGGAAGATGACGTATGGTGAAAATGGCAGAATTCAAATGTGGGTAAATGTCAGTGGAACAGCGTGGGTTCAAAGAGTAAGAACAAATTCATATCCACGTTTAAGTCGTTTAAGTCGTTTTTCTTAATATATTTACTTGGGTTGTTAAAAGTAGATACTAACTCACAGTAATACTACTATTAAAAAAGGTACGGATACTAAAAAAGTCACATTAATAGGACAGAAGTGAACCTTTGTGGAATAGTTTTAGAACTATTTTTAGCTATATAAGAGCACATAGACTCGTATACACTCGTGGACCACTATGGAATCTATCTGGACCACTGAAGGATTCCACAGATATAAGACCACATGGTAACAGAAAAGAAAGCACTATGATTTAATACTGAAAATCACCTTCTATTGTCTAAGTAAGGAGTGTTTGTATCATCATCGTAGTAGTGGAATCGGTGCTGACAATCCAACTCCAGTTTTCTATTTTGGTATCATGATAAAATGTTCCATCCATCCATCCATCTTCTTCCGCTTATCCGGGGCCGGGTTGCGGGGGCAGCAGTCTAAGCAGGGGCTCCCAAGCTTCCTGCTCCCCAGCCAATTCCTCCAGCTCCTCCGGATGGACCCCGAGGTGTTCCCAGGCCAGCCGAGAGACATAGTCCCTCCAGCGTGTCCTGGGTCTTCCCCGGGGCCTCCTACTGGTGGGACATGCCCGGAACACCTCCCGAGGGAGGCGTCCAGGAGGCATCCGGACCAGATGCCCGAACCACCTCAGCTGGCTCCTCTCGACGTGGAGGAGCAGCGACCCTACTCCGAGCTCCTCCCGTGTGACCGAGCTCCTCACCCTATCTCTAAGGGAGCGCCCGGCCACTCTGCGGAGGAAACTCATTTCGGCCGCTTGTATCCGCGATCTCGTTCTTTCGGGTAATGATAAAATGTTCTCATGTTAAATTCCAGGGCTGAAAAAGAAGGGATGAAGCTATTGTATGTAAATGACTACATACAATTACTGCTGCAGAGACTATTTCTTTTAGCATCCGAGTGCCAAAGACTTTCAAGGGCCCATATGGCTCTTTGTTCTGATGTTATAATGTTGTTTCTTCATCAAAAATACAGTATATCTGGAGTTTTGGAGCATTTTGAGATTTGGAGATGCAGACAGATATAAAGGGCGACTCAAACATGTGTGAATGAAGCAAAACATAACTCCAGATATGTTTTTGATGAGATTACAGTGTTACAACATGGCTCAAAGGCCCTATATTATGTAAAATGACTCTTGCGTGTTTTATGTTGTTCTCTCCTCTTAAACAGACCTGGAGTTGTGTTTTGTTTCATTCACACATGTTTGAGTAATCCTGCATTATTAGTCTGTCTACATCTTCAGTAGTAGTGGTTAACAGCTAAATTTTACTTGTAGTTTAGTAGGGTTTGGCAAATCCAAGGCTGAGATCATCAAAATGGTTCTAGTGAAGGTGTGTGGAGTCTTAAAACACAGTGGAGCACTTTGTCTACTGTGTTTTCTGTTTGAAAAGTGTGGTAATGAAGCAAAACACAACTCTGGACATATTTCTGATGGGGGAACGACATTGTAACATACAGAAGATCATAAAGTAGCATAATACCGGCTCTTTAACGTTCACAAGAGTCTTTTTTGCATAATAGAAACCTTTAATCAGGCATATGTCACTTCGCCCACTACACTCTTGAGGTGAAGAGGAAGCCTATTCTAACACAGTCCATGAAGAAGTGTCACGCTGGTTCGGAGGAGACTGACTATTACTTTTTTTTGTCTGGATGCAGTGATTCTTGTTAAATGTTATACCAACAACAAATCCTAGATCACCACTGAGGTAAAACAGAGCGCTTTGTGATACTGCTATTGGACACTCAAACCAAAGTACATGAAGGAACCTCTCAGACAAGGGGGTGAGGTGGGTTAAGTGTCTTGCCCGAGGACAAAACAGCAGCATTCATCTGTGGGAGCCGGGATCACAAAGCCGACCTGTAGGTCAATCAGATCAGTGGACAAACAAACCAACTCCCAACTGAGCTGCTGCAAAACACTGAAAATTGTCTGGATCGGATATCAGCTCTCAAAGTTCAGTCGATATCCAGGCTGGAGGTATAAAGTGATGTAATAAAATTGCTTTGCTAGTTGAAGTTTTTTTTATTTCTGCTCTGTATTTGATCTAAAACATCTGTATTTGGCTAAAACATCTGGCGTCTGGCTGTCTGGGGGTTTTAGACTTGCTCAACAAAGATTGATTTTAGAGTTGATCAACAAAGGCCCACGTCCAGAAACCGCACGTTCTGTCCTGAAACAGAACACATGCATTTTGGGGCAGACTGTGGCTAGTTCACGTGCATGGGGTCTTTTAGCCTATTGTGAAACTAAGTAAAGGCAGCTGCATGTGGAAATTATGACTAGTGACACCGTAGGGCCGAGTAAAGACACTCAATGAACTTCTATTTCACATGTGTCAAACATGCGGCCCGGGGGCCAGATCCGGCCCTCCAAGACCTTTAATCTGGCCCTCGGCTGATTTTTCTATTAAAATACTTAAAATTTTCTGATTTTTCTGTTAATTTTCTGCACCGTTTAGCATAGCAGCATCTCCGGCATTTCTGTACGTTGCAACTCCCACCAGAGCAGCACAAATGAAGACTTTCCTCTTTCCAAACGCTCTTAAAGGACGATCGTTTTGACTGTCGACCGTGACCCTCATCAGCAAAATGTCAAAAAATGAGAAAAGCAGATGCTGAGTTCAGGATTTCCCAAGAAAAATAGTCTAATTCTTATTTGTTGACAGAGGTGAATGGGAAATCTGTGCTCAGTGTGTTTGGAACAAGTGGCGTTGCTCGAGGAATATAATCTTAAACACCACTACGAGACACGGCGAAAAATACTAAACTTGAAGAGAGAACTTAGTTTTCTGATTCGGCCCTTTTGGGATCAAAGTAGGCTGCATACGGCCCCCGGACCAAAATGAGTTTGACACTCCTGTTCTATTTCGAAACAAACTGAACCGTCCGCCTCTTTCTCCTTCTTTGCTCCTTGGTCAGACAAAAGATTGTTATCTACACTGAATAAAATAACTCATGGGATGAACACAATTAAATAGTGGACACTTGTTGCACTCAAGTCATTAAATTAAAATTTCCTTGACGCTTTGTGTTGCCTCAACGTGAAATATAAACCAAACCTAATTTCAAATACCTAAACATGTTCATTACACATTTTACAGGTTTTATGTCTGTGAAATCCCTCAGTTGTCCAGGTAGGATCCATAGCAAAGGAGGAATTCAATTCTGTTAAAGAAACTGTAAACAAGTAGGTATGTTAGTTTCAGAGTAGTTTCAGTGTAGCTGGCTCCTCCCTTCAGACAAATATAAGGCAATGTCCACCAGCTTTCTGGCCAGAGCCTGACTGAGCTGCAAAAGATAAAAGATAGATTAAAAAAAAGACTTTTGTCCAGGTAACAGAATTGAATTTCTCCTTTGCTTTGTAGGTAGGTTAAATTAACATGATTTAATCTTATCACTTTCAGTTCGACCACCTAAAAGAATATTCAAAAAAAGCAAAAAAGCAAATGACACAGCGTAAGAACGTTCAGTCTTTATTTTCAGATTAAGAAGTTTAGAAGTGCTTACATTGCATATAACATTAAACAGTTCGGAAAGCTCTTTTCTTCCAAGCCGTCAAACAATAATAAATGTGCTGAACAATGTGCAAAAAAATCACATTCAACTTAAAGATCTGGTAAACATTTATTTCCCTCATGTATTTTAAAACTCTGATCTATCTTTTTGATTCACGGTGTGTCAAATTTGTTTCTATATAATGGACATTTCTGACTGGTAATGGCTGTAAATCCATGATGACTTCTTAACCTGAACTAAACCTAATTTCAAACTGATTTTATAATTTTAGTTTGTATTTAACACAGTTTTTTTTCTAGTGTTAGTGTACTTAAAGCAAAATTAACAAAAGTGAACTCCTCAAATATTTGACTCCTGGTCCTGACTCCAAAACTTCCAGCAGTAAATTCAGTTTTTCTTCATGTGCGCTCAGCCATCAATTAAAGATATAAGAAAGGAGTTGAGTTTTGTTTCATTCACACACATCCTTTATTATTAGGCGCTCTATATCTCCAGAGCTCAAAATGTGGCCATACCGGCTCATCAAAGCCTGAACCCGTCAGATCTCAGAAGCTCAGCAGGGTCTGGTTAGTACTTGGATGGGAGACCACTGGAATTCCAGGTGCCACAGTGGGGCGCCACTGGCAAAAACTGTGGTAGTGTCCTTAGGCAAGGCACATCACCCACATTGCCTAGTATGAAAGTGGTGTGTGTGTGAGTGTTGGTGGTGGTCACAAGGGCTGATGGTGCAGATTGGCAGCCTCGCTTCCGTCAGTCTGCCCCAGGGCAGCTGTGGCTACAATAGTAGTTACCACCACCGGGTCTGGAGTGAATGAATAATGCTCTGTAAAGCATCTTTGAGTGTCCTGAAAAGCACTATATAAAACTGATGCATTATTATTATTATTATTAAAATGCTCTGTTCCACCTTGTGATGTCATGAAGTGGTAGTTTTCAAGTTAACAGCTTCTTTTACCTTTAGTTCAGTACAGATTGGCAATTTCAGGGCTGAAATTATCCAAATGATTCTGCTGAAGTTGTATGAAGTTTAAAAACACATGACATTACAACATATTTTTTTCTGTTTGAGAGAGGAACTCAATTTAAATATGCAGTTTTTGTGTGTTAAACTCGTGCAAATGACACAAAACACAACTCCAGGTCTGTTTGCGATGAGGAAACAACATTATAACAAATCAGCGTGTATTTTATGAGAACATTTTGGTTTGTCCTCTTGCAATAACAGTCACGGGGATTTGTCAGATCAGATAAACACCCATCACCACCCATCTTTCCCAATTTGAAAATACATTATTTTGAGTGCTGTTTAATTCCGGCTTCATTTGATGACAATTTAGCAGGCGGGTCGGTGGGAGCAGAGAGACTCTTTTGCATTAAAGAAGTGGTGCTCCAGCTCATTTTGTTGACAGCGGTGACGGAGTAAAAACACAAGAGGATGTAGCGTCCCCCCGGAGATGAGACAAAAACACTCTCACTGATCAGGCTTTGATTAGGACGACCAGATGACTGATATCAAAACACAGGAAATGGAGAAACCTGCGGTAACAAATAAGAAAAAGATGAAAAACACTTAAAAACCTGAGACTTATCTGGTAGGCATTAAAATATTTGGTTGGACATGTCATGAGCAGGGGTGCACATAACTTTTTCAGTGAGTTACTCAGGTGAGTACCAGGAGATGGAGTTTGGTACTCACTCATTATGTAGCGAGGTCTTAAAAAGTGCCATCTTCCTCACTGTCCTCCATGTCGCCCCCACTGTCCTCCGTGTCACTCCCACTGTCCTCCTCTGTTTCGCCCCCACTCTCCACTGCTTCCGCTCCCTGCATGGTAGATGATGAAGATGCTGCAGATGCACCTC
This sequence comes from Odontamblyopus rebecca, assembly GCA_030686955.1. Classification (NCBI taxonomy): domain Eukaryota; kingdom Metazoa; phylum Chordata; class Actinopteri; order Gobiiformes; family Gobiidae; genus Odontamblyopus; species Odontamblyopus rebecca. The sequence goes on from CM060672.1 coordinate 7,154,737, forward strand.
TTTGTCTTTGGTTGAGCCTGCGATTAGCTTGTCGCTGTTCCTCATTCAGTTTATCTCGCCATCTGCTAAGTGGGCGACTGGACAGTTCTTCTCGGCTAGCTTGTTTATTAGCAATGGCTTGCACCACATTCGTATGCTCTTTGCTCTTTTCGTGCTTGTCAAATAAAGGATGGTTGAAATTCTTTGAACCTTTATAAAACGCACCTGTTTTATCTGCTAGGTGTGGATGTGAGCGGCAAAGCTTACACCACATTTCAGTGCGTTCATCGTTAGCTTCAAGCCACTGCACATCTTGAAGCCACTTTTCCGAAAAAAGTATTTTCTTCGGCTCTGGCTCCGGTTGGTGTTTCTTTTGTAGGTGGGGAAATGCCAAAGAAGCTGCTTAATGTTGTTTTTTAGACATCTTTGACAGTAGTTGGACTTGGACATGTGTAAGATTGATATGACACGATCGGTCAAGTCAAGTGGGCTACACAAAGGTGCTCAGTAACTGAAGTGGCATTACGCATTCATTATTTTTTGCTGCGCATGCGTACCAGCGTACCAGTTATGTGCACCCCTGGTCATGAGTCATACTTCAAGACAATATTAAAGTTACCAAGTGTATGTTTATGGCAGATCTCGTTGGTTTTCTTCTGTCAAGCCAAAGCTGGAACATTATCGAGCAGAAGTAACAGAGGTAGCATCTAGTGGTGAAGTGTGAGAATGCAACTGGGGCGGGTCAGTTAGTCTAATTACAGATGGTAGCTTTAAGAGGTAGCTTATTCTCCAGGCCGAGGGACAAAGGCCTCCTCTCAATCCTCTTTCCTCCCTTCCTTCTCCTTGATTCCTCTCCCCGATCCTCCATTTTTCAGCTGTCAGTCAAATGCGCCCCAAATGTGGTGTGACAAATGAAGGACTGAACCTGAGGGAGGCTTCAAACTTTATTGGCGAGGAGTTTATATCCTCCCTCGTCCGTGCGCGTCCTCTGTGGGTGGGATTTCCTCAGCCGTTTCCTGCAGAATCGAGGAGAAGGACGCGAGGAAAGAGAAATGAGATGTGGCTAAAGTCCCTCCAGCGTGTCCTAGGTCTTCCCTGGAGCCTCCCTCCGGCTTTATCCCAAGCTCCTCCTGTTCGACATAGCTCCTCACGCTATTTCTCAGGGGGAATACTTAAACATACATAGCAAATAAAACCACTTCAGGCATGATTGAAAGATCGAGTAACCAATCAGAAAAAGGCAAACAGCAAAACAATAAACAGCCAAAGCACTAAAAGCTGTTCATTTTGTGTTGAAGTTAAGTTCCATTCCAGTGACACCTAAAAAGTGAAACATGCAGTAATTTCATAGTAATCATAATGGCTATGAGAATAAAAAAAATTAATTTGAATTAGTAAATGAATGTTGTTATACTAATTGTAATTGATATAAGAATAATAATAGTAAAACAGTGTTAATTAACCATTATAATAGCCTGAGTAATACAAATTCTTATGAACATAAAGTGGTGACAGGTGAATGTCAGTGGTGTCTGGTATTTGCTGTTCACTGGGAGGTGGCTGGAGGCTTCGAGCTCTTACACTGACATTGTAAAGGCTGAAAAGAGTTAATGCTGCTGATCATAGGATTAAACGCTTTGATTGTATGTGTGATGGAAATGTCTTACTTTGTTGAGTTAAAGAATGTACTGTTTGGGTTTAGATACTAGTAACTCACAAAGTGCTAAAGTATCTCTGTATTCATGGTCACGGGCAGTGGTGTGATCTGCTGTATCCGGGCTTCTTAAGACAGTCCCTATTGGGGTTAAAACAGCAGGTTGTTGTTTTATTCATTCTCATCATTTAGAATTATTGGTCCACTTGAGTTCATCTAATCGATGCCCCAGTTTAACCCAAATAAATCGTCTCCTTCCGAAGGCTGTTTAGACTAATACTATTGTATGTTTTCTCTCATGTTGATATGATGACGTCTGTAAACTGTAGAAGAGCCTGATTTTTTTTTTTATTTGGACCAAATTTGGGGATTAAATTCTATGCATGATTTCAAGCAAAATCTTATATTATGGAAATGGTGCAATTTTCATTGTTCACACCAGGGGCACAAAGACTCAATAAAAAAATAGTAAAAAATGCCTACACACACAGGCTTTGTCTGATCGTGCTGAAATTTGAATCACTAATGCCTGATTAGGGCTTGATTATAATAAACTATAAAGCATATGAAAAGTTACTCTATAGCGCCACCTAGCCTATACAAGAAACAACATTTTGCGTGAGGGACAGAAGGTTTCTTTTTCATTTTCTCCGTATTTGTGTGCACAATTGCTTTAATAAATCCAGACTCTTTGATTGAAGACAACTTCTCTCCAGTTTTTATTCTTCTCAGATTTAAAAATCCACAACAGTATGTTTGTTTTGGAAATCAAATGAATTGTGCACTTTCAAAAACTTTCACGTGAAAGCAGGTGGGCCTCCATAAGCTTCATGCTCCTGCCTCCTCCTTTTGGGCATCTAATTCGCTCTTTATTTTCTGTGGACGCCTCTGTTGTTGTTATTGATATTGTTCTTTGCTCTCTGTTGACCACTATGATACTTAGATGCTCAAATAAAAAAGAGAGAAATGAAAAAGAGAGAAATAATTTCAGGACTTTCGCAAACATATTAAGCCCACTTTTAAAGAGCACTTGCGATCACCCTGTAGGCACATGTGCTCTCTTATCCAGCAGCCCAAAACAACTTTATAACTGTCAATATCAGCAGCCCCAATCAACATAATACAACCTGAACGATAATAGCAGCACTCATGACAACTTCTGGAATACTTGAGCATTTTGTTGTATCTAAGGAGTCATAAAAAGTTATTTATTCATCCTTCTACTGCTCAAATCCTATCATAGTATAGAAAAAACAAAACGAAAACATGATAAATACTGACCCCTAAAACGCACAGCTCCACTTATCATCTGCTGAACAATAAGCTGATAGCACAGTTTACATTTTCTGATAGATTTAAATGTTTTTGGAGAAGCTTTTTAGCAGTGCAGGCCAGATAAGGGGACAACATTTGGATAAAAAGTTCAAAAAGTGCAGTGTGTAGTCCAGTTTTACTCCAGGATGCATTCGGTTTTGTAGTCAACCAAGAATCCCTGTCTATTTACCTCAAACCAACTGCCAACCTGACATCCAGTACATCCAATAAAACATGCATATATTCAGAAAACACATCTGATGTACCTTGAATGCACCAAGGAACGCAACTGAACCTAAGTGGATTCAATCAGTCAAAAGAATAGCTACAAATCCCGTCCAGTCGTTCTAAACAACTCCACTGCAGTCCTGACTCTAATAGAAGTGTCCCCAGCTGTATTCTCGTCTCATGTTTTATGTAACAGCATTTTACACTGTGAGATCGAGCACAATTCTCCAAAACATAGCGAACCAAACGCCCAATCCGCTTCTGTTTAGCGCCTAACAGAAAAGCGTTGCATATCGGAGTTTCATTGAGGGCGACCCGGAGCTGGTTGTGGTTCAGTCACCCGAGGAGCACCCGTGGGTAGGTGGGGTGGGGGTGGGCGCTGCATCTACTCAGCCGCGCAACACCCGAAGGACCGGACCAGGGGCGCGGAGACATGAAAAGGACCGCATTTCCCAGAGGGCATTGGGGTTAGAGATGTCAACAGCAGGCAGGGAGTGTAGAGAGAGTGTAGAGAGACGAGGATGGAAGGAGAGCAGGAAATGACAGTTTAATATGTCAAAGAGGTTTAATCATAGGTTTCTATATACAGTATGTTGTGTTAAAGGGCCACGAAACACCAACATCACTTTTTTCTACTGATTAGCTGTGGAAATGGGTCTAAAGTAGAAATGTATACCTATCCCCTGGCCTTTTTTTGGCATTTTAGTGCATGTTTGTTAAAAATCGGTCTTGCTGTGTCTGTAACGGCCTCTTTAGGATCAGAACATTTGAATTTCCGGGTTGGACTAATGGCAAAAGTGAATCAGATGCAGGTTATTACGCGACGAGCGCAGTCACTGGCGTCTACGGGTGGTACGTGAGGAGCCCCTCTCAGCACCGCCCCTACCTGGCACCGCCGGGCACCGTGATGTCCCGGCGGGTCTGGAGAAAAGGGAACGGGCGTGATCCGAGCACCAATGTCCGCACAGTTTCAAAGTGTTGGATTGGATTGGACTGTGGCTGTCGGTCGGCCGTGAATCATCACTCCGGAGCATCCGCACCCGCTTCCCCCAACCCGCCGGGCACCGTTTGCTCTGGAGAATTTTTCAGATTTCGCTCAAGTGCAGAGAAAAGCTTCAGGAGGGTGTTTAATGGCTCTTTAATTCTATTCTATCTAACTTTGAAAAAATTACAGTAATACAAGATTTAATTTTTATTTTTGTTGCTCATGTGTTGAATGTTTACTTGTCATTATATGTGTATTTTTAATGACTACTTGCCCCTGGTGGAATTAATACAAATGTGTGAATCTAAATCTGAAAAAAGTACATAGGAGTAGAGTATGTGAGGCATTTTCCCGTTTTGTAGTGAAATAAAATGTAAATTCCCAAATCATAATCTGGTCATTTGAGATGAATTTTTGGGAATTTGCTCAATTCTGTTAAAAAAAAAAACAAATACAGGAATACAAATTTAACCCTTCAATGTCCTAAAACAAGCTTTTATTACCTGAGCACAGCCAGCAGCACACATAGATCCTTGCTGAAATGTAAAATTACTATTATTTACAGTATTTGTGAAGAATATTAAAGCGGACCTATTACGCAAAATCATTTTTTCACATCTTTAAATCATGTTATACTTGTTTCTTCTCACCATTTACTCATCTGAAGTGATTCGTACATATTTGGGTAATCTTTAATTACTTATTTTAAGATGCCATTTAGCCGCCACCATCATATCCCCACTGTTGTATACTTTGTTCTCCAATTTAATCTGTGATACACGTAGGATTCGGTAGTGTCACAAAGTCATTATGGCGCTAGTGTTATCTGCAGTTATCCATGGATGGTGCTCTTAAAATTTCCTCTTACTCTTTGTTGTGATGATCAACCGACCTGTTTCTTTCTTTCTTTCTTTCTTTACAAAACATATACAAACATTTAGAATAGTTCACACAAAAGTTTTGTAAAGGAGAACTCCCCAGATCCTACCTTAGCTGATAAAAGTGGCCCCAGATATACACAAAACAAAGAAACATAGTTACAAGTTCTAATTTCATATTCATTTATTAAGTAATTTTAGATTAAAATTGTGATTTGAAATGTACAAACTATAACCTAATGATCCCCGGGTGTCATAGATTATAACTATAGCAGACACAAGCAAAAAATGTCTTCAGATGGACACGATTGACGGGCGAATTAGCCGAATCAGGGACATGCATGGTCGGTTCGTCTAGAGGTCTTCTAGCAAATCCAATGGCAAACCTAAAACCACATTTAAACCCAGAGGTGTAGTGAGGCCAGCCTAATTGTCCTGGCCTGACCCCTGAAGATGGATGGCTCTGCATTGACTTTTTCAATTCAACAAGAGTAATAGGCCAATAGATGTAAAAGGCTGGCCAAGCTTTAACTCAGCAGGAGGACACTGGGGAAACCAGGGTTAGATGCAGTGAATATGGTAAATAGCATTAAAATATAAGAGAAAGTTTGACAAGGACCAAAGAGTGAAGGATAAAGTTGGTTTGATGATAAACAAAAACATCAGCTCTTACAGGTCATTTCCCAAAAACAGTCAAAAGGAAAAGCAGAAATGGAAAATCAGCTTTTTCAGTTCTCTCTGAATCATAGAGCTCATGTAACCCCATGTTTGCCTTCTTATGTGTTTTTGAATTTATTATTATTATTTTTTTTTACATTGTCTGTTATTGTATAAGTAATAAAAAAAAAGCTGTGCACACATGTTCACAATGGAAGTGTCATTGTTCCCCATTCATTTCGATTCGCTCAGACTGAAAACGGACAGAAGACGACGGAGATAAAAAAAATATTTCCAGCAACAAAATGTCTCTGGTGGTTGTCAGAATTGATATTCTACCAGCAAACTAGTTTTAAACAAGTTTTAAAGTTTTACTCACTGTTCGCAGAAGGATCTGGCAGTCACTCACCATTAGTCGAAGTTGGCTTGTTGAGGAAATATTTGCGGTCTTTTGACAATAATCCATTCGCACAGCTCGACACGCTGCCGAGTTCTGCTGTACTTCTGTTGCCAAAATGTGTGCGCAACCGAGCCTACGTCATCAGTTTTTACTCACAGTATATCTATGCATATCGAGTGTATGTATTCTAATATTGCTTCTGGATTTTAGGGTGATCTATTAACATATGGCCAAGAACAGCAGATACAGACACATTACAGAAATCTTTATTTGTGGACATTCTCCCTATTGAATAAAGTAATAAATTAATAACCAGCTATCTCCTCCCGCTGACCTGTACTTACCTCTGTAAAAGGTTTTGGTTCCAGGGCCATACGCAAACATTATCTTTTTTTTCCCCTTTCTGTGAACTCTACTATGAAGAGGCTGCACACAGACTAAAAATTACATACACATGACCCATTATTATCATTGGTAGAGTAACAGTTTGAAGTTTGAATTTGATTTTTATAGAGAGGGATTTCAGTCTGGTCACCTCCTTCTGTCGCACCTCGAGCCAGAACCAAAAAATGATCCAATCAGATGTGTTCCTTTCAGTGATGCATGTGAAATCAAGGAGCTCATTGGCCACCCAACAGTGACGCTTCTCTCACCTCAGATCAAGTTCAGTGCTTCGCTCATTGATTCTGTAGAAATCTACTATGTTTTTTTTAAGTTCCCTCTCAATCACACCCATCAGACCAGACTCACATCTTCATAAAGTACTGAAAAAGTATCGGCAAAGTTTCAGCAGCAACAAGTATTTTAAGTACATTTTCTCCATAATCATTAAGAAACCTAATCAGCACCACTTTTCTACACCAGTTTCCTCCTTCTGGCCGAGTTCCTGCTGTCAAATAAACCCCTCATGATTGCACAATTACGATCAGGCCACGTTGTGCTAATATTGCAATTCTTTGGGTCGATGCTTGTCTCATGGTCAATGTTTGCTCCAAGATTTCTGAGCTCTCCATTGATCCACATATGTTTGACTGAAGGGGATGGAATACCTCCGGGAGAAGCTGTGTTTCTTTTGCTCTGAAGCCCCACAGCCTTGGAGAAAGTGAGATGTTACTACGTTATGACTGAGCCGTCTCTTTAGTCCGGAAATCAATGGTGTCTTTTTGCTACTTAAGTGTTAACGTGTGCTTCAATTCTCAACGGGAGATGCTGAGCGTGCCTGGGAACCTAGAATCCACACTTCTTCAATACTTTATGAAGATGTCGCCTCTGGTTCATCGCAGCGAGTTCAGATGGGGGTGACTGACAGGTGGACGAGCCAATCAGAAACATGCAAGGTCTAAGTGAATCTTTAAAAAGGACTGGATCTTGTCTCCATTGAGAACAATAAGTTTAATGTTATACTCTGGAACACTGTAGGCAAAGCAATAACATAGAGACAAGCATATTAGTCCCAAGAGGTTCATTTGGTCTTCGGTTCATTTGTAATTAGGTCTTTTTTTCAGACCAAGAGTTTGTTTTCAGACCTGATAGTTTCAGTTGCTCCCTACAGTCTTCCTCAGAGTGTTCCTCCTGTATAAACCTGTATAAATCAGCAGACCGGACACGTCACAGCAGCATCTCGTGACCACGCTGAGGTATGAAAACAAACCCTTGGACTGAAAAAATAACCTAATAACATATAGAGACAAGCAGACAAACCTCAGCTCCCAGAAATGTTACACAATGCCCCTTTAAGATTAGTTAAACTGGCTGCTGATCAAAGGTCAAATACGAAGACACAAATGGATTAGAGCTTTGGAACATGGGAAATAAAATCCAAGCCTGGAGACTTCTTCTTGTTCTTCTTGTTCATCTTTTTCTTCTTGTTCATCTTTTTCTTGTTCATCTTGTTTTTCTTGATCATCTTGTTGTTCTTCTTCTTGTTCATCTTCTTGTTCTTTATCTTGTTCTTTTTGTTCATCTTGTTCTTTTTGATCATCTTGTTCTTTTTCATCTGGTTCTTGTTCATCTTGTTCTTCTTTTTCATCTTGTTCTTTTTCCTCTTGTTCTTGTTCACCTTGTTCTTCTTGTTCATCTTGTTCTTCTTTTTCATCTTGTTCTTTTTCATCTTGTTCTTGTTCACCTTGTTCTTCTTTTTCATCTTGTTCTTGTTCACCTTGTTCTTCTTGTTCATCTTGTTCTTCTTTTTCATCTTGTTCTTTTTCATCTTGTTCTTGTTCACCTTGTTCTTCTTCTTCTTGTTCATCTTGTTTTTCTTCATCATCTTGTTCTTCTTGTTTATCTTGTTTATTATCTTGTTCTTGTTCTTCTTGTTCATCTTGTTCTTCATGGTCATCTGGTTCTTCTTGTTCATCTTGTTCTTCTTGTTCATCTTGTTCTTGTTCACCTTGTTCTTGTTCACCTTGTTCTTCTTTTTCATCTTGTTCTTGTTCACCTTGTTCTTTTTGTTCATCTTGTTCTTCTTTTTCATCTTGTTCTTGTTCACCTTGTTCTTCTTCTTGTTCATCTTGTTTTTCTTCATCATCTTGTTTTTCTTGTTCATCTTCTTGTTCTTCTTCACCTTATCTTCTTGTTCTTCTTCTTCATCTTGTTCTTCTTGTTTATCTTCTTGTTCATTATCTTGTTCTTGTTCTCTTTGTTCATCTTGTTCTTCATGATCATCTTCTTGTTCATCTTGTTATTTTTGATCATCTTGTTCTTGTTCATCTTGTTCTTCTTGTTCTTTTTCTTTTTCTTGCTCTTGTTCTTCTCTTCTGAAATTAAAGGTTTTTGCACACGGTCCCTGTTAAAAGTTAGTTAGACCAATAAACTGAACTAAGTGATCGCAAATCGGAAATGCTTAAATCCTGTATAGTCTGGTGAACTTTAAGCCATGTTAAAATGTTGTAACCTCATCGAAAACATACATGGAGTTGTGTTTTTGCGTGTGAGTAACCCTGCATTATTAGTCTGTCTACATCTCCAAAGCTCAAAATGCTCTGTTCCACTTTGTGACGTCACAAAGCTGTAGTTTTCAACAGATAACAGCTCCTTTTTTTTAATCTTTGTGAGGGCTGAGATTATCCAAACGACTCTAGAGAAGGCGGATTGAGTTTTGTGTGTTAAACATGTGAGAATGAATCAAAACAAATACATTTTGATGAGGAAAAGACATCATAACATAGATCAGAAAATAATGAGCCCCTTTCAGTATTTTTAAAGGTGGAATGAGGAGAATCGGGGACAAATTGCAGAGTTATGGCGACGGGTGAACAAAATGTCAGAGCTGTTTGTTCAGACAGAGGAGCAGACTGAAAAATGGAGCTGGGACGGCGAAATGATTTCACCTGCCTCAGCCGTACTCTTATAGGTTGATGCCTACCTTTATGTTTCACGCTGACAGCGAAGTGCAATGATACAGCTGCGCTATGGAACTTTTTGGTTGGTGGTCGGTCACCTGCTTGTTTCTATGGATATACATAACATTGTTCTGCCTGGAATGTCCCACAGTATGACATTAAACAGCTCTACCGTATATATATATTTAATTACAGGTGGTTTTATTGCTCAAAAATGCCTTAAAAACAGGCAAAATATGTGTGAGAAATGTGAGCGGCATCGCCTCTCCACAGATCTGACCTGTAACTTGGTCTGGTTTGGATTCCGGGACGATAGAAAGGTTTAATGTCACACTGTGAAACATTCCAAAGATAAAGCAATAACATTTCCACGGAGAAAAACGTTTAACAGATGCTCCACCAGAAAAGTTACACAATGCTCCCCCTAACCAGAAGTTTGGTGGTTTAATCTCAGGTCGTATTAGGATTCATGAGTCTCAGCAACATTTTGAAGACTTTTTCCCTTTCAAATGATATAATATTTTGTTCATCGCTATGGCAACTATGCTTATTTGTCATTACTGGATTACTCATGTGTTCTTGGGCAAAACACTTCACCTACCTTTTTTATTTCATTCAATTATAGGTGGTTTTATAGCTCAAAAATACCTTAAAAAACAGGTATTCTTACTGAGCGGCGTCGCCTCTCCACAGATCTGACCTGTAACTTGGTCTGGTTTGGATTCCAAGACGATAGAAAGGTTTAATGCCATACTGTGAAACATTCCAAAGACATAGCAATAACATTTCCATGGAGGAAAGCGTTCGACAGACCCTCCACCAGAAAAGTTACACAATGTACCTCCTAACCAGAAGTTTGGTGGTTTAATCTCAGGTTGTATTAGGATTCATGGGACTTTTTCCCCTTCCAAATGATATAATATTTTGTTCATCGCTATAGCAACTGTTTTAATTTGTCATGATTGGATTGCTCATGTGTTCTTGGGCAAGACACTGCATGTGGTGCGTTAATGACAATGTAATTTTTATGGTGGGGGGTCCACAACTGGCCTGTCTCCATGGAGATTTGGTTGGCTTGGTTGAAATGTTACACTATGTGGCATTAAACATGTCTCTCTTGGATTTTTTCAGTCACATGTGTTTTTATAACTACAATAAATACCTTGAAACATACGTGTGAGAAATGTGAGTGGGCTCTCCTCTCACCAGATATTACCTGTAACGTGGCCTGGTGGTGTCGCCTGCTGAGCTCCATAGAGATGCACAAGTTTAATGCCGTACAGTGGAACATTCCGGGCAAAGAAATAGCATTTTGATTGAGATAAACAGATACTTCCACCTGAAAAGTTACATAAAAAAAATAAAAATAAAATAAAACAAATAAATAAAATAAATACATTAAAATAAATAAATAAAAACTAACAAAATAAAAATAAATACAAATAAAAAATATAATAAAATGAAATAAAATAAAATAAAATAAATTGAGCTTGGTCGGTGAAAACACGGTTCAGAACAGAGCCATGTGTAACTTCCCCTTATACGAGTATGCAAAACCAGCCAACAGCGAAAAACATTTGCAATTCACTTACGTCAATTTTCCTCTTATATCCATCCGTGAGCATAATTTCCCCGGTTTGAATCGTCCAAACACATTCAAATTGTAAACTCCAACATATTGAAATTCCAATTTGAAAGACAATAAAAACGCCCACTTTATTTCCCGTCGCATATAAGCGCGTTAAAATCCATCTTCACTACTCGCGGACGTCAAGAACACGGAGTGACAATAAAAGTAATGAAATCAAGGCCAACTCGGAGACACGGGACGCAATGGGGAAGCTGTTTGTCACGAGATGCGCCGCAGATTTGCATATAGACCGGAGCAGGCGTCACTCGAGACGTGCGGATGTGTGTATGCAAATGTGCACTGGGACTGAAGTTCAGAGCTTGGCTGTTTTTGATGGTATTTCACAAATAACACTTTATGAGTCATATAGTCCACCTCATTTCGGCTTTTTGAACGTTTCTTGGTCTATTTCCTGTAATATAACTTTGTGACTGATTTGTACGGCCTTGAATATGTGGAAAAAAAACGGATTTCATTCATTCTAAAAGTGCATTGCGTAAATTGTCTGGTGAAGGGTCCGTTAAATGCTTTTCTTCATGAAGATGTTATTGCTTTGGCCGGAATTTTCATGGTTTTGCTTTCACTTGATTTGTCTGGTTTTACTATTTCAGGACTAGTATGACCACATTTTAGCAATTTACCTTTTTGCTGTCTTCATTTTACGATCTACGTGCAGCACTTTGGAAACCGTTTTGTCTTAAAATGCGATTTGGATTTGAATTTAATTCCCAGCAGAGCAATGACATCTTCAGAGAATAAAGGACCTCCACCCAGAAAGTTACATAATGCACCTTTAAACTATTTGCAGTCGCCTAAAATGAGTATTTACTTAGTTAATGCAGTCTGACTTTTCTAATGATTCCCCCGTGGTGAGTTTTTAAACATGTTGCACAGTTATCAGACATCAGAGTGGAGTTTACTGTGACGCTAAAGTTAGCAGCAATGAACATGCTTGCAGCGCACTTCCTGATTACTAGACGATAAAATGCTTTATTAGATGCAGACAGTACTCAGTGGTTTTATTTATTTATTTATTTTTATATCAAGAGCTGTTCATACGATATATCTGCACTGGGGCGAGACTTTTCACAAATACATGAAAAAAAAAATGGTAGAGACCCTTTAAAATAATAGATGTAGTTTAGAAATAACTATGGAACACCATTTTCAGGTGGAGAGTCGCTGCTTGCTTGTCTCCAGGGAGATGTTTTCACTTTGCTTGAGATATTTCACAGCACAGGTCATTATTTTTTTTCACTTCTGCCAAAATGATTTGACTGAATCCTGGGTGTACTGCTGATTAAGAAAATAACACTGGAGAACAAAGGAAGTACAGAGCAGCGTTCCACAATATAATCTCGAAAATAAGTGTTTCCGGATTGCTTAAAGATGCTCAAATCACTCCAAATACAATGGGCTCAATGTGTTCTCTGACCCTCTCATTCCCACAGTCAAATCAAAGCACCGGACCTTTCTTTTTCCCAGGACCCTGGGTTTTTTGGAGTTTTTCCTTGCTGAGAAGGAGGGTCTAAGGACAGGGGATGACTGGACGATGTTTCATTTGCTGCTTTACATGAATGTTGTTTATTCCTGTTTTGATATGTCTGTGTGTATGTTTTGCTCATCCAAATCTTGGAACGCCCTTAGAGGCTATTGTTGTTGCGATTTTGGGCGCTACAAAATAAATTGAATTGAATTGAATTGAATTGGGGGACCGATCATTTGCCATAGTCGTCCCCACACTCTGGAACTCTTCCCTTTACATCAGAAACTCACTAAACTCCTGCAAAAAAAACTGCTCCAAACTCACCTTTTCCTCAGAGCTCATGACATAACTGCTCCACACGACTGTTTTGTCTGTTCTGTCCTCGTTTTGTGTTCCTTGATTGTGAAGAATTATAATTAAATGGGAAGGGGAAACAACTAGGATACGGTGAAAAGCTCTGAAAAGCCCATTTTGCGGAATCAGTCGCTTAGAGGTCAAAGTGGGCAGGGGAACGAGGTGAATAACGTGTAGAATGAGAGAAACGTGAGCACTTGAGCGTCTCCAGGCCCTTGTGTGTGGGGGAAATTGGCTTCGTCTGTCATGCGGCTGACCTCCCCTCCGTCCTTTATCTTCCTTTTAGCACATGTGACTCAGGCGTGTTCTTCTGATGACACTGTCCGTCCTGCAGCACCACAGTCCTCAGGCAAAGGACATGTGCGGAGAACGAGGGATGAGGTGGAACTATGAGTTTGTGCAGGGGAGGAGAGGAGAGAGGGAAGAAAGAGAGGAGAAAGTGAGAGAGGATGGGTTGAGGCAGTGAAAAGTGACAGGAGAGAAGGGGAGGAGGGGATGAGAGAAGGAGAGAAGAGAGTGAGAGAAGGAGGGAGAAGCAGAAGAAGAGAATGGAGAGGTGAAAAGAGAAGGCGTGAGAGGAGAGGAGACAGAAGAGGAGAGGAGAGAAGTACTGTAGGGAGTAGAGAGTGAGAAAGGAGAGAAGAGAGACAGAGAGAAGGAGAGGGAAGACAGTGTGAAAATGAGAGGCGAGAGAAAGAAAGGAGAGGAGAAAAGAGAACAAGAGATTGAGAGGAGGAAAGAGAAGGAGCAAGAGGAGAGGAGACAAAAGAGGAGAGAAGGGGAGGAGAGAAGGAGAGAAATACTGTAGAGAGTAGAGAGTGAGAAAAGAGAGAAGAGAGACAGAGAGAAGGAGAGAGAAGTAGAGGAGGAGAGGAGAAGAGGGAAGAGAGTGTAAAAATGAGAGGAGAGAGAAGGAAAGGAGAGGAGAAAAGAGAAAAAGAGATTGGAGAGGAGGAAAGAGAAGGAGCAAGAGGAGAGGAGACAGAAGAGAAGAGGAGAGAGGAGGGGGAGAGCGAAGGAAACGAGAGAAGAGAGGAGAAAAAAGAGAAAGAGTGAAGGAGAGAGAAGTAGAGGAGGAGAGACAAGTAGAGGAGGGAAGAAGAGGAGAAGAAGAGATTGGAGAGGAGGAAAAGCAAAGGAGAGAGAGGAGAGGAGACAGAAGAGGAGAGGAGAAAAAGAAAGGAGAGGAGAGAGAAGGGAACAAGAGGAAGAAAAGAGAGAAGAAGAGATTGGTGAGAGAGGAGGAATAGGAGACAATGAGAAAAGGAGAGGAGAGAGAGAGGAGAGAAGAGAGAGAAGTAGAGAAGAAGAGACAAAGAGAGGAGGGGAGAAGAGAGTGTGATAATGAGAAGAGAGAGAAGGAAACGAGAGGAGGAGAAGAGAGAAGATGAGATAGGGAGAGAGAGAAGGGAGGAGAGGGAGAGTGAAGGAGAGAAGAGAAGAGAAGAGAGGAGAAAGAGCGAAGGAGGGAGAAGTAGAGGAGGAGCGAGAGGAAGGAGGGGAGAAGAGAATGTGAAAATGAGAGGAGAGAGAAGAAGAGATGGAGAAAGAGGAGGGGACTGGAGGGAGAGGAGAATGAAAGGAAAGAGATGAGAGAGTGAGGAGAAAAGAGAGATGAGAGTGGAGAGAAGAAGAGAGGAGGGAAGGGGAGAAGGAGAGGAGAGAGAGGAAGAGGTGGGGAAAGAGGAGAGGAAAGAGGAGAGGAGGAATGAGATTAGAGGAGACAGAAGAGCAGAGAGGACTGGAGGGAGAGGAGAATGAAAGGAAAGAGATGAGAGAGAGAGGAGAAAGGAGAGATGAGAGTGGAGAGAAGAAGAGAGGAGGGAAGGGGAGAAGGAGAGGAGCGAGAGGAAAAGGAGGGAGAGGAGGAGAGGAAGTGGTGATGACAGGGTGACTTTGCTGTGAGCGGCACATGAGTGAGCGACGTTCAGGGCTGTGGGCTGTGTTTGATTGACAGCTGGAGAACGATGACTATGATCTGTGCAGCACTGGTTCTGTCAGGGAGGAGGTCCAGCTCCACAACAGCGACAAACCGCACTCCAGAAACGTGGAGGAATCGTACAATACAGCCTCAAGGAACTCCGCAGACTCCTAAAAACGACACAATGCTCTGCTCCACCTTGTGATGTCACGAAGAGGTGGTTTTAAAGATATCAGCTCCTTTAGTTCAGTAGAGACGGACAGTTCCAGGGCTGAAAGGAGCCAAATGTTTCTATTGGACGTGTGTGTGGTTTATAAAAACAGTGGAGCGCTTCCTGTATCACCACATGACATCACAAGGTAAGGACTCTCTCTGTTTTTGTCTCTCTCCTTTGTCTTTCTTTCTCTCTCGTGCTCTCTCTCTTTTGTGTTCTCTCTCTATGTATCTCACTCTATCTCTCTCTGTCCCCCTTTCTCTCTCTCTTTCTTTTTCGATCACTGTCTCTCTCTCTCGTGCTCTCTCTCCCTCTCTTTCTCTGTCTCTCCCTCTCTTTCTCTCTGTCTCTTTCTCTTTGTGTCTCTTTCTCCCCCTCTCTTTCTTTCTCTCTCTCTCTCGCTTTCTCTCTCTCTGCTCTCTCCCTCTCTCTTTCTTTTTCTCCCTCTCACTGCTCTCTCCCTCTCTCTCTTTCTCCCTCTCTCTGCTCTTTCTTTCTCTTTCTCTCTCTCATTCTCTGCTCTTCCCCTTTCTCTCTCTCTCTTTGCCTCCCTCTCTCTGTCTCTCTTTCTCCCTCCCTCCCTCTCTCTCTCTTTCTCCCTTCTCCCTGTCTCTGCTGTTTCTCCAGGGTCAGTGTCTCTGGTCGTTTCTGTCCTCTCTCTCTCTCTCTCTCTCTCTCTGTGCTGTTTCTCCAGGGTCAGTGTCTCTGGTCGTTTCTGTCCTCTCTCTCTCTCTCTCTCTCTCTCTCTCTCTCTCTCTCTCTCTCTCTCTGTGTGCTGTTTCTCCAGGGTCAGTGTCTCTGGTCTGTTCTGTCCTCCCTCTCTCTCTCTCTCTCTCTCTCTCTCTCTCTTTCTCTCTCTCTCTCTCACTCTCTCTCTCTCTCTCTCTGTGCTGTTTCTCCAGGGTCAGTGTCTCTGGTCGTTTCTGTCCTCTCTCTCTCTCTCTCTCTCTCTGTGTGCTGTTTCTCCAGGGTCAGTGTCTCTGGTCTGTTCTGTCCTCCCTCTCTCTCTCTCTCTCTCTCTCTTTCTCTCTCTCTCTCACTCTCTCTCTCTTTCTCTCTCTCTGTGCTGTTTCTCCAGGGTCAGTGTCTCTGGTCGTTTCTGTTCTCTCTCTCTCTCTCTCTCTTTCTCTCTCTCTCTCACTCTCTCTCTCTTTCTCTCTCTCTGTGCTGTTTCTCCAGGGTCAGTGTCTCTGGTCTGTTCTGTCCTCCCTCTCTCTCTCTCTCTCTCTCTCTTTCTCTCTCTCTCTCACTCTCTCTCTCTTTCTCTCTCTCTGTGCTGTTTCTCCAGGGTCAGTGTCTCTGGTCGTTTCTGTCCTCTCTCTCTCTCTCCCTCTCTCTCTCTCTGTGCTGTTTCTCCAGGGTCAGTGTCTCTGGTCGTTTCTGTCCTCTCTCTCTCTATCTCTCTCTCTCTCTCTCTCTCTCTCTCTCTGTCTCTGTGCCCGTTCTCCAGGGTCAGTGTCTCTGGTCGTTTCTGTCCTCTCTCTCTCTATCTCTCTCTCTCTCTCTCTCTCTCTCTCTCTGTCTCTGTGCTGTTTCTCCAGGGTCAGTGTCTCTGGTCTCTCTCTCTCATCAGGAGTTGGTGGTGGAAAGTGTCACCGTGTGTTTCTGGATCTAACTCACGTGTCCTGAGCAGAAAAATGCAGATGTGCATTTAGTCACACACACACGTCACCATGAGTGGAGTTTTCAAGTGAACGTGTGTGTGTGTGTGTGTGCGTGTAGCTAAACCCAAACAATACATTCTTTAGCTCGACAAAGTAAGAAATTTCCATCACAACCACCGCCTCAAGAAAGTGCAATGAAACGGCCAGTCAAATCGGGTTTCCGAAAAACAAAGTCTTTGGAGTTTGGAGCCTGTCGCGCGCTCAGATTTAAAGCACGAGTGATGAACATGTTTAGCCATTAGTGCCGCTACTTCCTCTTCTCTCGCGCTGCTGTTGAACTATGACCGAGAAATAACTATCCATGTTGGGAAAAGTTGAACACTCGAAAGCACCTCTCCATTACTGCTCAAATGTGTTTCCTAATTGACCACTTTTTAACTTTTCCGTGAGCCAAAAGAGACCGGCACAGCATGTCAACCGAGCATTACAAATACAAATGGCTGCTCTAATTATTTTTCACCATATTCCAATAAAGGGTGTGCGAATTTCTAAAACCCCGTTGTTAGCATAATAGTGTTTTATCAATTGTTTTTCATGTTAATACGTGGGTTGTTAACACAGCTAACAAAGGCAAATAAGTGGAGTAAAGCTTTTAGCAGGTAATGCATTCTGAAATGCTCAATAGGCCTGTTCCACTCATAATAGAAGTGCTTTGACATTGATAGACGACGTGATGTGTGAAATTTCAATTTGAATTCGCCGACGGTTCGCTCTTAGCGTGTGAGGTGAGACGCTGCAGGGGATAAAGGAAAAAGAAATAAAAAAGTTAAATGGAGAAAATCATCTGAAACAATGTATAGATTACTGAAATCATAAGGTGCATTGCTTTTCTCCACTGAGATGTTATTGTTTTGTCTGGAATGTTTCACAGTATTTTATTTATTTATTTATTTATTTATTTATTTATTTATTTATTTATTTATTTATTTATTTATTTAGAAGGGACAGTGCATATTAATGAACACATGAGACATATGTATATATGCCAGATTTTAGCCACAGGCTAGTTTCCATCTGTAGTCCCTGGACAGGTTGTTCGTACCTTTAAGGCCACACGTAACATAACATAAAGTGCAATAAAAAACAAACAAAATACAAATAAATACACACAGAGCAAAAGGGAAGTCAAGTCAAAAACATAAACTCAGGAGGGTTCCAACAATATTATAGGAGATTTTATATAAAGTGCAATGAATGGAATTTTGATTCATTGATACATTTATCCTAAAGTGCAGAGTGTATTGCACGAGTTCTAAAGTGCAGTGTGTATTGCACGAGCTCTAAAGTGCAATATGTATTGGACCAGTTCTATAGTGCAGTGTGTATTGCATAATTTCTAAAGTGCAGTGTGTATTCACAATTTCTAAAGTGCAGTGTGTATTGCACGAGTTCTAAAGTGCAGTGTGTATTGCACGAGTTCTATAGTGCAGTGTGTATTGCACGAGTTCTATAGTGCAGTGTGTATTGCACGAGTTCTAAAGTGCTATGTGTATTGCACAAATCCTAAAGTGCACAGTACGGCATTAAACCTTTTTATTTTCATGGAATCCAAACCAGATTAAGTTACAGGTCAGATCTGTGGAGAGGCAACCCTGCTCAGTCAGAATGCTTGTTCTTCTAGGTATTTTTAAGCTATAAAACCACCTGTAACTGAAGAAATGAAAGGTAGAGCTGTTTAATGTCATACTGTGGAACATTCCAGGCAGAGCAAAGACATCTCCATAGAAACAAGCAGGTGATGGACCCTCACCTAAAAATAGAGCCGAAACCTGATTTAGAAAATTAATCAAATTAATTACAGGTTTTGTAATTCATAAATCTCACTTAATCACATAACAATATTTGCCCCAAAAGCAACATTTATTTTAGTGGATGACTTCATCAAATAAAACACACGGACATGACTTTTAAACTCGAGCTCTTGTAATGTCTGGAAAAACATCTTGAAAAAATAAATAGCATTTCATTTCAAAATAGCAGACAAAGTTCAAGTACCTGTCACAAAATTTAAGAGACTAAAGTGCCATTTTATTTTAAATCGTTACCTTCTGACCATAGTTACTTCTTGACATAGTGCAAATTGTAAAAAAAAAAAATAAAAATAAATCAACATAAGGTGCAATTTCTGATGATTACCCCAAAAATACCATGAGCACAAATGATTTTGTGTATGTTTAGCTAAAAGTGAGGAAAACAGTGCAACAGCTCTTGTTAGTACTCGGACCAGAACTAAATATTAATAATTGCAATGGATATAGAAAAAGTTTAAAATTCTGTGTGTCTTTTGTTGACATATTTTATAAATGGTACAACATTTACAGAAGAGGTTCTAGACGTTGTGTTTCAATTTTGTGCAAACCAGATACAAATGTAGAAATTGACTTTATAGTTTTAACTTAATGACGCAAGGAAAAATAAATCACAAAATGCTGCTGAAAATCCCTGCCCGGCGTCATTAGCGCCTCTATGTCTCCAAAGCTCAAAATGCTCTGTTCCACCTTGTGATGTCATATAGTGGAAGTTTTCAAGTCAAGAGCTCATTTTACCTTTAGTTCAGTAGACAATTCCAGGGCTGAAATGATCCAAATCATTCTAGTGAAGGTGTATGGAGCACTTCCTGTGTCACCATATGACATCACGAGGTGGAACAGAGTGTTTTCGGTTTGAGAGAAGACCTCATGTCACGCGTGAATGAAACAAAACCCAACTTCAGCTTTTGAAGAAGAAGAAACATAACAGCTCAGAAAATAGAGTAATCTGGGTCCTTTAAGAGACCAAACTGACTCCAAAAAATATATTCAACTTTTGCTTTTGCTTCGCGCGTCAACTTAATGGCAAAGGGATAATGTGCGGATCAAAAAACGTCCAAGAACAGTCTATCTCGATTGTAAATACCACTCCATGACAACCGAGATGTCAGCCTGTCTTTTGATGCCTCCTCATTATACCGCTCGGTGGGGTTCTCCTGCAAAGTGCAAGAGTGACGCTGGAAATTCTGACGCTCCCTCGTGTTCCTAAACGTCTCTGTGCTCCTGGCGGGTGACAGCCATGCATAAAATATTCTCTTTCTCTGCGCTCAGGTTTATGTCAGGTGTTTGAAGTGCCACCGTGTTCTTTATGGGAAGACAAAGCATCAAACATCGCCGTTTCTTTGTTGGATTTCTGGACGGATTCGCTCTTTAATCAGAAACTCCGAGATATGAAAGTCTGGATTGGGCACGGTGTAAGTTTTGAGACGGAGGGGTCGACCGTCTGTTAGTGACATAGGCATATTATAGGACTTTCCATGGAGTTTGCATGTTCTCCCTGTGTCTGGTGTTTCTTCCGGGTATTCTGGATTCCAAAATCAACCTCAAATCCTCCAGCTAATGTAGTGCTGACCACGCAACAAGGTCACAGAGATGGCAGTCCTGCTCTGTGAATGTATCTGTTGAAAAACAACGAAATGTCCATAAATCAACGTTGACACTGATTAGAGCAGGGCCCCACCACCCCAGTGGCCCCAACCACCTGAACCGGTCCCATGAGACAATCCTCAAAAGTTGTCATGGCCTTTAAAATTTTTTTTCAATTAAAATGGTATTTATATGAAGTATTTGTCTTTATATCTATATAATTATATGACGTCTTCACATTTGCGCCGAATTTTTGTCACCTGACAAGCTCGAGATCAAACAGTGACAGTCAATGCACGTGAAAATAAATACGCGGAATATCTGTGGTATTTCAAATTAAAACAATGTGTGAAGTATTTACTACTTTTACAAACCAACAAAAAACAAATATGTGCAGGAATTCTGTGTGGATATATTGATAGTGTTGTGGATGTGCCAGGCGACTCATTTCTACTGCACAATGAGGCTGGTGTCATTTTGGTCTGGGTCAAACAATTTTGTTTATACAGCCAACCCGGCCCCGGCCCCGTCACAGTCAGGAGCGATTGGACTCATCTCGGACGGGGATGAGTCTGCCTACAGGACGGAGGTTTATCGTCTGGTGTCCTGGTGCAGCCAGAACAACCTGGTGCTTAATGCCCAGAAGACAGTGGAGATGATTGTGGACTTTAGGAAGCACACAGCCCCACTCCCCTCCATCATCCTGACCGACACCCCCATCACCACTGTGGACTCATTCCGCTTCCTGGGGATCACCATCACCCAGGACCTCAAATGGGAGCCCACCATCACCTCCATCATAAAGAAGGCCCAGCAGAGGATGTACTTCCTGAGGCAGCTGAAGAAATTCAACCTGCCAGCACGGACAATGG
This sequence comes from Odontamblyopus rebecca, assembly GCA_030686955.1. Classification (NCBI taxonomy): domain Eukaryota; kingdom Metazoa; phylum Chordata; class Actinopteri; order Gobiiformes; family Gobiidae; genus Odontamblyopus; species Odontamblyopus rebecca. The sequence goes on from CM060672.1 coordinate 7,175,709, forward strand.
TGCAGTTCTACACTGCCATCATCGAGTCCATCCTCACCTCCTCCATCACCGTGTGGTATGCTGGAGCCACCACCAGGGACAAACAGAGAATGCAACGTGTTGTGCGCTCTGCTGAGAAGGTGATTGGTTGCAGCCTTCCATCTCTTCAGGACCTGTACACTTCCAGGACTCGGACACGTGCAGGTCGAATTGCAGCTGATCCTTCTCACCCTGGACATGGACTTTTTGACCTACTCCCCTCAGGCAGGAGGCTACGGTCCATTCGGACCAGAACCTCTCGCCACAAAAACAGTTTCTTCCCCTCTGCTGTTGGACTCATAAATAATAACACTAGGACTGGTCCCACCCCCCACTCTGCTTCTGTCACATGACCCTGTGTTCTCGCACCTGCCTGTTTTGCACTGATCACTGATACTCTTATACTCTATATTATTATACTCCTGTAAATTTGTAAATTTTGTTATATTATAGCTTTTTTTTTCTACTTTATTTTATTCTATTATTTGTTGCATGTCAGTGTTTGTCTACATCCTGCTCCAAGTACCGCAGCAATTTCCTAATGTTGTGAACCTGTTCACTCATATGGCAATAAAAAACATTCTGATTCTGATTCTGATTCTGATTCTGATTCTGATAATGTGGCCCCCAAGAGATTCCTTCCAGGCCCTCCAGCTCTTCTTTGAGCCCCTGGTATTTCTCTAGTTTCTCGTGTTCCTTTTTCCTGACATTGTCATCGCTCGGTATTGCAATGTCACCACCACGGCTTTGTTCTCTCGCTTATCCAGAACCACTGTGTCTGGTTGGTCCATCACCATTCTGTCAGTCTGTATCTGGAAGTCCCACAGGATCTTGGCTCGCTCATTCTCCACAACCTTTGGAGTCGTTTCCCACCTTGATCCTGGGGTTTCCAGCCTGTACTCTGCACAGATGTTTCTGTACACTTTCCCTGCAGCATCTTACACCTGCAGTTATGTGCTGGACTGTCTCAGGCACTTCTTTGCACAGCCTACACCTTGGGTTTTGTCTGGTGTGGTAGATCTGGGCCTCTATTGCTCGGGTGCTCAAGGCTCCTGTGCTCCAGGATGAGCCTCTGTGTGTCCTTCAGACCAGCCCTGTCCAGCCATTGGGAGGATTTCTTGATATCAGCCACTTCAGTTATGTTCCGGTGGTTTGCCCCATGTAGGGGTTTGTCCTGCCATGATGGTCCCTCCAGCACCTCTTCCTCTGCCCCACTGTCTGAGACATTCTCTGAGCGTCATCAGTCTGGGCCTTGTCACTGATGTACTTGTGGAGCTTGGATGTTTCATCCTGGACAGTGGTTCCCACACTCACTAGTCCTCGGCCTCCATGGATGAGTGGTTGCAGCAGATCCCAGGAAGGACAACAGACATCTCAGTCCAGAAAAGTGCAGTACTGGGAACAGCAAAGATACTGCACAGAACTCTCAAGCTCCCAGGCCTCTGGTAGAGGACCCGAGCTGATGAGGGTGAGAGACCAACCACCGTGGAAGGTGAGAAATGCGTTTTATATCTATATATCTATATATCTATATATATCTATATATATCTATATCTATATCTATATCTATATCTATATCTATATATATATATATATATATATATATCTGTAAAAAGAAAACACTATGAGCTTGTATTTTATTCTGTTGGCTGTTGATGTGAAATTAAAGAAGAGGAGATGAGATGACAATCGTTCAGGAGGGACAAGGTTATGGATTCATGTAAATTGTTCTACTGAAATCACTGCACATCTTCGGTCCTATTGTATCTTTTAAAATGATAGTTTTGGGATTTTGTTTATGATCTTATTTGAAAATTGTAAACGGTTTTACCTTTGTTATACCCTAGGTTATACCTCTGTGGACTTTTAAAAACTCCATCCAGAGTATTTACAGGATCATTGCACAATGATTTGTTATTTGATTACTTTCTTCTTTTATCTCAGAGCCCAGACATTGTTACACAGACTGACGCTCTTAGTAACTGTATTTTAAAGGTGCACTACGTACCTTTTCTGATGTAGGATCTGCCCCACATGTGACTGTAATGTTCCACAGGATGGTGATTTCCATGGTGACAAGCATTTATACCCCCAGCAGGAAGTCCAGCCCCCAGGTAAGTATCATTTCCTTTAACAAGTAACTTTCAAAACTATAACGCTAGAATTTTTGATTTCCCTTTTAAAACAAAGTAACATAGTAAAGTAAAGTAAACACTGAAATATATACTGTATTTTTCGGACTATACTGTAAGTCACACTATGAGTTTTTTCAGGGTTTGTGTGTTTCCTGCGATTTATACTCAGGTGCGACTTATATATTACATTTTTCATACTCACAGTCCATAGACCATATTTATGAATCCTATTTATGAATCAAAAATAAAAAAAACAAATTGTTATCCGTTTTTCTTTTTTTTCTTTTTTTGAGACAAATAATACAGAAAAGAGTTGTTTTTTCATTTTCTTATTTTTGGTTCTATCTTGAAAAACGAATGAACGAATGATACACGGATTCTTCTCTATTGGGTTGTTTTTATTCCTATAACTTCTCTAACTTGCCTTTAAAGATGAAATGTCGGTTCTTGGTCTCTGATTTTATAAAATAAATTTCCCGCAAAAAGTGCGACTTATATGTTTTTTTCTTCTTCATTACGCATTTTTTGGCTGTTTTTTGGCGACTTATACTCCAGTGCGACTTATACAGTAATTCAGTTACACAAAACAAAAAGAAGCAAAATTAGATTTCACCTCCACATGGTCTGGCCCACAACCTCCTCCAGTGGCTTTAAATATGCAAACTCCCTCCTTCGTCTCCAGACCATGTGGAGCTGCAGATAAATATAGTGAATATGAATTAACTGAAATGAATAACTAAATAAAACATATTTAAATTAACAATGTGATCATTGAACAAAAGAACCTGGAATTACATGTCGAACTGTATTTGTAGGATATTGAGAAATGAACAAAATGTGTGAAATGAAACAAATTAATGTGAGTTTAAAATGGGACAAAACCCACTGTCTCATTGGACCTGGGATCACTGATGGATCAGGATCAGTGTGGGACCAGCTCCAGATCTTGAGCTCGGCTTGGTCTATAGTATCAAGATGAAGAAGTCGCCTGTTGTGGATGTTTTAAGTTTATATGTTTACATTTTTTATCTGTGAACTACATTCAAATGGAAAAAAAAAAAAAAAAAAAAAACTGGACTATTTTTAGACTTTTGGACTTTTATTAATGAGGCGGTATCCTGCTAAATGGACTCTTCTGAGCTTTCTACCATGTTATAACATTGTTCCCTCATTAAAAACATACCTGAAGAGGTTTTAAATGTCAGCCATGCATGTTTGAGTAATCTTGCAATCTCTCACTATTCAAACCCCCCTCATAGACTCGATGCACTCAGATTGTACTGTGATTGAGCTCTGAAGGGGGAGTGACTTAACACCGGGGGCAATGGGACCGATAACTAAGAGCAAAACGAAGAAACTGAAACTTATTCAACACTTTTTATTAGTGCTGTCAATCAATTAAAATATTGAATCACGATTAATCTCATGAATATCATAGTTAACTTGTGATTAATTGTAAATTAATCGCACTTTTTTGTCCCTTTGAATCATGTTAATACTCTTGATCCACATAGAAAAGTGGATAGGCTTTGTGCAGATGTTTTATTATTTTATTTTTTTATTGCAAACCAGAACAATCACCAGTGAGACTTTGTGCTCTGCATCAGTGTGAGCGAAGTGTCTTTTCTGTCCTCAGAAAAGTCACATAACGGGTGAAATAATGTGCTGTGGGCTTGTGTCGCTGTCCGTGGTCCTTGTTGCGGATTCGCTGTATGTTTTGAAATGGACTTTGTTTAGTGTTTTCCTCGTGCAGGTGGTGTGTGACTTCTCAGATCATGTAGTTAATGCCGTTAAAATTGTTTTGAGTTAACAGGTTAATAGCGCAATATTTTTAACAGCATTAATTTTATACATTGTTTTCACTGAATAACTGTTAACTACGAATATCATTGCTCTGCCTGGAATGTTCCACAGTATGACATTAAACAGCTCTACCTTACATTTATTCAGTTACAGGTGGTTTTATAGCTCAAAAATACCTTGAAAAACAGGTATTCTGACTATGAGCAGCTCTCCACAGATCTGACCCGTACCTTGGTCTGGCTTGGCGAAGGTTTAAAGCCATTCTGTGCAACATCCCAGACAAAGCAATAACATCTCCACCAGAAAGTTACACCATGCGCCTTTAAAGACAGAGCCATCATCTTCAGAAGACAGTGTGATAGGATTTTGACGACTTATTCCGCGGTGAGTGACGTGTAGCATTTAACAGCACACCTCCGGTATATTTATCTGTCCTTTTACCTGTCCCATCATCTCTGCGGAGTCGTGTCTTCTTCTACCGCTGTCAAACCGCTTCATAACGTCCCTCAAAGGTGCAGTGACGGGGGCGAGGTTTTAGAGGCGTTTATCCAGAGATGAGACAGGAGAAGGGTCTGTTTTATGATTGTCCAGTGAGAGGAGCAGGGACGTGTTTTCAACAGTCAACCAGTCACAGCAGGTTTGAGAGCACCGCAAAAATCTTGGCCAAGATTTAAGATATAAACACTTAAATCTATCAGAAAATGGTTTAAAAGTATTGAAATTGTCTGTCCTTGCAGGAAGATTTTACTTGACAAGTTACCTTAACCTCTTGAGACCCTGTGGCCCCCTACGAGGACATTACATTTTTGCCTCTTAGCACCATGATTTTCAATTATTTTAAACTTTCACCTGTAATCAACTAAAAACCTCTACAGCAGCTCCCGAAAGTAAAAAAATGAATAAAACCAATGTATTTATGTACAATAATGTCTCTTCATGTATCTTAATGTCTCTTCATTTGGCATTAAAATTTGACACATTTTATTGACCACAGCAGACGAGAGCATCAGGAAATGTCATGTCCTCGTTTGAAGACATTGGGACTGTGTTATATTATTGATTGTACATGTTGTTAGGTAAACTTGGGAATATTTAGATGAGTTTACAGTTATAAATTGCTGGACGTTTCTGCTGCTATAGGGAAACTGCTGCCTGTCTCCACTTTTTGCACCTCTACTTTTTTTTTGTAACGATTGAAAACCAGAAAAAATTAAAACTGTGGACCACATTTTCAGGCCTTTTTGTGTGTTTTTAACCTCACTCACTGAACCCCAACCCGCTCACGGTCGACCTACGTCACATTCAGCTAATTGCTGTTTGTTTGTTTTTTGTAATTTATTTATACATTTTAATGTTTTTTACATTTTTTAACCAATGGTGTCATACAGAAGACTTACTTAGTAGGTCCTACTTATCCCAAATAGCAAGAAGAAATGAAAAATGCACACCAGACAAAAGCTCGGGTCTCAGGAGGTTAAAATAAATTACCTCTAGACTAGAATTAAGCAGTCTGTGGTCTAGTAAGTGGATAATACATCTGAAAACAACATGAATAACCTGAGATTTTAAAGTTTTAAAATCTTGGCCTGATCAGAGAAATTTGCCGTGAAAGATTCGAATGAACAGACTCCTTAAAGAGCAGCAGGTTTACAGTTATGCGCATGTCAGAAAAACTGAAAAAGTCCAGTTTTAAATGATTTATTACAATGCATATAAACCTAGGAAGTACAGCTGAGGTGTCATAGTTCGAATCTCAAAGATCCCAGTGACACAGAAAAGTCGATTCATACACAGATATCTGCTTTTTTAAATGTTTTAACCTGTATTTAACCAGGAAAGTGCCACTGAGATTACTAATCTTTTTTTTCAATGGAGTCCTGGTTCTGCTACATGTAACCACACACCAGGAGAGGCATTCAACTGCATGGGGTAAGAAACAAAATATGTTTTAGTTTTACTTTTATTATTGTTTGAGACCTGCTGAATAGGGGTTTTATTTTTAGCATGTTCAGAATTCAGCACAAATTTGCTCCCTTAGATCAGAATTTGAGAAAAAATACTTTAATACTTTAAATTGCGTAACTTTTGGAGCTGTTATTGCTTAGTCTGGGATGTTTCACCATATGGAATTAAACCTTTCTGTCATCATGGAGACAAAACCAGACCAAGTTACAGGTCAGATCTGTGCAGAGGCGACGCCGCACACAGTCAGGATGAGTGTTTTTCTAGGTATTTTTGAGCTACAAAACCACCTGTAACTGAATAAATGTAAAGCCATTAATCCCTTCAATGTCACACTGTGGAACATTACAGATCAACAGAGCAATGACATATCCATAGAAACAAGCAACAAGCAGCACCCCCTATGGGAAGGTTACTCAATGCACCTTTTATGTGATACCTTTTCCTTTACTTGAGTATTTCTTTGCTCTAGCTTCTGTACTTTTACTTAACGCTGCACTATGTCACTCTTCGGTAGGGGGTCCGTCACCATCTTGTTTCTATGGATATGTCATTGACCACTGATCACTGAATGTCCCGCAGTACGACATTAAACAGCTCTATCTTCCATTTATTCCATTACAGGTGGTTTTACAGCTCAAAAATACCTAGAAAAACAACATTCTGACTGTGAGCGGGGTCAACTTTCCAACGATCTGACCTGTAATTTGGTCTGGTTTGGTCTCCATGAAGATAGAAAGATTTAATAACACACAATGCACCTTTAAGGAGCAAAATTGAGTAGTTGATCCACCACTGCAGCCCTAGAGGAAGTGTTAATAAGAGTAGTTTACTTGCGGAGGAATAGACATCTTTAATCTGACACTGGGATGGTCCGGTGAGCAGAGCTTGTTTTCTCTTGCTCTTCTGACAACATGACCTTTGTGGTGAAATGAAATGCGCTATTGATTAAGAGTGAACGCTGGGTTTAATGGAGATTCTGACAGAGCGAGAGGGAGCGAAGGAGGTGTGAGGAGCAGCTCAGTACCTGATCCATGCAAAGGCCACTGTCTGACTGGCAACACACAGACAAATGGTAAATATATATACACTCTGAGATGTCCTGCTGTGAACTGAGTCAGAAAAGTTTCAGATTGTTCAAGAGTGACACTTACGTCAAGATTTAAAAGTGCAATGTGTGACTTTTCTGATGAAGGGTGCGCCACCTGTCTGCATGGTGGTGTTATTGCTTTGGCATTGAACTTATCTTTCTCGAAGGTGTTTTTTTTTACTGCTCAAATCCCACCTTGACGTTGCTTTTTAATAGGGATGTAACAATGACAGAAATATTGTGAAATCGTATCGTCAAAGGTCTCATAATAATATCGTGGAGCATCGCGATATATCGAATCACAGGTCTCTTTGCTTAAATGAATAGTTCTGATGCTAAAAAAAACAGAGGGAACTACATAGACCATGATCCTTTGCTCCGTTTCAGTGCAGACGACATGAGGAAATAACTGTTCTAAGCACTTTTACATCTTCATTCTTTGGATTAAGTCTTGTGAAGGCGTTTTTAGAGGAAAAAATAGCAGATTCACAGTTTCATTGCAGTAAATCTCGTACTGTGAGGTGTTTATGGTGAAAATATCGTACAGAGAGATTTGGATTTATGTTCCATCCCTAATGACAATAAATGTTGTACCAAATGACTGTTGCACCAAATGACATAAGGTCTCATACTGAATCAGCCAACGTGTCATCGATACTTGCTCAAATGTCGTTTTAAAATCCCCTAAAGTGTGGTACATTTGCCCAGTGTGAGTGCGAATGAACTGTGCTCTGGCATGTCAGGTGCGCGAAGAGAAAGTAGTGAACAAACTCTATTCCAGAACTTTGGCGCTTACCTTCAGCGACTGTGGACACAAATTCCGATTCCTCGTTTCCCGTTTCCCTCACAGCACCAGCCTGTTGTTTAGTCCGCAGCAGGATTCATATCTGCCTCGCTATTTAAGAGATATTTCCGCTCCTGGACTTATTTTCTCGCTAAAACGTTCTCTCTGCTGTGCGACATGTAAACAAACGGCACCGCGTGATCCGGCCGTGGCTCAGGTGCGATTGTGCAGGTTTGCGCTTGAGCACGGCATAGTTCTGAAGGTCTAGTTTAAGTGTTGATTAGTATTAGGGATTCTCGATACTTTTGACAACCCTAATCTGTAGATCTCCATTGTCTGAAGAAAATCATTATCAGTAGAAAAGGTAGTAAAGGGACTGAAGAGCTTGGTGTTCATTCCTAAACTCAATTAAGACGGACATGTTTGTTTACCTTGCATCTGTCTGGCCATTTACTCATAGAAAACACGCACACGTATCATTTATGCTGCAAATGAAACAAATATTAGCTCGGAAAATAAGGTTTGAATTCATTCCTCTGCACTTTTAACCCTGTTTATACGACATAGATCAAACATGGAGCTTTTAAACGCGATCACAGTGACTCAACTCAGGAAATGTGCTAATTATTTCTTATTATGAATCCTTGTTGTATGTTTTGCATTAGAGGAAAGCACCTCTGAGTCACAGTCACAGCCATTATATATATATAGATATTTACGGGTTTTCTCTTGTCTGTGTATACATTATGACCTAGATCTACGTTACACAGGGAAATGACATGAATGCAAAAGGTAATGAGAGGAGGAAGCAGAACAGTGGCGGTGGGGGAGGAACAGCTGTGCTCAGGAAAAAAAAAAAGGTAAATGTCAACGTGTTATGCAAATGTTTCAAATCAAACCGAAATAAAGCCTCTTCCTTCGTATCCTCGGGCAGGACACTTCACCGTGAGTGCAACTGGAAGTAAGATAATAGTGTAAAAGAAGAAAAAAAACACTGTAAAGGAAAAAATAAGCCTTCAAACTATTTTAATTTGTTGGTGAAATGATAAAATAAGTAAAATGAAAAAAAAAAAAGAAACACAAAAATTAAATAAAAATACAAAAATAAATGAATAAAACCCATACATTTCATTTTTTTTAAAGGGGTCAAGTTCAGTATTTATTCATGTTATTATAATTATTTGTTTGTTTGTACTTTTCTAAATAAGAAACACAATAATACAACAGGTTTAAAGGTTGTATATTACGCAAAATTGACTCTTGTGAGGTTTAAGACATGCTATAATGTTTTCTCATCAAAAACCTGGAGTTGTGTTTTGTTTCATTCAGTAATCCTGATTCCCCAAGCTCAAAATGCTCTGTTCCACCTTATGATGTCATGAAGTGGTAGTTTTCAAGTTAACAACGACCTTTTACCTTAAATTCAACCGAGACGGGCAACTCCTGGGCTGAAATCACCCAAATGACTCTAGTAAAGGTGTTTAAAAACACAGTGGAGCAATTCCTGCATCACCAAATGACATCACAAAGTGGAACAGAGTTTTTTTTGTTTCAGAGAAGAACTTTACTCTCTAAATATGCAGGGTTTGTGTGTGAAACATGTGTGAATGAAACAAAACATAACTTCAGGTCTGTTTGTGATGAGAAAACAACATTATAACATAGAGTAGATCAGAAAACTGTGTAATTTGGCCCCTTTAAAAATAAATAAATAGTTCAATAAGTAAAGATCATATTTCTGCTTGTTCTTCAGAGTTGTTTTCATGTTTTCTTGCAAGTCTTTGCTCTATAGTTCTGTTGTAATGCACAGCTCCATCTCCAGCTGTGAGCTCTGCAGGTTTCCACGCACTCGACTCAATGGGGATCTTCACTTTGCAACATCTTATTAGACACAAACAGTGAGCGTGGTCAGACTGAACGAGCCACACACTCATGTCAACACAACACACGCAAATACACACACGTGACAAGCACAAAAATCACAGCAGTGAATGTTGTTACAGTTTTATGAGAACCTGTTAAAAGCTGGAAGGACGCAGAGGTGAGGTGTTCGCTGTCCATGGTGCTGAAATCTGTATTTGGTTTTGAAAAGCCTATTGCAAATAAATTACATACAATGGCAAGTTAGTTGTTATAATTCAGTTTCAGTTATCAAAACTTAAGTCATATCATTTAATACGGCCTAGATACACAAAAAATGAATTTAAAAAAATGCTGTCACACAAGAATCTGAAAATCCCTCAAAATAATCACGCTAAGTTAACTGAAGTTTATCCCGTGATTACAAGTAGATTTTACCTTTCTTCTTTTTCTTTGTCTTCTTCGTCGTTCTGTTGTTCTGTCGTTCTATCATTCCGTCATTCCATCCTGTGTTCTGTCTTTCTTTCAGTCATTCTGTCTTTCTGCCTATTTTTCTGTCATTCTGTCTTTTTACTTTTCTTTCTTTCTTTGTCTTTCTTTCTGTCATTTTATGTTTCTGTCTTTCTTTTGGTCTTTCAGTCATTCTGTTATTCTGCCTTTCTGTCATTCTGTCTTTCTTTCTTCCGTTCTGTCTTTATGTCCTTTTGTCTTTCTTTGTCCTTCTTTCTGTCATTCTGTTTGTCTTTTGTTCTGTTATTCTGTCTTTCTTTCATTCTATCTTTCTGTTATTCTGTCTTTCTTTCATTCTATCTTTCTTTCTGTTATTCTGTCTTTCTTTCATTCTATCTTTCTTTCCGTTATTCTGTCTTTCTTTCATTCTATCTTTCTTTCTGTTGTTCTGTCTTTCTTTCATTCTATCTTTCTTTCTGTTGTTCTGTCTTTCTTTCATTCTATCTTTCTTTCTGTTATTCTGTCTTTCTTTCATTCTATCTTTCTTTCTGTTATTCTGTCTTTCTTTCTTTCATTCTGTCTTTGTCTTTCTTTGTCTGCGTTTCTCTCTTTCTGTCTTTCTTTCGGTCTTTGTCATTCTGTCATTCTGTCTTTCTTTCTGTCCTGTCGTTCTGTTGTTTTATCTTTCTTCCCTTCTTTTTTCTTTCTTCCAGTCGCTCTGTCGCTCTGTCTTTCTCTTTTCAGCTCTTCTAATATATCTACTTTGCAGTACTTTGCTGTATGTGTATCAGACAAGGTTAAAAACAAGGCCACGGTCTGTAGAAAAAATATCCATTCTCCACTTTCTCTTCTTCCGTCTCCTTCCCTCCATCTCTTTTCCTTATCTGGTTTGTTTCACTCCTCCTCTCTCTCTTCTCCCTCTTCTTTTTTTGTTACAAGCTTTTTAATCAAACTGATCCACCCCCTCACCTCCTCTATTTCACTCTTCTTTATCTCGTCTTCTTGTCTCTTCTTTTTTTTTACCCCTCTCTTTCTTTTCACCGTCTCTTTACATCTGTCTCTCCTCTCACCTCCATCTTCATCTGTTTCCCTTCCCTGTTACATCTCGCTCCGTCCGTGAGTCTCTCTGTTGGTCTTTTTCTTCTCTCTCTCTCTCTCGCTATCTTGTCTTTCTTCTCTCTCTCCCTGTCTCTCTTCTCCCTCCATCTTTCTCTCTCCTTCTCTGTCTTTTGCCCTGTCTCACTCTCTTTTTTTGGTCTTTTCTTGGTCAGTCAAACAGATCCCCCTCTTCTTCTCTCTCTCTTCCTTATTTATCTTGTCACTTCTCTTCTCTTTCCTCCCTCTCTTTCTTTTCACTGTCTGTTTACATTTGTCTCTCCATTCACCATCTTCTTCATCTCTGTCCCTTCCCTTCTCTGTTACATCTTTCTCTCTCTCTCTTCAGTCTCTCTCTGTCTTCTCCCTCTTCTCACAAACCTGTCTCCCTCTTCTCTTTCTTCATCCTTCTCGCTCTCTTCTCTCTATCTCTCACTCTTCTCTCTCACTCGTCTGTCTCTCCTCCTCTCCTTTTCAATTGCTGTACAGAGACCTTTTGGTTATCCTCTCTTTTCTCTCGCTCTCTCTTGCACTCCTCCTTCTCTTCATCTCTCCATTGCTTACAAAGAGCTCTGGTTAGGCTCTCTCTCTCTTTCTCTCTCTCTCTCTCTTTCTCTGCAGCTGTACAGAGAGCTCTGGTTAGCCTTTCTCTCCCTCTCTCTCTCCGTCTCTCCCTCTTTACTCTATCTCTTTCTCCTTCTCTCCCCCTCTCTTCTCCATTTCTTACAGAGAGCTCTGGTTAGTCACTCTCTCTCTTCTCCCTCACTCCTTCTCTCCCCATCTTCTTTTCTGTCATTGTGCAGAGACCTCTGGCTAGTCTCCCCCCTCTCCTTCTCTGCTGCTGTACAGATCTCTGTGGTTAGCTTCCCTCTCTCCCTCTATACATCTTTCTCTCTTTCTCTATTCAGTCTCTCTCTGTCTTCTTCCTCTTCTTCACTCCCTTTGTCTCTGTCTTCTCTTTCTTCGGCCCCCTCTCTGTCTCACTCCTCCCTCTCTCCTCCTCTCCTTTTCTTCTGTACAGAGAGCACTGGTTAGCCTCCCTCTATCTCTCTGTCTTTCTCCCTCTCTTCTTCTTCTCTCTCTCTCTTCCCCTTTCCATCTCTCCCTCTTTCTCTGCTGCTGTACAGATCTCTGTGGTTAGCTTCCCTCTCCCTCTGTCCCGTTCTCCATCTCTCCCCGCTTCCTTTCTCTTCCTCTCTCCCTTTGTCTCTCCCCCTCTCCCTCCCTCCCTCCCTCCCTCCCTCCCTCCTCCTTCCTTCCCTCCATCTCTCCTCTCCCTCCCTCCATCCTCTCCCTCCTCCCCCCCCTCTCCTTCTCTCCTCCTCTCCTTTTCTTCTGTACAGAGAGCACTGGTTAGCCTCCCTCTATCTCTCTGTCTTTCTCCCTCTCTTCTTCTTCTCTCTCTCTCTTCCCCTTTCCATCTCTCCCTCTTTCTCTCCCTCCCTCTCTCTCTTTCCCTCTCTTCCTCCCCTCTCTGTCCCGTTCTCCATCTCTCCCCGCTTACTTTCTCTTCCTCTCTCCCTCCGTCTCTCCCTCCGTCTCTCCCTTTGTTTCTCCCTTTGTCTCTCCCCCTCTCCCTCCCTCTCTCCTTCTCCCTCCCTCCCCCCTTCCCCTTCCCTCCGTCTCCCCCTCCTCCCCCCCTCTCCCTTCCTCCCTCCCTCTCTCCCTCCCCCATTCTCCCTCCCTCCTCTCCCTCCTCCCTCCCCTCCCCCTCCCTCCTCTCCCCCCTCCCCCCTCACTCTCTCCCTCCTCTCCCTCCCCCTTCTCCTTCCCTCCCTCCTTCCTTCCTTCCCACGTCTCTCCTCTCCCTCCTCCCTTCTCCCTCCCTCCCTCCCTCCCTCCTTCCCTCCGTCTCCCCCTCCCTCTCTCCCTCCTCTCCCTCCTCCTCCCTCCCTCCCTCTCTCCCTCCTCTCCCTCCCCCTTCTCCCTCCCTCCCTCCTTCCTCCTTCCTTCCCACGTCTCTCCTCTCCCTCCCTCCCCCCTCCTCCCTTCTCCCTCCCTCCCTCATCTCCCTCCCCCTTCTCCCTCCTCTCCTTCCCTCCCTCCGTCTCTCCTCTCTTGGCGGTGGATGGCGCTGAAATGCCAGCTGTCATATTAACTGATGCCATGACACCTCTGTCACCGCGGCGACAGGATGTTTCTGGGATAGATGCACAGAAGGAGCGGTCGTGATGTGAGGCGGAGACACTTTAGTCGAGCGGATGACAACTTTGTACTTAGAAGGGAATTAAAGCGGGAATTACAGCAGCACAAACAGAGAAGAAAACACGGGATTAACACTCAACATCCACAAGAAGAAGAAAGTACAAGAAAAAACTCAGATGTAACTAAATAAAATCTACAATAAAATCTTCACAGTGTTTTTCCATTACATTTTTTTTTTTTTTTTTTCCAAATATATGAGAACAACAGTAACAGGTGAGTGTGGTGCGTTGCCCAAGGACACAGTGGCAGCATAACTTATATTAAACCCATGCATCCTTTATATTAGAGACTAAAGGACTCACTCAATCTTCTTTTTACATGTTACATTTGGGCAAAAGGATTCATGTTCCAAGGTAAAAATATACAAAAATATCTTAAAGGTGGATTTGTGTATTTGGTAAACACGCTTGTTTCCATGGAGACGTTATCGCGTTGCCTTGAATGAACTGAAAAAATAACTTACGGGGTAGTAAAATACGTGAAATCAGCTGTGGTCATTTTAAACATAATTCTGTGAGAACTACAAAGTATTTAATCCCAATGGACAAGATGGAGTTATTTTACTCATATAGTTGAAGTATAGAGTTTAAGGAGTAAGTGGCAGTAGCTCAGTCGGTGAGAGCGTCTGCCCTCTGTCTGAAGGTTGGCGGTTTGAATCCTGGACATAATCCGATTCACTGACCCACGGATAAAAGCTGTCATTGTGTCCTCGGGCAAGACACTTAACCCCCGTTGCCCCAACACAGCAAAAAACTAAATCTAGCCAAGTTAAGGTGACTTGAATGAAGAAAGTTTTATCATGATTGAAGTAAATTTCACTTAAATGTATGTAATGCCAGTGGAGCGAGAAGTTTTGGACTGAACATATGGAAATACATCTTACTACATTTAAAACAAGAAAAACAACAACTTTTTGCACTTAAAATAAGAAACAAAATCAAATGTTGCTTAAATTAAGAGAAAAACACTTCTTCCACTGGGAGATCATTTTACTTGTCAAGTTGAATCCACTCACATTAAGTAAAATGTTCTTAATTTAAGTCATTTTAACTTACCTAGAAATAGTTTTTTCCAGTGTAGTGTCTGCACACACCGGTGAACACTACAAAAAAGGATTTTCTAGCATAGTTAAACTGACTTGAATTAAGCAGATTCATCTTAAAAGACCAATTTTAAGATTTTTTTACTTAATAAGATGAGATTTTTTGACTTGTTTTGAAGATATTTCATCCTGATTTATCTTATCTCGATATTACAACTTATTCTAAGCACTTTTTATATTAAATCAAGCCAGGTTAAGCCTCTTTAACTTCCTTCTCAAACCAATAAGGCTGCTTCTGCTTAGAAAGAAAACTTAGTAAGTGATGCACTGGCAGATAATTTAAAGTAAAATAGGGGATTTTTACCTCAAAATTGGTATTTTTTTTCTTGTTTTTTGATATATAATATACATATACATAATACAAAACATATATCCATCCATCCATCCATCTTCTCCCGCTTATTCCGGCTGGAGTGGCGGGGCAGCATGCTGCCCAATACTCATAGCACCTGACCCCCCTATGAACCCCTCTGCAGGTGGTGAGCCCACAGGAGGCACAAAACATATAATATTTACATAATTATTTAATCACAGCAATACAATTAAATATGACAATGTTTTATATATTTTACTTCATTTATTTACATAACTTGAACTTGAACTTAATAAAAAAGAGCAACAATTGTGGTGGTAAGTACATTTGATTTAATCCTGACAGGTAAATTGTAGCTGATATTACAGCAGGACCATTTACTTAAAAATGCCTGTGCGAATTGTTATGAGGATTTTTTTCTAGTAAACCTTACAAGCTTTTCTTTTTCAGTGCGGTTCCTCATTCCACACATCTCTCGCACATTTATTCAAGTGTTTTTATTGCTCAGAAATACCTTGAGAAACTTGAGTTCCCTGCTCGTCTGCGTGGAAATACACACCCACCAGAAAAGTGACAGTACAAACTAATAACTTGGTGGATATTGGACTCCAGAGACCCCTAACACAGCTCTGATTTGCACTCACTGAAGGAACATTTACATTTTTTAAAACTCCTTCACACATTCGCTGGAAACATTTGGATAATTTCAGTCCAGGAGTTTCCTCGAAATCTCCCTGGAATCTCTGACTCTCTTGGAAACTACCATTTTGATGACATCACAAGGTGAAACTGGGCATTTTGAGCATTGGAAACAGATTATTAATAAAGCATAACTCAAAACACATGTCCAGGTATGTTTCTGAAGAGGTAACAGCGTTTTAACATGACTTAAATCTCACTATAGTTCATTTTGTGTTAATAGGACTTTTAAAGAGGAAGTGTCTGCATACTGAACGCACTGTGTGAGAACGTTTTCACGAGTAACGGAGTAAAATACGAGAGCCTAATGAAGACTGGGCACTGTACCCGGAACGAGAGAGAACAGAGGAAGACTTGGACCACACAGACAAATGAGGAAGAGGAGGTCAGAGGAGCAGACGGATGGAGAGAATCAAAGGAGAGGGACACAGAGCTGTGAGGAGAGACAGAGCAGAGGGATTACAGACGCTGAGAGAGGAGAGGAGAATGGAGGGATTAAAACAGAAACGCAAAGAAACAGCAGAGAGAAAGAGGATATGGAGGAGTGAACGAATGAAGCGATGAGTAGTAGTAGTAATAGTAATTTATTTCGCGCATATGATACTTGTAGTGCACAGAATATGTACAATGTCGTTCAATTTAAATAAACAAGGTTACACCAAAAAAAAGAATGGATATATGGACACAAATACGTATATGTACATATATATATATACATGCCTGAAAAGGAGTGGGTAGAAGTAAAACTTATTAGATCCCACCCCTTCTCCCAAAATTAGTAGTGATCCTTATTTTTTGTGTTTTTACAGTTAACCGATGCCAGTGGTTGGCTGCCAATACTTGAATACTTGTACAGTGTAAAGCAAATTACAATAAGACAGAAAAAAACAATGACATTAATGTACGTATAGTGTGTAATATCCATAAATATCAGTGCAAAATGTCTTATTATTATGAGTATCATCATCATCGTTTGCATCATTTTGCCTCTGGTTATCACTATTTATGTAATTTTTTTCAAATGTAACTTTTTATATCCGCATGAAAATTGGGTTTATTGGAAGTATCGGCGCTGGTGGTATTAAAACTGAGTGTGAACGGCGTGTGTGGTGCATTAAAAGTGAACCTGCTGCCCCCGGACAACAGGACCACCCTTTGCCTTGTGTCTTCTGCTGTGCATTAAAAGAGACAAGATTTTGGAGGTTTAGTTTAGTTATTCATTTATTACCATCAGCACAATGACCACCAGTTGCATTGAATATTAAGAGTTTCTATATAAATAATAAAAAATGAGAGAGACCTTTTAAAGAGCGTTGAATGATGTGGGTGCCCTGGTAGTATTAGTAATAGTATTAGTATTAGTAACTGCAGTAGTAGTACAGGGTGATCCAAAAAATAATAATACATTTTATTTATTAGGCGCCTTTCTGGACACTCAAAGTCGCCTCACAACAACATAAACACATTAAATACGATTAAAACATACAGTTAAAGTGGGACAGTACTGAAATTATTGATTGTGATGAATTTGACATCATTTTAAGGCCAATAATTTGGGGAATTCTCGTTGAAATAACCTCAAATTTTCACAGAATGTATAGAAACAGATCAAGATTTTATATTTAATGTTTTATTTTTGATCTGTTTTCTGTTTCATGCATCTTAGAATCTGCTGGCACAGTCACCCAAGAGTGTGCAAAGTGCCTCCAAAGCAAAATTTGGAAAAACTGGCAAACAAATGAGGACACTATGATATATTTAACTACTGTATATTATGTCGATGCATCATTGTAAACTGTAGGGGCAGGATTAATGTAAGATAGGCTTCTTCCTCCTCCTTTTCTTTATTTTGTTTGTTACTTTCTTTGTTAAATGTTCTGAAAGTATGGAGACTTTATGCTGTGCCTTCATACCTCATCAAAAATACACCCGTAGTTGTGTTTTGTTTGATTCACATATGTTTGAGGAACCTTTTATTATGAGTCCGTCTGCATCTCCAAATCTCAAAATGCTCTGTTCCACCTTGTGATGTCATGAAGCAGTAGTTTTCAAGTTTCCTTTTAGCGTTATTGTTGTGGATTTTTAAATCTGAGAAGAATGAAAACTGGAGATAAGTTGTCTTCAATCAAAGCGTCTGGATTTATTAAAACAATTGTGTGCACAGCTACAGAGAAAGTGAAAAAGAAACTATCTGTCCCTCACGCAAGGTCCGTCTCTCCCTAATCTGACCCACGGCAAAACAAAAACAGGCTCTTCTACAGTCGACAAACGTCACAACATCAACATGAGGTAAAACATACTACAGTATAAACAGTTCTCAAAAGAAAACGGTTTATCTGGGTTAAACTGGGGCATCGATTAGATGAACTCAAGTGGACCAATAATTCTAAATGATGAGAATGAATAAAACCACAACCTGTTGTTTTAACCCCAATAGGGACTGTCTTAAAAAGCCCAGATACAGCAGATCACACCACTGCTCATGACCATGAACACAGAGATACTTTAGCACTTTGTGAGTTACTAGTATCTAAACCCAAACAATACATTCTTTAGCTCGACAAAGTAAGACATTTCCACCACAACCACCACCTCGAGAAAGTGACGGGAATAAAAACGGGAGAGAAGTTGTCTTCAATCAAAGAGTCTGGATTTATTAAAGCAATTGTGCCACAATTACAGAGAAAGTGAAAAAGAAACCTTCTGTCCCTCACACAAGGTCCGTCTCTCTCTTATAGAGTTTACAGACGTCATCATATCAACATGAGAGAAAACATACAATAGTATTAGTCTAAACAGCCTTCGGAAGGAGACGATTTATCTGGGTTAAACTGGGGCATCGATTAGATGAACTCAAGTGGACCAATAATTCTAAATGATGAGAATGAATAAAACAACAACCTGTTGTTTTAACCCTGATAGAAAAGGACTGAACATAATGTCCTGTCTTAAGAAGCCCGGATACAGCAGATCACACCACTGCAGTGACCATTTTATTTATTTATTTGTTTGGCAGGGACAGTGCAGTCAGACATAGATACAAAACACAGTTTCGGGCTGATGTGAAGCATACAGAGTGTTAGCAAATGCGAATTTTCAACTCCCGTCCCTGGCTGAGCTTTTCTAAAATTACACTACAATAATAAAAAAAATACACTAAAATATGTTTCCATTATCTAAATAACATATATAACACTCACTCTTTCCCTCGCTCACAACTTTCATACAATTTATTTATTGGTGGGAACAGTTTTGATTTGTTTTCAGCCACTGCTTAACACTGGAGGTGAACATGTTGAATACAGAGACACTTTAACACTTTGTGAGTTACTAGTATCTAAACCCAAACAATACATTCTTTAGCTCGACACAGTAAGACATTTCCATCACACTTATTCAGTAAAAAATGACAATTCCGGGACTGAAATGATCCAAATTATTATAGGGAACGTGTATGAAGTTTAAAAACACAACGGAGTGTTCCCTGTATTACCCCATGACATCATAAGGTGGGACGCAGCGTTTTCAGTTTGAGAGAAGAACTCCATGCCTAAATGTGCATGGGCTGTGTGTTAAATATGTGAAACAAAACACAACTCTGGGCGTGTTTGTGATGAGGAAACGACATAACAAAACATAAAATTGCTCATAAAACAGCAGAGTATTGGTACTTTAAATGATTTTCTATAATTCTTTTTGGCTCTTACCTATAGGAATGAACTGGACCATTAAGTTCACCATCGGAGTCCTGTATCGCACATATGCTGACAGCTGGTGTTGTGTAGCACTGAAAGAAACATCACAGCCACATTATATGAAAATCAATAGCTCCGAGTGGAACACAGTAAACTACAGCTGTTTAATCTAACAACAGGACCTGCCCCAGTACAAACCATCTATCGATTTAATGATATACGAATGTGCCACAGGTCACGGACTCCACTGCACAGGGAAATATGCCGTTTATTAGCTCTTAAACGGACAAGAATTATGGCTTATTTCAGATGAATTCAGTTTTTTTGGAGGTGGAGGGTCTGCTCACTGCTCGCCATTTCAGGGTATTTTTGAGGAATGAAAAGAGCTTTAATTGAATGAATGCAAGATGGATGTGTTTAATGCCGTACTGTGGAATATTCCAGACAAAGCAAGAACATCATTATAGTAGTGTTAGTACCAAGTGTATTATAGTAGTAGTAGGAGTAGGAGTAGTAATAGTAATAGCAGTAGCAGTAGTAGTAATAGTAATAGTAGTAGTAGTAGAAACAGCAGTAGAGTAGCAGTAGCAATAGTAGAAGTAGTAGTAGTAGTGGTAGTAGTAGTAGTAGTAGTAGTAGTAGTAGTAGTAGTAGAAACAGCAGTAGTAGTAGCAGTAGCAATAGTAGAAGTAGTAGTAGTAGTGGTAGTAGTAGTAGTAGCAATAGTAGTAGTAGCAGCAGCAGCAGCAGCAGTAGTAGTAGTAGTAGCAGTAGTAGCAGTAGTAGCAGTAGTAGTAGTAGTAGTAGTAGTAGTAGTAATAGTAGTAGTAGTAGTAGTAGCAATAGTAGTAATAGTAATAATAGGAATGGTTCAGCTCACTGCTTGTCTCCATGGTGATGCTTGGTGATGTCTATGGAATGTTTCACAGTATGACATTAAACTGATCTATTATGCATTTAATTACACATTTTTTATTCCTCTGAATTTCTGCAGTTTTACTCTTTATTTTATTTAATTTTATTTTTGGAAAGCAGAAAAAACATGAATAAATAAATTAATATAAAGAAAAAAAGGAAATTACAGAGAAAAAAGTAAGAATCATGTTTCAAAATAAATAAATAAATAAATAAATAAATAAATAAAATGACCACAGTAACCACAGTCAAACAGTCTAGACATTTCACGTCATTCATAAACCTTTACCGTTCAAAACTCCTAATTTCTTACACAAAACCACCTCACTCAGTATTCCGTTTGTGCAGCGTCCCCTCCGTCCCCTCCTGTGGACACAATGGGCTGATATGAGCTCGGGGCCCGGCCTCTCCGTGCATACTAATAACACATGTGACGGGCCCCGAACGCAGAAGGCTTCAGCTGATATGAAAATAAGACAAGTCACAGAACGGCCCCCCCAGACTCAATATGGCTCCACTCCACCGCCCCCCTGGCCCCCGGGCAACGCGAATGGTATTTACCTGGACCGCCGAGGTGCAGATAACCATGGGGATGAGGAGGGGGATGGAGGGTGGAGGGTGGGCGGAAGGGGTGCAGGGTGGGCAGGGGGGTGGAGGGTGCTTAGTCACGGAGGAGGCTGCGTTGGTGACATCACAACAGCAGAATCCTATACTGAGCAGAGGATCAATGTTTACTGGGTGGTGGTAGGAGAAGTAACAGCAGTAGTAGTGGTGGCTGAAAGTAGCAGCAATAGTATTAGTAATGGTAATAGCGATAGTAGTAGTATTAATAGTAGTAGTAGTAGTTATAGTACTAGTAGTAGTAGTACAAATAGTAAAAGTCATAGTAGCAGTGGCAGACAGTAGCAACAATAGTAGTAGTAATAGCAGTAGTAGTAATAGTAGTAGTAGTAGTAGTAGTAATAGCAGTAGTAGTAATAGTAGTAGTAGTACTTGGACTAGTAGTTAAAGTGGTAGTAGCAGTGGCAAACAGTAGCAGCAATAGTAGTAGTAATAGTAGTAGTAGTAGTAGTAGCAGCAGCAGTAGTAGTAGTAGTAACAGTAGTAGTAGTAGTAGCAGCAGCAGTAGTAGTAGTAGTAAAAGTAGTAGTAATAGTAGTCCTAGGAGTAGCAGTAGTAGTAGTAGTAGCAGCAGCAGCAGTAGTAGTAGTAGTACTAGTGGTAGTACAATAGTAGTAGTAGTAGTAGTAGTAGTAGTAGTAGTAGTAGTAGTAGGAGTAGTAGTAGTAGGAGTAGTAGGAGTAGTAGTAGTAGGAGTAGTAGTAGTAGTAGTAGTAGTAGTAGTAGTAGTAGTAGTAGTAGTAGGAGTAGTAGTAGGAGTAGTAGTAGTAGTAGTAGTAGTAGTAGTAGTAGTAGTAGTAGTAGTAGTAGTAGTAGTAGTAGTAGTAGTAGGAGTAGTAGTAGTAGTAGTAGTAGTAGTAGTAGTAGTAGTAGCAGTAGTAGTAGTAGGAGTAGTAGTAGTAGTAGTAGTAGTAGTAGGAGTAGGAGTAGGAGTAGTAGTAGTAGTAGTAGTAGTAGTAGTAGTAGTAGGAGTAGTAGTAGTAGTAGTAGTAGTAGCAGTAGTAGTAGTAGGAGTAGTAGTAGTAGTAGTAGTAGTAGTAGTAGTAGTAGAAGTAGTAGTAGTAGTAGGAGTAGGAGTAGTAGTAGTAGTAGTAGTAGTAGTAGTAGTAGTAGTAGTAGTAGTAGTAGTAACTGGGATAAGTGTCTCTTGCCTCCATCTTTAGGACATTATGACCACATCACATTCTACAACCTGAAAACCACCAGTAAAATGTATCCTGAAGACAGTTAGAGTTTCCTGCTGGTATTTTCTTTTTGTTGTCGTTTTGTCTGAACATACCTGGAGTTGTGTTTTGTTTCGTTCATGATTGAATAATCCTTTGTTTCTTTGTAATTATTGGGTCTATCCACATGAAACAAAAACGGGCACAATTTTCAACAACATCTTTGTAAAAATGCAAGAACAGATCGAAATACAACTCGGAGTAAAATAATGATGAGGGAAAATCATTATAAAACAGCTAAAAGTCAATGTGAATACTTTAACAGGAGAGAAAACTGCATTGAGGTTAACAGCTGCTCAGTAAAAATTCGTATTTGCTCATGATTAAGTGCTCTCATCTGAAGCCTCCGGAGATTTCTTGGAACTATTGACTCATTTAATAATATAATACGAGAAACACGGGTATAGAGAATCACATTATTCGCAATGCAACTTTCACATAAGCAAACGGGAGACTCAGTGAGCCAATATTGAATGTAGTCACTGGTATTTGCACAAGAAATAATGATGTTACATAATTTTAAACTGAATCCTGAGTGCAGCATCAGAATGAGTGAGTCCTCGTGCCCCCTGCTGGCAAGTATATGCAATTTACAGAATATTTAAAGATGAATTATGGAGCTTTTCCACAATATGACATTAAACATATCATTTGTAGGTGTTTTTACTGCTCAAAATTGCTCGAAAACCGCACATTCTTACTATGAGTGGGGTCGGCTCTCCACAGATCTTACCTGTGACTTAACTCGAGGTCATCTCTTGCTTGTCTCTATGGAGATTGATCAGTCGAGGCCAGGGGTGTCCAAACTTTTTTAATCAAGGGCCACATATTAAAACACAGAGCAGCGTGAGGGCCGATCGAGGGTCATAGACTGAGGGTCAAAAGATAAGATAACATATCCTTTATTTGTCCCACAATGGGGAAATTTCAGTGTTGCAACGCACAGTTAAGAGAACAGCAAGAAAACAGTAGCAGCAATAGAAGTACAGACTTACTTAAAAACAAACACTCTAAAGATATATAAAGTTAAGGATTATAAAACTATGTATAATATAAATTGCTATCTTAAAACTACTGTATATATACAATACAATAAATTTCTGTCTTAGTGAGTAAAAACAGTGAGTAATTCAAATCTGTGCATTTATAACAGGTTTGAATGACCCTCCAGACCTTTGTTCAGGCTTAGACCCTCAAAAGGAAACACTACATTTGCTTGATCGAGGTAGATTTCAAAAACATGCAGTAAAAAGCACTACTGGCTCTAGTATGGACCAATTCACTTGGAAGCGTGAGGGCCAAAACAACTGGTTTAAGGACCACATTTGGCCCCCGGGCCATAGTTTGAACATGCCTGGTTTAGGCAAAGGATTCTCCACCAGAAAAGTTACACAGTTCACTTTTAAAGCTGCAAATAATGTGTTTTGAGCCACATTATGTAACTTTTCTTGAGTTGTATGCCATACTGTGGAAGATTATGGTAGTACTACTGCAATACTGTACTGTTTCTGTATCACTGCTTATGATTATTGTAGTATTACTGCAATACCTTACTGCGTCCGTATCACTGCCTGTGGGTTTAGCAGTTGATGTCGCCCATGTTTTTAGCCCATTTCCTGCGAGCTAATGTGCCAAAATGATCGACTATCACAAGACACAAACACTTTCACTTCACTAATAAACTGAATTATACTTTTGATACTGAATTCTTCCTCGAAGTTGTATAGATGCTAAAGCGATGACAGTTTTCCGGTTAGCGTCCATGTTTTTGAGTCGGACACACAAAACATGATAAAACAGGATGGCTAAACAAATGCAACATGTTTGAGTAGAGACCCAACATCTGCATGGAGACGTACAGGTGATAGCAGCAAACCTCCAGGGAATGTTGTTAGCGTAGCATTAGACATTCCTATATATCCAGCTGTCTTACATTTTAGCTTTTGTGTAAGTCTTTAAAAACGTTCATTCTTCCTGTGAGATCGGAGTCCCTTGTCCACAGAAACGGCTTTTTAACATGGATGGATTTAAGTTATTCAGATCCCATAAAAGACCTGAAACGGCCGTCACTACAGTGCACCGGTACAAGAGTGATCACACTGGAAATCAGTTCAGACTTGTTTATGCATCAGCAGCCCACACAATTCTGTACTTAAACAAAAGAAAAATCTGCATGACATTTCAAACACCATTCCACTCTGGCGGTGTTATTCTAACCTCTTCTATATTAAAACTGACACGCCGACCCGACCACGGACTTTTTCATCACTGCTCATTTAGCCAATCAGTCTGGGATCACTAAATGTTACGGAGCTCATTTCAGCAACAACACCGGCTGTGAAATATTCAGCCAGAGCGCAGCGACTCTCGTAAACTCCTCTCAAAGTCCTTCTATCAAATGTCAAACGTTACAGTGAGCACAACATGGACCATAGCAGTTCAACGTAGTTTGTAAATCTGTGTGTGAAATGGAGATCTTTTTGTTGTGTTTTGGTAAAAAATGTGATGTTTTTAACAAATGTATATACTTTGAATATGAAGATATGCAAATCTTGCAAATGTATAGGTCCTGTACATGATATTTTTTGCATTTATTTGAGCAAAATTTGACTTGCCCCAGTACAGATATACTGTAAAATCAGCCCTGGAAATCAAAATACGTCTTCATCTAATTAGAATGCGTTTTATTGTCCAATAATCAGGAAGTGCACATTAGAATGCTAGTTATTGTTAGCTTTACCATGAAGGCACACCCCTCTGAAAGTGAAAAAAACTTAAACTAACTTAATTTGTATGTTCAGAATTGAGTTATTTATGTATTTTTATTGATACTTTGTTGTCGCACTGCACTGAGGGAGTTCTACATGAATCTCTATTGGTGGAATGTTCAGCAGTTACTACGGCGATGCGATGCAGACATTAGCAAACTCAGACAAAAGTTTTAAGATGGTCTGAAAACTCAAGAAGAAACACAAAATGGATTTAAGCAGAACCTCGAACAGAGCAGTGCTTTCAGTTAGCATCACAGTATGAATAATGGAACTGGGGAAACTCTGAACCACTACAAACCTTTACCTGAAACGTTCCCTAGTATGGCATTAAACATATCAGTCTTTCTTACATTTTCAAACATGCTTATTGTGAGTGCTTGCTTGTCCACAGATCTGGCCTGGAACGTCACCTGCTTGTCCACATATATAGATGAGGTTAATGCCATACTGTGGAATATTTCATGCAAAACAAACACCAATATAGCAGCACCTCCATCCGAAAAGTTAAACAGTGCACTTTTATACCACTCTTTCTCCATGCGAAATATTGGAGAGTGTAATTGAATCTCTAAACCACTTCTTTTGAATTTTAAGTTGATAAAAATTCGTTGAGGAAAAATAGTTCTTGAGAAGGACCTTGGAGCTGAACAGACAATAGATTTTTTGAATAGCCGGATTGAGTGGAGTGACCTGATTTAGGAAAGCAACTTAGAGCGTTATCAGCCTCCACAGACTGCAGACGGGAAGTCCGCTCTGCCACCTTCAGGGACTGTTCTTTTTTTTTTTGTATTGTAAGAGAACATATTATGCTAAACTGGCTTTTCTGAGCTTTTAACCACATGATAAAACATACTTGGAGTTGTATTTTACTTTATTCACCTTCTTTTAATGATCCACTAGGTCCTGTTATCTGAGCAAAACAAGCACACATACAGTAGTAATGCACAATTCTATTATGCCTCATGTTGCTTAATAATTGTATTTAATTATTTTTTCCATTGTTAATTCCAAGTGCTGTCAGCAGACGGCACCGCACCGGAAACACAGTGTTTATATTTAATTTTTTATTGTAAAAAGCCTATATAACAACTGGGCTATTAATATTAATATATATATATATATATATATATATACAAAAATAAAAAAATAAAAAAATATGTGAGAAAACCCGTGAACACATAAACATAACGTAAAATTTATGCAGCTGTAAAATATTAATGTATCACAATAGGCTATAAGAGATTATTAAGCCTATGTAAAAACAAGACAAGACAAAAAATATATAATTGAACGATATAAAACTTTTTTTTTTTAATCCAGTGATTTTTTGCAGATTTTTGGTCGCTTTTGTGTGCATATTGTGTTACTATTTTTTATGTGTTTGTGTGTGTGTTTTTAGTGTACACTTTAGCTTTCTTTATTTGTTCACTTTTTCATGTTTTTTTTTTCCCCCCTTGTAAAAAGATTTTGCCTACATTGACTAGTTGAAGATAAATTGAAAGTTGTGCATTTATGTGTTTGTATATATTGGAAAAAAGTGCATTATTTCTTTTTGTAATATTGGAGAGTGTAATTGATGTCGTAAGTAAGTTTTACTTCTGCCTTCACTTTTTCAGTCAAGATGATACTACTGTCATACAACGAACACTCTACAACGAACACTGCTAACTCTGCTGCCTGTGCAATACTGGGACCATGTGCAATACATAA
The DNA here is from genome assembly GCA_030686955.1 of Odontamblyopus rebecca. Lineage (NCBI taxonomy): Eukaryota > Metazoa > Chordata > Actinopteri > Gobiiformes > Gobiidae > Odontamblyopus > Odontamblyopus rebecca. Next base: position 7,202,160 of record CM060672.1, read on the forward strand.
GATGTCCAGCAGTCACTTTACCCACTTTACCCACTACAAATTTATTTATTACTGTAAGATACTGTAGCCACTTTAAGGATATAACATTATTTATAGTACTGTACAAACTGTAGCCACTGTATTCAGATAGCAATTTATTGTATATATAATTTTATTTTATTTTATAATCCTTATCTTTATATAGTTTATCTATTTCTAAGTAATTCTGCACTTCTATGCTGCTACTGTTTTCTTACTGTTCTCTTAACTGTGCGTTGCAACACTGAAATTTCCCCACTGTGGGACAAATAAAGGATATCTTATCTTATCTTATATCATTTATGTTACCAAGCTGTATATGTCCAAATAAAATCAACCAAACAAAAGAAAAAAAGTAGGTCAATTAAACACAATCAATCAATTAAATACTGTCCCAATTTAACTGTACTTTTCACTGTATGTTTTAATAGTATTTAACTTATTTATGTTGTTCTAAGGCGACCTCGAGTGTCCAGAAAGGCACCTAAAAAATAAAATGTATTATTATTAGTATTATTTTGTAGATCTGGCAACACTGTGTATGACCCCAAGTTTGTGATTCCTTAAAGATAAATACAGTACATACACACATATTATAAAAAAACAACAAAAAAAACAAAAACAAAACTGACTTTTCCACATGTTATAACACTGTTCTCTCATCAAAAACATACCTGGAGTTTGCTTTATTCATTAAGTCCACTCCCTCTAAGCCCCATTAACAATTACAACAGTATCATTAGAAAGGTAAAAAGTTCTCAAATTGTGGCTTTTCCTTTGGCTCCATTTCATAAGTTCCATAATGTTGCTGTTCTGGCACCGTTTCCATAGTAATTAATGATTCAAATCATAATATCATATCTTTTCAATGGTAAAACATGTTCTCTTTGCTCTGGCGCCGTTTCCATAGCAATTAATGATTCAAAACATATCATCTTTTCAATGGTAAAACATATTCTCTTTGCTCTGGCGCCGTTTCCATAGGAATTAATGATTCTAAATATAATATCATACATTTTCAATGGAAAGAAGTCCTCAAAATGTTGCATTTTTTCTGGTGCTGTTTTAATAAGAATTAACAATTACAAAAGTATCATTAGAAAGGTAAAAAGTTCTCAAATTGTGGCTTTTCCTTTGGCTCTATTTCATAAGTTCCATAATGTTGCTGTTCTGGTGCCGTTTCCATAGTAATTCATGATTCAAAACATAATATCATATGTTTTCAATGGTAAAACATGTTCTCTTTGCTCTGGCACCGTTTCCATAGTAATTAATGATTCAAAACATAATATTATATCTTTTCAATGGTAAAACATGTTCTCTTTGCTCTGGTGCCGTTCCCATAGTAATTCATGATTCAAAACATAATATCATATCTTTTCAATGGTAAAACATGTTCTCTTTGCTCTGGCGCCATTTCCATAGTAATTAAAACATGCCATTTTGGAATGAATCAAAATCACATTCATGACGACTGAATTCTTCTTCACGTCAGAAAATTTGCAGAGTCTGAATGATTTTTGACATGTAATTCTCTTGTAATGCCATAAACCATTAGCATTGCCATTTCCACAGACTTGATTTCTCCGTTCTTTTCAGACCAGCACCGTGATGATTGATGGACGGCAAAACGGGCACGGTTCTGAGCGTTGCCGCATCCTCTTTGCGTTTTCCTCCTGATTGAGAGAGTAATGCAGCGTGCAGAGAGCAGCCAGGCCTTCAGAGTCTGTTTACTCAAAAAAAACAACAACCACATTTTATAATCTGTGTGATGTCCTGTGTTTTTACTGTGCTCCTGGTTTGGTCTCTGCAGGTGGTGGTTAGCGCGAGTAAATAAAGAAGCGGTTTCATCATTTGTGAACAGAGCTTGAAATCTGGCATTCGAAGGCAGTGATGCAAACGGGGTAATTACTGAAAATACAGAAAATCCACAGAGAAGAAGATATATTTGTTTGTCTGCTACCTAGTGCTATTTTTACTAAGACTTTGTTGTTGTTGTTTGTGTAGCACTCACTTTTTTACATTTTTAATACATACATAACAGAGACGGGAAGAATACTTTAATTTATTTTTTATTTTATTTTTTGTATCTTGATACATGGCCCAATCCGACTACTTTATTCTGAATATTTTGAATTAGGACATATGATTAAAAATAGCTTTATGTTTGTTTTACCATCATTTATTTCCTATCAGTGACTGGAGAAGGAAAAATGGCACATGCATTCACGACAAGAGCAGCATTTGGGGTTTTTCTCACTCATTTTGTGCAGTTCGAAGCCTAAATTGTGTGTTCAGTCAGTCAGAGATCCGGCGTGACTTGCATGATGTGTGCCAGCCCAGTCTGATCATTATTTACGAGAGAAATCAAGTTTTATTGAGTTGAACTGACTTATTTTTTCACCTAAATGCCACCTAGACTTTCTGTGGATGAGTGCTTTATAGAGTCTGCTAAAGAGTACAAGACTATGGTGGACATATGGACACACCACATTGTGAAGTCCTAATCTTCATCCTCCAAATTGTCCTAGTTTTTTGATTGAATTTAGGTCTAGTTTAGTCCTGGTTGAGTTCCTGATCAAAAACCTTGAGTCCTGTGCGGTGTAAACAGGGTGGGGAAATCTTTTTTTTCCATGGGGCCACACGAGAAACATGAGAAAATTGTTGAGGGCTTAACTCAATTCTGCATAATATTAATTGTATTTCTTTAAAAAGAAGTAAATAGCATTGTTTTGTTGAGCTGGTAAGACTGGTAAGAGTGTATGTTATAACTAAGCAATGAAAAAGCAAGGCTGTCGTACAAAAAAATGAAAGTAAAATAAAAGAAATGCAGCTTTAGTCCATGCATGCGGTAAAATTATATGCTTATTTTGTAATTCCAGATCAACCAAAGAGCCGTATGTGGCCCTGGAGCTGTACAATCCCCAGGTCTGGTAAACAGTATGTGATTCATGGCATTATCCCCACATGTACTATCGCTCCAGTCTAAGCTCCAGGCTGTGATGACTGGACCTGACCTACCTGCATCTGGAGCCAAACATGCGTCACTGTCTCACCTCTGATGTTTGTGAGTTCTTATTACAGTGGGCGTCCCTCACAGTCTCTCATAATGTTCTTCACACAGGATCCTGTATATGAGACTTCAGGCCCACAGCTTTATTACATCTGTGGAGCTTTACTCACAGGCACCTTTGATTAATGGAGCTGTATGCGACAATATGCACGGCTGGGAGGGAGTTCATGAGCATTGGTTAAGTGTGATAGAAATCTTGTTTATTGCATGTGATATTGGAATGGTTCATATTTAGTCTGCAAAGCCTTTTTTTAAATTAATCTTGTGGAAAACTAAACAAAACAGAATCATGTGGAAATACAGGAGGCGCTCCACTGTTTTTTAAAGTCCATGCACCTATGTCCATGCACCTATGCAAATTTCTCTGATTTTGGCTTAGGTGGCATTTACACAGCAACAGTAATGGGTGAAAAATGCAAAACATTTTGCCCAGATGTCCATATCGTTTAGACGGCCACAGTGTTTTGGGGTTTGAAAACGTAAAAATCTGAAAATGTCCTCCAGAGTGGAAATCTTGAAAATGCTTCACCCTGTCGTCAAAGTGTAAACAGTTGAAAACAGAAAACTGCATTTTCGTGGGCCGCGGCGTAGAGATTATGTCATGAGCACGAGTCAGTTGAGGAAAAAAACAAACATGGCAGAGCATTTTCAAGTGCCTTGTTGGTTTTATAATTTAACATGGTGTTATTATGCTTTGCCATGTTGTTTTGAATTGACACGCTGGAGAAGAGGAAGAAGAGAAGCAGAGCATTTGGTATTGGTGTTGCTGCTGCCTTTGCACTGGCCGTGCAGACTACATCAACAAACTGCGAGTTTTGCAGAATTCCCCACCGAAAACGCCTGTGTAAACGTGGAATAAGAGTGAGAACAAAAACACACTTTTGCATTTTTGCTTCAGACCATTTCTGTGTAAACATAGCCTTATATGACGTTATTCATCTTGTTTTCAGATTTATTATCTACTTACTAGTTCAGAGACTGCTTCATTCTAGACTACAGGTAGTTTATTTTAAGATAACTTGTCAAGAAAAATCATCTGTCCATGCAGCAAGATAAGTTCACAAGTCATTTTCTGATAGATCTAAGTGTTTATATCGTAAGCTTTTTTTCTTGTGTACACTCTGGAATTGCCAATCTTTACTGAACTAAAGGTAAATGTAGCTGTAAAGTACTGATAAGATTCTAAATAGCAACAAAAAATAGGTAAGAAGTACTTGGATTCTGCCATTTCCGTAACTAAACACAATAAATATGTTTATGTCAGTCTCCAGTAGCAATGGGGAATATGTGTAAAAATGGCTGACTCTCTCTTCTCTTCCCTTGTCCTTGCCTGACACTCATCTTTCATTTAAACACCTCCCATTTGGAAACAGAGAAAACAAATAAAGCCATCCACACCCCACACAGCTACCATGATGATACCTCCTCCATCTTGGCTCTGTGATCTCTTCCATCTTGGGTCGGCTCCTGGAAGTCCTTGGTGGATTTAAACAGATAAAAATATGTCTTCTCGCTGACATTTCCAGTGCATACAGATGCTACAGAGGCCTGAGCTTCGGCAAGGTTTCGGCTCGATAAAACCCTCTCCGGCATCTCTCGCTGTCGGCCATTTAATTACAACGCTTTAAATATTTAAACAAAATCGAAGGGAAAAGTTTGTGGGGAAACTTTGGGTCTTACTTTTCGAAATAGTGTTTGCAGCCTCTTATTTCGTATAGAGCCATCTATCATTTGTACAAGTTTGTATTTCAAAGGGGAATCCTGAATTTAAAGGGTCCATATGGCTCTATTTTCTTTTTTTCGTTTTGAGCTTTGAAGACGTTGACAGACTAATAATGAAGGGTTACTCAACAAACACAACTAGATTATAACTTGACCAAGAAGTACTTTTGTGTACCTTTAACACTTGTACGATGGAAATATTATGGGAACTGAACAATTAGGGCAATTATGGTGACTGACAACCACTTAGATAATACATAAATAGCATCAATCATGTTTGAAAACGATAGCCGCAATTAACATGACAATTAGCTGTAGAAATTAGCTGAAAATCTCACCATCTCTATTTATTTGAAGAGTGAAAGAGCAAGTCAAGAAAAGATGAAAAAGGGACTGATCTTCTCTGGCCAGGACTGGAGAATGGAGGTAGACCTGGACAAACAAATGTGGGGTTGTTGCAGTTGTTTGTCCAGGTCCAGGTCTAAATCAATTCTCCAGTCCTACTAAACATCACAGAGACAATCTTATGCCCAGACATTGTGGTGTGGTCAAACTCCTCAAAGCAGGTCCTCATGATCCAGCTCACTGTTCGATGGAAGGAGCGAATGGAGAAGGTCTATCAGCGGAAGAGAGACAAATATGAGGCGCAGCTGAAGTCAAACGGCCAGAATAGAAGCTGGTGAGTCAAGTGTTAGCCCTTGGAAGTCGGGTGCTGAAGATTTGCAGGCCAATCACTAAGCAAAACCTTAACTTCTGTAGGTCTAGTTGGTGGGAAGAAGTTCAGAGTCATATCTACCACCACAGATGCAGTGGAGAAAGCATGTAGATGGCTCTAGTTGAAGAGGGGGTCCATGGGTTGGTGCTAGGGCCCAGGTAGGAGTCTGATTAGCCCCGGTTGGGTCACCTAGTTGAGGGCATATGATGTTTTAAAGAGCTAAGTTTCCTTCACTAGCAAGGACCACACCAACAACGCATGTGCGAAGTGAAAAGAGTTTATTATATGGAGATGAGGGGGGTCGGCTGGGTTGAGACTCAGGGTGGGTGTTCAGTCTCAATCTTCACATGGCCCAGCAGGAACGGGACCTCCGTCATGGGCGTCTTATGTCTGGAAGTGATCAGATCAGGGTTGGGAGGTTGGGGTCGAGTTATTTGGGACAAACTGGGTTGTCGGGATAGGCTACTACAAATAGGCTTCTGGGAAATTGAGGTGTGGTAGAAGTGAGCTGTGATTCTCTGGAGAGGAGGCGAGGGCGGTTGAGTCTAAATCTAAAATTACTCTAGAAGTTTGGTGTTATAATGAGTTACTGTTTTTTTTTTGCTTGGAGTAGAGTCACTGAAATAAAAATGAAAAAAGTGTGCCCAAACTTTTGACTGGAAGTGTATAGTGTTTGTTACTGTAAATTAGAAGCTTTTGTTTTGCCAAATCGAGGATATTATTTGATCCCATTAATTTTACAGAATAAACAAACCATCTCCAGCAATTACACTTGTCCTGTCCCTATTCTCCACGACAACGTTCGAGCACCACAGCTCATTCTCCACCTTCACTAAACGCGCTCTCACGGCGTTAGCACCAAGTTACAGTAGAGACCTGTTTGGTACGACACCGCAGTGAGATATGACTGTGACCTTCAGGTATAATAAGATTTGATTCTCATAAGAGCAAATGAACGTGTTCGACAAGAAGAACCACGAGGGAGGGAGCAGGAGCAGCCGGATCTGTAAAAAGGTCACAGCTGAAATCATCAAGAGAACGCCGCAGACAAGGAAATGGGCTAAAGTAATATCTCACTAACCGAACGAACACGGTCTGTGCACGACTTTATGTGTAAGAAAAAGGTTCATGTTAGTGTATTTGTAAATGTTTTGTTTGGCAGAGTTTGGAGTTTTAGCTTAGCTCACCAAATGTTTACACTGTGTCGGTGGAGGCATTTCAAGTCATGGAAAACTGCGCAATCAATGGAGCTGTCTGCGATTCTGCAAACCGCTCTGGGCTACCGTCAATATCTCATTCATTTTTGACTGCTTATTTTTGAATGTTTTGAAAGCAGAAGTGAAGCCATTTGATTATGATGAGTGCACCATTGCAATAAAGTCCTCATTGTTCAAGTTCAAGTTTGATGATACAATTTTGTTATAAAAGCATTGCTCTGTCTGAGTTGTAAATGGAGAAACTTTATCGCAAATTGAAATGTTTTTTATCTTAAGTTTTGCCTTGAGACCAGAAGACACACTTCTCCAGTACTTTATGAGGATGTGAGCCTGGCCATAGACTATATAAATGGACATAGCTAACTTTCTAGTCGCCACGTTCCAAATAGGAAGCGAGCATGGGCGATCTTCCAGCTCCATTGACTCCAGCTCCGATTCACTTTGTATTGGAAAAAAAACGTCACCCCTCTCGCCTTAACTACTGAGCCTGATTTTGGTCTTAAAATATTCATAACAGTGAGAGATACAGGACTGCATACATACCATACTCCTTACAGATGTACAACTCACCTTTATGTAACAGATAATACTCCCTACAACTGTACAAAACACCCTCATGTAACAGATAATACTCCCTACAACTGTACAACAACTCATCCTTATGTAACAGATAATACTCCCTACAACTGTACAACACTCACCTTTATGTAACAGATAATACTCCCTACAACTGTACAAAACACCCTCATGTAACAGATAATTCTCCCTACAACTGTACAACAACTCATCCTTAACAGATAATACTCCCTACAACTGTACAACACTCACCTTTATGTAACAGATAATACTCCCTACATCTGTACAACAGGTAGTCCTTATGTAACAGATAACCCTATATCATTGTTATACTGTCTTCCTATGACTTCTTGTATATAGCTGTGATTTTATATTTTACTTATTTTGACTTGTACATTTACATTTATATAACTATGCCTTATTTGACACCTGCCTCTTGCTATCTTTTTGCTACTTATTTAGGATTTATTATTACCATTTATATTTTTTTACTCTTTATTATTATATTGTTTTGTGATGTGTGAGCTACTGCGTCCAAATAAAAGTTTGACTGAGTCTTAACCCGCTCTACCTGATTCTTGTGTTTTTATTTTCTTATTTTGTCTGTAAATCAATTCCTATTCCTGATATGGAACTTGGCTCCAAATTTTCTTTGATAACTGCCGGCCTCAGTGAGCTTCATTTGACTGGAGCCAAACACCACGGGTGACGCCACACTCCCTTAGTCCACTTCTTTATACAGTCTATGGTCGCCGCTGAATCTCCCCGTTTTCAGATTGCTGTGCTTGACAGGTGGATTAGCCCATCGAGAGCACGCATGGTCTGTCACAAAACAAATAAAAAAAAGAAAAGAAAAAAATAACATACCACAGGACTGAAAAAACATTGCGGATGTCTGCAGAATCACTGAGCAAAGCCGAGTCTGAGTGAGTTTAAGTTTTACATTTCAGTATTGTGACTGAAATGTAAAACTTAAACTAGTTTCAATCATGACCAACAGAAACATCAAGATAGACACCAAATACAGAATATTGAAAACATACGTATGGTCAGTTCTCTTATATGGCTGTGAATGATGGACAATCACCAACAAGTTAAGGAAGAAACTGGAGGCAACCGAAATGTGGTTTTTAAGGAGATTATTAAAGATATCATGGACAGAAAAGAAATCGAATCAAGAGGTGCTGGAAATGGCAAAGAAAGAAAAAATATTTAATTAAAACGATAAGAAAAAGACAGATGAAATTCATGGGCCGTGTCTACAGAAAAGGTGGATTGGAACATCTCAGCATGACAGGAAAGATCGAGGGGAGAAGAAGTAGAGGTCGACAGCGAGAAACCTATGCAGACAGGTTAAACACCTGGGCAACGGCAAAGGCACTAAACAACCAATTCATGAATGCCTCGAATGAAAGAGACAGATGGAGAGCCATGGCCGTCAATGCCTGTTCCACACAAGACACCTCATGATGATGATGATGATTGTGACCTATTCTAATACCAAAGTGATATAAAAAACACTCCTTATTTAGACAATTGAATGTCATTTTCAACATTAAATCAGTACTTTCTGCTATATTCCCATGTGTTCTTATATCTGTGTAATCCCTCCGTGGTCCATGTGATCTTATACTTGTTCTGATCCAGCTCAGAACGTTCTAAAGCCTTTCGGGAATGGCTCAATTCTGTCCTGTGAATGTGAATTTTTACTGTCGACACTTCCTCAAATGTTTCGATCGTTTGTGACTTTCGGTATTTTGACAACTCCATTGCACAGCTCTGTCTGAATTTACTAGAGGCATAGAAATACAGACATAAATCATTGTAGACCTGCCAGGCAATGCAAATGAAGAAAAAAGTTCGGTTCAGTTCTGTACACCTGGTTGTTATCACGTACTAGGAAATTGAGTTTCGTGGAAAAAAGCATAATAGCGCTTTTCCAATTAACTTCGCAGAGGTGTGTTTTTTTTTCTTTTAATCCAAACAGATATTTGGACATTTGAGAGGAAATTACAAGCTCACCACATTATTGCTTGTAAATCTAACTTAAAATAAACAACAGACTTCATCTCATCAGAACTCCGGAAGATAAGCAAGATCGTTATGTTTATGAGTGAGAGACCTCGGCAGTGGCTCTGGTACATATGTTGTTGTGTCCTTAAGCAAGGCACTTCACTCACTTTGCCTTGTATGAATGCGGTGTGTGTGTGAGTGATTGGTTACAAACTGTGGCTACAATGTAATGTTTCAGATTTATTACATTAGTGCTCATGTACTGCTAGACTGTGTTTTTATGGTTATTTTATTGTTATTTCTACATACATTTTAGTCAATGTAGATTCTTAACTTATTATTAACAATTTGGATTTTCGTCATGCAGTTTTAAAAGTCCAATATTATGCAAACTTGCCTCTTGTGAGCGTTCAGTTATGCTATAATCGGGGGTGTAGTGGGCGTGGTATGCGGGGGTACGCCGTCCACCCGCTTCTCCTGATGTGAGATATAAAAAACAATATATAAAATAGCCACAACTTAAATGTCAAACCGGAGCTATTGGAAATGGAAAGAAAAAACAACCTGCATAGGCCATATATAACAGGGCAAACCAGGTTTAAACCAGGACTAAACCAGGAGGTGCACCAGTCACCCGATCAAACTTTGTGGACACCCTGCTCTGTGGACTCGGGTTCTCTCTCTCGCTTTCAAGTCCAAGATTAGATCTGGTTTAGTCCTGGTTCAATTCTGGTTTAGTCCTGGTTTAGACCTTGTTTAGTCCTGGTACAATCCTGGTTCTGTCCGTATGCGGCCCAAAAGTCCCACCATCGATGTTTCTTCCGGGACACGCACACAAACTGAAGTTCTCACAGCTTCAACTGATGCAGCGCAGAGTTGGTGGAGCTCCGACACCTCCCAGTTCTCGATATGGATGGAAGACATATGGAAGAGAAAAAAATGAGCCTATTCCTGGATCGACACTGATTTATGTTCTGTAGGTGATTATGGCGTTTATGTTAATAACTTGATTCCGCATCATTTTTTACAAACAAACAATCTACAGTATGTCTCATTTGGACATTTGGGGTGGAGGTGGATGGGGGGCTTGTCGATGACGTCACAAATCACGTACCCCCACTTTAAAAAACCTGACTACACCACTGGCTATAATGTTACTTCCTCATAAAGATACCTGGAGTTGTATTCTGTTTCATTCCCATATTTGAGAAATCCTTTATTATTAGTTTGTGTACATCCAAAGCTCTGTTCCTCATCATGAAGCAAAAGTTTTCAAGGTAACAGCTACCTTTTATTTTTTGTCCAGTAATAGTTGGCTATTCTAGGACTTGATCAAAATTATTCCAGTGAAGGCATATGGAGTTTGAAAACACAGCAGGTCCTGGATTACCACATGACATCACAAGGTGGAACAGAGTGGTTTCAGTTTGAGAGAAGAACTCAGCCTAAATATGCAAGATTTGTCTGTTCAACATGTGTGAATGAAAAAAAAGCACAACTCTGAGTATGTTTTTGATAAGGAAACATAAGATAGATCATAATATGGGCCCTTTGACATTTCTACAGTCCCATCACATCACCTACGTACACTTAAAACTCTCTGGACACCTCCAAGGCCCTTGAGGAAAAACAACTGCTGTAAGGTGTGAATACTGAACAGATGCAAGTGCACTTCTGTATCCTGATGCCCCATTTGTGCTGTCCCACCTCCCTCCACTCCTCTCCTCTCCCACGTAGGGTCCATTCGCCTGAAACACTCGGACCGTGCGCCCCGGTTAAAAAACTTCCCTCCATCAAGTCACTGTTAGGCTGTCCACTTTGCCTTCAAACTGGGCTTTTTAAGCAAAGTCACCTTACAGAGCTGTTAGCAGAAGATTGTCGGAAACTTTTTTGGAATAAATGTATTTTCATGAAAGGCGGCCATTTTGTGGCAAAGATTTTTTTGACAACTGGTGATTTTTTCAACTGATGTCAACGCCATAAAGCAATTTAAAAGAAATCTTGTAAAGAACGGAAGGGGTGTCATAATGTACTGCAAAATGCAAAAATTAATTACAAAATATTTGCTGTGTTACTGTCAGACTAAAACCTGTTAGTTTTTCTCTCCAGATATGTTTTTTTTTTCACATTTTTTTAATTTAATAAAAAAAATGCCTGTTGTAGAATAAAGATGTTGCTATATTGCTGTATTTGCAGCCAGGGTAGTAGCAGTGTTTTGCTGTCGCTATTTCCATTCCAAAATTTAACAATCAAAGAATTAAATTGAAATCAGTGATTTAAGATTGACAATATCGCACCATTGAAGCCTTCACAGTCAGGCCTCATCATGTGTGTTACCAAAGACTCTAAAGTTAGTCTTTAACATGGTTTACCACATCTAAGTGCTTAGCCAATTGTGAATAATACTGGTACTGTTACATTACTACAAGGGTAAAGAAAACTGAATTCTGTCACCTGGACCAAAGTCTTCAAAAGTGAATATGTTTCTAACCTTCAACAGCACGATGGGTTCTCATGATATTTGGGAGTTCAGAAACCCACCTAAATCCATCATGAGATACTCCCACTGTGAGGTTCAGCAGCACTGAGGTTTGTGCAGAAGCCAAAGGAGAAGCGCCAAAATGAACCAAAACAAACATGTCGACAGTGACAGACGTACTTCAGCCTATTTTAGCGTCAGTACAGACTATGTGGTCGGTGAAAAAATATGCAGAAGGTAAATGCTTTGCTTTTCTTTCAACTGGATGTAACGAATGTAAAAATGACCGACTTGATCAGCTTGTTCCACTTTTGTGACACTTCAACCAATCAAATTCAATAATCAGGCATCTGTTTTATATGGTGCTTTTCTGGACACACAAAGACACTTTACAGAGCATTATTCATTCACGTCAATTCAAACAGTCACCACGACGTTCTGTCTTTACCGATCACTTTCCGTGAGAGCCGTCCCAGAATGATAATGTGTAGAGCTCGTTTCAGAGTGCTACATAAATCATCCATTTCGATCGAGCTCTTCTAGGGTGCGTCAGTTTCCTGTAGTTAGCTCCTCCCTTCAGATGGAACTGAGGCTCTGGCTCACCAGTTCCTGCTCTTTAGGATGAGTGGTGAAATATATTCACTCTCAGAAACTTTTGTCCAGTTGACAGAATTCAATTTTCTTTTGTGATGGAACCTGAACGACTGAGGGACGACGTGAACTGCCTCGAGGGAGGAAGACAGATGTGGAACCACCACCCACCAAGTTTTATATGTATTCTTATTCAGCAGTAATATTAAGGACTGTACTCTTTCCATCATTTCTCTCTTCATTCATCTGTCACTAAAAGCAGTAATAATGTTATTGCTTTGTCTGGAATGTTTCACAGTACAGCGTTTAACCTTTCTATCTTCATGGAGACTAAATCAGACCAAGTTACACATGGGAAAAAGAACAATATCTAGGTAAGTTAAAATGACTTAAATCAAGAACATTTTACTTTATTTGAGTAGATTCAACTTGACAAGTAAAATTATCTGCCAGTGGAATAAGTATTTTTCTCTTAATTCAAGCAACATTCGATTTGGTTTCTTATTTTAAGTGCAAAAAGTTGGTGTTTTTTCTTATTTTAAGTGTAGCAAGATGTATTTTCATATTTTAAGTACAACAAGTGAAATGTATTCAAATCATGATCTAACTTTCTTAATTCAAGTCATCTTAACTTGGCTAGATTTTGGTTTTTGCAGTGCAGGTCAGGTCTGTGGAGAGGCGAACCCGTTCACAGTAAAAAAAAATGCCTGTTTTTGTCGATATTTTTGAGCTATAAAACCACCTACAATTGAACACATGTAAGGCAGAGCTGTTTAATGTCACACTGTGGAACATTCCCGGTAGAGCAACGATGTAATCATAGAAACAAGCAGGTTATGGAGACCCAACCAAAAAGTTACATAATCCACCTTTAAGAGCCATATTTTTTTCACATTCAACAATCAAATAAAAGTCTGTATTTTTATCGATAAAAGATGATTATATTTTTTAGCATCACCCAGCCATATTATACTCCACATTTTCAACTTTCTCAGGTTTTTGTGGTGCATTATTGCAGTCACAATATCTCATAACCATTTTATTCTCTAGACTGCTTATTACCATAGGGGAAATGACACCTATGGATAGCACTTTTGGAACGCTCCATTCAAAACCCTTTCTTAACACTCACATTCTGATACACAATTTGCACAATTTCAAGCGCGTTTTTGACATCAATCACGCTTCTCGCTAACCATGCATTTTTCATTCCCTTCCCATACATTACCGGCTAATAGATGCCTTCAATGCGTTTTTACATATCTTGAATAAATATGCTTTCAGACAGCTCCGACTGCAGCGTTTGAACTTCGAATCTCCCATCTTCAAACGCACCTAAACGCCTCGTGTGCGCATTAGGAGGAGGCTCTGACAAAGAGGAGATGTAACGTTCTGGGTTAAGAGGAAACTCGGGGAAATATATTTGACTTTATGAACACTTAAAGCCCCTGTATTACACAAAATTGATCTCTTGTGGGATTTAAGTGAGGTTATAATGCTGGCACCTCCTCAAAAACAGACCTGGAGTTGTGTTTTGTTTCATTCACACATGTTTGAGCAACCCTACGTCAGGGGTCCCCAAACTTTTTCCTCCGGTGAGCTACTTTTACAAAACAAAAATGCCAAAGAACTACTAGTTTTAGTCTTTTGTTTAGTAGAGACGAACAATTCCTGGACTGAAATTATCCACACGATTCTAGTGAAGCTGTATGGAGTTTAAAAACACAGTGGAGTACAGACATTTGGTCTTGGTTTAAATCCTGATCTAGATCCTGGTCTTGCTCATCTTTTAGATCCTGGTCTAGATCCCGGTCTTGCTCCTGGTTTAGATCCTGCGCTTGATCCTGCTCTTGATCCTGGTCTTGATCAATATTAGATTCTGGTTTAGTTCCTGGTTTAAATTCTGGTTTAGATCCTGGTCTTGTTCCTTATTCAAATCCCAGCATTGGACCCGGTTAGATCCTCGTCTACATCCTGGTCTTGCTCCTGGTTTAGACCCTGGTCTAGATCCTGGTCTTGATCCTGCTCTTGATCCTGGTTTTGCTTAGGTTTAGATCCTTGTCAAGATCCTGGTTTAGATCCTGGCCTTGGACATGGTTTAGATCCTTGTCTAGATCCTGGTCTTGCTCCTGGTCTAGATTCTGGTTCAGATCCTGATTTAAATCCTGGTTTAGATCCTGCTCTAGATCCTGGACTTGTTCCTCCTTGATCCTGGTCTAGATCCTGGTCTAGATACTGGTTTAGATCGTGGTTTAGATCCTGGTCTAGATCCTGGTCTAGATCCTGGTCTAAATCCTGGTCTTGTTCCTCCTTGATTCTGGTCTAGATCTTGGTCTTGCCCCTGGTCTAGATTCTGGTTTAAATGCTGGTTTAGATCCTGATATAGCTCCTGGTCTTGCTCCTGGTCTAAATCCTGGTCTAGATACTGGTTATATCGTGGTTTAGATCCTGATATAGATCCTGGTCTTGCTACTCCTTGTACCTGGTCTAGATCCTGGTCTTGCTCCTCCTTTTTCCTGGTTTAGATCCTGGTCTAGATTCTGGTCTTGCTCCTAGTCTAGATTCTGGTTTAGATCCTGGTCTAGAACCTGGTCTCGCTCCTGGTCTAGATCCTGGTTTAGATCCTGGTATTGCTCCTGGTTTAGATCCTGGTCTAGATCCTGGTCTAGATACTGGTTTAGATCCTGGTCTAGATCCTGGTCTTGCTCCTGGTCTAAATCCTGGTCTAGATACTGGTTTAGATCGTGGTTTAGATCCTGGTCTAGATTCTGGTCTTGCTCCTAGTCTAGATTCTGGTTTAGATCCTGGTCTAGAACCTGGTCTCGCTCCTGGTCTAGATCCTGGTTTAGATCCTGGTATTGCTCCTGGTTTAGATCCTGGTCTAGATCCTGGTATTGCTCCTGTATCACCACATGAAATCTCAAGGTGGAACAGTGTTTTCTGTTTAAGAGAAGAAATGTTAATCTTCAGGTTTGAGTCTTAAACATGTGAATGAAACAAAACACAACTCCAGGTCTGTTTGTGATGAGCACAGTTAAAGCAGAGTTTGTGTTTTCAGAGTTTATTGTAACTGCGTAAAGTTCTAACCTGTGAGAAACGCACTTTAGCTCCAGCGCCCTCCAGGGAGAACCCAAAAGTGTGAAATTCCGATTCTTTTCACATGTGATCCGGGCTCGTTTGACAGCTCTTAATTTGAGCGGTGAGTGTTGCGCCCGCAGCAGCGTCACTTCAACTATTTCCCAAAAATAGAATGGAAAAAATGACATGTTGACATCTTAGAGATAATTCCTGAGGATGTTAAACTAAGCTTCATTTAAAGGTGCACTGTGTAACTTTTGTGGCGGACGGTTTGTCACTTGCTTGTCTCCAATAATATCCGATGATATTTTGTCTTGAATTTCCATAGTGTGGCATTAAAGGTATATCTAATGCAGTGGTTCTTAACCTTGTTGGAGGTACTGAACCCCCACTAGTTTCATATGCGCATTCACCGAACCATTCTTAATTGGAAAAATAAAATATGTTTTTTTCAATGTCAAAACATAGGTATATACATTTTATTGTTATACACATGTAATTCCATATTGCACATATTCGTCCGAACACTTTCTTTTTTGCTCGACATGTATGACATGTTAGTATGAAGGAAAATATTAAGAAAGAATTTACATAACATAAAGTCATGACTGTCACAAGACTACTGCGCACAAAATTTCCTGCAGCCAATAACGGCCAAACGTGAATGTGTGTCTGACCCCTGCCGAACCCCTGAGATTGACTCACCGAACCCCTGAGGTTCAATCGAACCCAGGTTAAGAACCACTGAGCTAATGAAACAGAAAACACAAAAAAGAGGCAAATGCAAGGAGCAGTGACTTAAAAATGATGCCCAAAACATTTTATTTTTTTTGTATTATTCTTTTTTTTAACTATAAATTATTGTAAAACATGCACTTATACTGTAAGAAGGGCAACATCTCCACAGATCTGACCTGTAACTTGCCTGGTGACATTACTTCCCTTTTACCATGGACATAGATATGCTTAATGTCACACTATGGGACATACTGGGGAAAGCAATAACATCTCCATGGAGATGTTACGCTGGTCAGGGATCCTCCACCACAAAAGGTACACCGTGCACCTTTAAAGATGCTCTTGCTTTGTCTGAAATGTTCCATGATATGGCATTAAACTTGCTTGTAATTGGATTGTTTTATAGCAAAAAAAAAGAAAAAAAAAATCCTTGAAAAAAGAACTGCATTCCTACTGTTAGCAGTCACCTTTCCATAGCTCTGATCCGTAACTCTTTATTTAAAGGTGCACTTGCTGTCTGAAATGTTCCACGCTATGGCATTACATTTGTTTGTAATTGAAAAAAAAAGGAAGATAGATGTTTTTATTGCTAAACACTGTCTTACAAAAACATCCATTTCGTCTGTGAAGGCATCACTTCTCCACAGATCTGACTTGCAACTTGCCCTGGTAGTCACCTGCTTGTCTCCACAGATAGGTTTAATGCCATAATGCTGAACGTTCCAGGCAGAGCAATAATAATCTCCATGGAGACAAGCAGGCGGTGTATCTTCCACCATAAAATCTGTCTTAAAATAAATGAAAAATAATGAAAAACAGAACTTATTTTCATCAGTTTGCTATGTGCAAAGTTATTCCACATCGATGTTATGGATTCTGAGCATAATAATTATTCACTGTGACGACTTTTATAACTTTACCGTCACTGTAAAACTAACAACTAGCATGCTAATGTGTACAACAAGCTACTTATAGTTACCTCAAGAGCTGTTTTATACAATATATATGGGCTGGAACAAGATACATCAAATGCATCAGAAAAATCGGGTATAGGCCCTTTAAAGATAAACTGTGCGACTTTTTGGTTGGGGTTCAGTCACCTGCTTGTTTCTATGGATACTATGTCATTGCTCTGCCTGGAATGTTCCACAGTATGACATTAAACAGCTCTACTTTACATGCATTCAATTACAGGTGGTTTTATTTTTCAAAAATAGCTAGAAAAACAGGCATTCTGCTGTGAGCGGGGTCGCCTCTCCACAGATCTGACCCATAACTTGGTCTGGTTTGGTCTCCATGAAGATAAAACGCTTTAACGCCACACTGTGAAATATTCCGGACAAAGCAGTGACATCTCCATGAAGAAAAGCATCTCACGGACCCTTGACGAGAAAACACGACGCACTTTTATTTGAACAACCCCCGTCTTCATTGTCTTGCCCCTCTGTAGTGTAAAAAAGTCATGTATCAAAGCTGTTAGCGCGAGTTCATTTCCCCAGAGGCTCAGAGAGAACAGTGACATGCTTAAATCACAGCGCTGCGCCGCGGAGAGGCTCTTCTGACAGGGTTCAAGCTACATTTGATTTGATTTATGTATTTTTAGCTGTAACAGAGAAGAAGTTCACGCAAGTTAATCTAGCCGTTTGAATACAGAGGCCGCGCAAAGGGAAACGTGTACTTAGGGATTATGGGTAAGCAGATCCGCAAACACTACACATTATAACTGTAAATATTGAAGGACTGAAATAAAGTGACACCAAGGGTAGAATGGATAACAATAAGGTAGCACAGTTTTGTGTAATGTTGTTGCATGTTTAAAAGTGTAAAGTAGTAGTAGTAGTAGTAGTAGTAGTAGTAGTTCTTATAAAGTGTTACCCTTAATTTGTAAAAAGTGGCTTCAGGTAATTCCACACATATTTCAGGTAATTCCACACATATTTTACCATCTCTTTTCATTGAGTCAGTATTTGAAGCGTTAAATAAGAGGGTTAGTGGAGTTAAACTAGAGGTTAATTTGCATTTCTATTTAATTTTATTGTATTGTAGTTTTCGAAATGTTTTGTTTTTTGAGCTCAGTTTTTAAAATCCTGTCATGGGATTTGCAGCTTGTGCAGTTCAGAGGACACAAGTAAGGGACTATTGGACTGTGTGAGATGGATAGATAGATAGATAGATAGATAGGTAGGTAGGTAGATAGATAGATAGATAGATAGATAGATAGATAGATAGATAGATAGATAGATAGATAGATAGATTTTATTGATCCCTTTATTAATCTTGAAGGAAATTAAAATTTCAGCAGCAGCAACAACAATGAAACAAACAGCTACATAGCAGATAACACTGGACACAGACGACTGTCTGGTAGAACATCAGCATGAACTCTTTGTTTTTCTTGTATCCATGGAGACCATGCAGGAGACTAGCTCCTCAGCTAAATAATGAGCTAGCTATGGACCTGTGAGATGCATGAGACCATATGTGGCACTTTGAAGGACTGAACCATTTCATCACCAACCCAAACACCAGAGTGAATAAGAGTGAGGTCTTTCCTGTTGTGTTCACCCCTGGATTCTGCTGTGATGCTGCAGGACAAAGAGGAGAGACACTTTCAAACACTTTGAGGGACACTCTCCTCAAAATGGCCTGACACAGGATCTGCTGACCCTCTCTGACCAGTGCTGCTGTTAAACTGCACTGAGCCCTTTGGCTGAGACACAAAGGCATCTGAGAAGCGCAGTGTAAATGTGCTACTCGAATTTCCCTCAGGATCAATAAAGTATCTCTTTCTCTCTGTATTTTGTAGAAACACTTTTGAAACAGTTTTTGTTTCTGAAATGTGCTGTAAAAATCAAGTGCATTGGATTGGACTGGAACTACCCCCTCTTTCTATTTTCTATCATTACACAGACAATCAGAGGGCAATAATTTGCAGACAGTGGCTCTGTGCTGCTGTGATGGACACTGGTCTGTCTTTATATTTGTGCTGATGGCAGTGAATCCGTCTCTATGGACAAAACCACAAGTCCAGCTCTCTCTCTCTCTCCACCGGGTCCTATTATTCTCACCACGCTCCCCCGGGCATTCAGTTCTCCATCAACCCCCAACAAAAGATGTCCCCATCGGACCCCCACCTCTGCAGCCTCTTTCTGCCTCTCTCACCCTCTCCTCCTCTCTTCTCCTTCTCTCTCACCCTCATAATGGCAAGTTCTGGACAGCAACAGAGAATAATTTAGTTAATCCACCCTTTTGGGTACAGAGGGCAATTTTTATTTTGAATGCAATAAGCAACACAATGCCTGAGAGCGGCTGCAGTTGATATTACTACTATTACTTGCACTTCGGTCTTAAAAGCAATTAAACACCTTCCTAAAGCTTTTAAACCCCTAAGCAAAATCTGAAAAATCCTCCAGAGTGGGGGTGCTCGACGGGTTGGGCGGAGTGGACATTGGCACTCGGACCACACCGTTTCACTTTTCTCCAGACATAATGGGGCATTGCAGTGATCGACGATGCCAGTTAGGGACAGGGCTGAGAGGGGCTCCTCACGTACTGCCTGTAGACGCCAGTAGTTGTGCTCGTCATGTAATAACCTGCATCTGGCTAATTGTCGTCATTAGTCCAAATTGAAATGTACAGGCTGTAGTGGATCCTAACGAGGCCATTATAGACATGGCTTTGACCCAAAAGTCAGATTTTTAACAAATATGCACTAAAATGCCAAATGAAGCCAGGGATAGGGATACATTTCTATTTTAGACCCATGTACACAACTAATTAGCAGGAAAAAAAAGTGATTTTGGTGTTTAGTGGTGCTTTATTTTGTTACTTTTGACAATTACTACGCTCACCACTGTGTTCTGTACAGCAAAGTTGGCTGGACTTCAGAGCAGATCCCCAGACTTATACTCAAACTAATTTAAAAACTTTTTTTTTTTTACAAAAAACTTCCACAGTATCTCATTTCCCTGATTCAGTTCAGTTCTCTACACTAGACCAGCTCTCAGGAAAGACTGACCTTTTGAACTGTGTACTCGGGACTCCCTTGAAAGTGCGACGCAATCTCAAAGGGACGATCAATAAAATAAATCATTTCTCACTCATCAATGAACATGCTAACAGTACACTTCCTGAATCTCCGACAGTATAATGTTTTATAATTAGTAGACAGTAAACTGCAGACTTATTTTGATCTCAAGAACTGCTTATGCAATATATCTGAACAGAGATAAGTTTTGTTAATTGTGAATATTCAAATTTTGTTGTGATTGCAATCACATTTCAGCTCAGGTTTCATTTCATTCCCAAGTTCTTTGTCTTTGCGTATTCAGTTCTCCACCAACCCCAACAAAGAGTAGCCTATCCCCAAAGGAAACCCACACCTCTGCAGCCTCCTTTTACCCCTCTCACCTTCGCCTCTCCCCTCACCTCGTATAACGGCAATCTCTGGACATTATTTTTGCCTTATTTTCTCTCTACGGGGCGTTCATTTCCTGGGCCAAGTCATTATCTCCAAATGGAAGGCCCCCCTGACAATAACTGTCGGTCTGGGCGCGCTCGGTTGCGGTGGGAAAACATAAACCTCGAAATGGGGAGGCTGAAATGCATTAAAGTACAAATATAAGGTGTCATCGTGGTCAAGGGGTGAAGAGACAGGCCCTCGGAAAGATGGAGCTGGTGAGGAGCAATTGTACGGAGCGAGTGATGACGAAGGTGGAGGAGGAGAGGGGGTAGACAGGAGGTGAAACAGCCCCGGGCGCAGAACAGGTTTGTCAGTGGTGATAAAGGCAGAGTAGCAGCGGCTGTATACAGGTACCATTTACTTTAGTGTAATGTGCGAGAAGAAACTGATATTTGCAGAGACATCCTGCCGAGGGTGTTCAACATGGATCGTTATGGTGGAATGTTCAGCGGTTGCCATGGTGACGCATTAGCACACATTAGCAAACGCCGTCGAGAGAGTTATAAGATCGAACGAAATAATACAAAATGGACGGAAGCTACGTTAATATGATGACGGTCTGAAAATGAAAAAGTGGCGCGGCGTCTTCACTCTTTATTCCGAGGTTAGACGAGCATTTTCGGGAGGAAATCTGCGTGCAAACGGTGACGCAAAGGTGTGTGGAATTTGGTTGGGGGGGGCAGGGTATGGCAGGCGGCGAGGTGGTGGTCTCGTCCGTAGTCTCGTCTGGCTTGTCTGCGACGAATTGGTGCTTCCCGAATTTGACAGAGGTAATTGCGGATCCTTCTCTGTTCACTAATCG
Organism: Odontamblyopus rebecca; assembly: GCA_030686955.1. Taxonomy (NCBI): domain Eukaryota; kingdom Metazoa; phylum Chordata; class Actinopteri; order Gobiiformes; family Gobiidae; genus Odontamblyopus; species Odontamblyopus rebecca. The sequence continues at coordinate 7,223,644 of CM060672.1, forward strand.
TATCTATGTATATTCTGTACATTTGTTGGGATGCCTCTTGTAAGTTTGCCAGAGCAGCTTGAAGGTCCAATGCTTAGAAATGATCCGATACGTTTGTTTCTGTGTGCTGTATGTGACGTAGACGCGTGCGAGACGTGAGCAGATCTCACCAGTTTTGCATCTTGGGCAGTGTAGAAACTGAAATGCCATGGCGGAGCGTATTCAACTTTTCCACTCTGGAGGATGGTTTCAGATGCATTTTGAAGCCCCAGAAACGCCATCACCGTCTAATCAAAATGCACTTCCGATAAAATGTTTTGTTGTTTTCACCCGCGAGCTTTCTCGGCCCATAAACGCATTTTCAACAGCCGGCTTGTAACGTGGCCGGCAAGTGCAAAACCCTCTCACATTTCACAACACACACTAACAAGTTTGGAAACAAAATATTCTAAATGTCCTAAAAAGCGGACGTGGTGAAGGATGTGCAGGACAAGCAGGATGTCAACAGTAATTCAATGAGCGCATGTGTTCTTGTCAGTCGTAGCCTTACTGTGGTTTCTTATTTCTGTCTGTTGTGGTGAATGAATAATGTTTTGCCCCAATTGTGGAGTCAACCTTCTCCACGCTACATGCTTTTTTTGTTCAGCCTGCATCGAATCGTCTTGTTAATTTGTTGTTCGGAGGTTTGTATTCGTGTTTTAGCCACATGCAAATTTGTCTCGACGCTTGTACAGGTGTTTCGTGTTTTGGGAATTTGCAAATGTGTTTTATGAACCTTGGAATTTTGTTTTCAAACTTGTTAATGTGCGTTGTGAAATGTAAAAGTGTGTTGTACATGCCGGCCACAGCAGGATTTGCTCTTTGGTTGCTAAGGTTGGAATTGCAAATACGGAACTTCCCTCCGAACTCGCCCTTATAACTGCATTTCCTGGAGCTGAGCGCTATGGGTGACATCATTTTGTTTTCAGATTTTTCTTCCGGATCACTTGGTTTTATAATCCGACCGAAGATGTTGAGAATTGACTGAAAAACACAGCTGGAGTTGTATTTTGATTGATTCACGCATGTTTGCACAATAGTCCTCCGCACAGTCCAGCTCTGCTCTCGTCCTGTTGTCCACACATAAATGTTTTAGGATGCAGGGCCACGTCACTGAATGGCTCTTTTTGTTTGTTTCTCTTTGCTAATTCCCACCGAAACAAGCAGACACATCCCCCGGCAGCACATGTTCTTTTATGTGACGTACCAGTGCCAAAAAGAACTAAACTGATGAATGTCGTGTGCACTTAAATGGTTTAAATCTCACGTCCAGGCCATAATCACCGGAGAATGACGTTTCTTTTCACGTCATTTGCTCACAGCTCTGTTGTTCTTCTCCATTTTGTTGTTTTCCACGATCAACACAGATGTGCGACACAAGCTCACACATCTACCTCCATCTGTCTCTTCTTTACCTGCACTCTGTCCACTCTATCTATCTCTCTTTCTTTCTCTCTCTTTCTGTCTCCATCTCGGTCTCTCTCCCTTTCTCTATATCGCTATATATCTCTCTCTATCCCCCTCATCTCTCTCTCTACACCTCTATCTCTCTCCCTCGCTCTTTCTCCTGCTCTCTGTTACTCCCTTTCTCTCTTTACCCCTCTCTCCTTCTCTTTCCTCGATCTTCCTTTCCCTCTTTCTTTCTCTCTTCCTCTCTATATCCTTCTCTCTGTCTCTACCTTACTCTCTCTTTCTCCCTCTCTCTTATCTCTCACCCTCTCTATATCTTTCTCTCTCTCCTACTCTCTCTTATGCTCGCTTTCTCTCTTTACCCCTCTCTTTCTCTTGCTCCTTCTCTTTCCTCTCTCTTTCTTTCTCCCTTTTTCTCACTCCCCCTCATTCTCTCTTTTGCTTTCTGTCTTTCTTTCTCTCTTCCCCTCTATATCGTTCTCTCTCGCTCTGTTACCCTTTCGCTCTTTACCCCTCTTTCACTCTCTTTCTTTCTCTCTCCCTCTCTATATCCATCTCTATTTCTCTCTCTCTTATCTCTCATTCTCTTTCAGTCTCTCTTTATTTCTCTCTTCCTCTCTGTACCCGTTTCTCTGTCTCCCTCCCCTCTCTCTATCTTTTTCTCTACATCACAATCCATCCCTCTCTTTCTCCCCTTCCTCTCTTTACATCTCTGTTTCTCTCCCTCTCTCTGCCCCTCCTCTCGTTATATACATCTATCTCTTTCTCTCTTTCTTTCCCTCTCATTTTCTTCTGTCTCTTTCTTTCTCTCTCCCTCTCTATTATCCTTCCCTCTTTCTCTCTCTCCCTTTCTGTCTCACTCTCCATTTCTTTTAACTCTCTATCCTTCTCTCTGTCTCCCTCTCACCTCCCTCTTATATCTTTCTTTCTCTCACAATCTCTCTCCTCCAGCGGCTGTGTTTACTCGTTCTGCTGCAACAGTTTCCTCTCCTTCTCCTCTCCTCTGCGCTCCTCCTCTCCTCTTTCCCGTCCATTCTTTTCCGAGCCAGTGGCCGGGCCTTTTAATCGTCACTGGCACCTGTCCCCACGAGCCATAATGTCCACCATCCATCAGCGGAGGGTGACATCGCCCCACCAGCACCCATCATCACCCACCTCCTCACCCCCCTCCGCCCCGGCACCCCCTCCTCACCCCCCTCCGCCTGCCCGTGTCCTGGGACTGGGGGGTGGGACACGCTGTTTACCGGACCGAGGCGATGGCGATACATACGACCGTTTTAGTGGTGTAGAAAGTTGACACGGGCGGTCATCGGGCTGGGACTCTTCATCATCTGTCCGCGAACGGAAAAGGAGAGGGGGATGTGAGGAGGGGCAGGTGCACGGGGGTGGGGGTGGGTGGGGGGGTAGAGGGCGCACACACAGGACTGTCCCCCCCGAATGATGATCTATCTTCTGTGGCGATGAAGTCCCCGGTAAAGCCAGTGACCGTTGGAGAGTGAGACGTGGAAACGGTGGGTGCTCGGTTGGTTCAGGGTTGAAAGCGAAAAGGACACAGCACAGATCAATATTTAGACGTTTAGTTAGAAGAAGAGTTCTTTTTTGTACAGCTTGGAAGAATAGAATAGAGAGAAAATAAAATAAAATCCTCCAACTATTCATGGGCTTTCAAAAAATTTGGACTGTTACCATTTAATACAAAACACTATGGCTTTTGGAGCAGAGTGGCCACTGGAAAGAGCCATGGTCACACATTTACCTGTGCTGCAGCTCTTTGAGTCTCCGATCTTCCTCGTAATTCTGCTTTTTCACTACATGCCACAAGGCATCGTCAAATCATGACTTTATTTATTTACAAGTATCCCAGACCTCTGAACAGTTCTTTAAAAATGACAATGCAGTAACTCTGCACAAACGACAAATGATCTTAGGAGTAGACGTTGATTTGTAACATTACACATGAAATAAATTATGTAATGTTACATGTAAAAGAATAGGTTATAAGCCTATCCTCTGACACATAGTTTAGAGCAGGCCCGGGTGCCAAATGTATGTGGCCCTCAGACCAATTGTTTTGGCCCTCAGGCTTCCAGGTGAATTGGCCCATACTAACAAAAGTCGTACTTTTTACTGCATGTTTTTGAAATCTACCTTGATCAAGCAAAGTTAGTGTGTCCTTCTGAGGGTCTAAGCCTGAACAAAGGTCTGGTGCAGGGGTGTCCACACTTTTTTCATCAAGGGCCACATTTTAAAACACAGAGCAGCGTGAGGGCGAGGGTCATAGACTTGTGGTCAAAACAGTGAGTAATTAAAATTTGTGCATTTATAACAGGTTTGAATGACCCTCCAGACCTTTGGTCATGCTTAGACCCTCAAAAGGACACACTACATTTACATGATCAAGGTAGAAAAACATGCAGTAAAAAATATCACTTGCGGTAATATGGGCCAATTCACCTGGAAGCCTGAGGGCCAAAACAATTGGTCTAAGGGCCGCATTTGGCCCCCGGGCCATAGTTTGGACATGCCTAGGTCTAGTGGGTCAAACCTGTTATAAATGCATTGTGTTTTAATATGTGGCCCTTGATGAAAAAAGTTTGCACACCCCTGGTTTAGAGCATTAGCCCGGTCTGGTACGACAGAGGACCACCGCTCACTGTACTGTAATAGGACCATTATTATTGGAAAAATAAAATTCAGCAGAATACAGGGATTTTGAGGAAAGAATTCCCCCTAAACATTTTGGGGATATTATTTAATTACATTAAACAACTCCAATGCACTGTAAATGCTCCCAGATGGATTACAGAGCCCCTCAGTCCCTGAACCTATCACACATTGAAACAGACAGAAAAACATGCTGCCATTTGTGAACATTATTCAGTCACACGAAGTCCTTCAAAAGAACAGACTCTATTGCGATTTCCCCGTCAGACGAGAGGCACGAGGAGATGGGAACACAGTGTGGTGTGTTCTGTTATGCATACATTTCTGGTAGAGTAGAGCAGATGTCTTTGAAGGAATGACAATCCCCATTAAAACTAGGATGTGATCAAAACAGCCATATGTTCCCGTCACGGTGCGTCCAGTGCAGTGTGGGACGTGTACTCCCACAGCTGTGAATTCACTTGGAGAGGAGCTATCAAGACGTTCACAGCTGTCTACAGAAATGTGAAAAATCTGCACATTCTCAACAGTCCTGTTCTAATATTACTTCTCTATAATTACAACTAGACAGGTAATTAATGAAAAAATTTAACTTTCCTGCAACAGTAATAGTGAAAAGAGACAAGGAAACAGCGCTCTTTGTCTCCATGGAGATGTTATTATTTTGTCTGGAAAATTCAATTATTCCATGGAAACTAGCAATCCAACCAACCAGGGCAAGTTACAGGTCAGATCTGTATAGAGGCGAACCAACAGTAGCAGTAGTAAAACATCTATTATTGGAGAAATGCATGTTAGATTAATTTAATCCCATAGTGTAAACAACATTAAAAAATGGGGTAAAATGGACGCATTAAATGTTGTTACTCAGAACTTCTTACATGCGATACAAATATTTTCATACTCAAATTATACCATTTTATGTATTCATCCATCTATTTACCCCTAGTCTCATGGTCTCTTCACTCCAGCGGGGTCTGCCACCATCAAAAGTGCATCTTCATATCACACATAACTGAGCACGACCCCTGATAAACCAAGGTGAAACTCCAGGCCGTGGCAGTGCATCCACAGGAATATGAGGCGAGAGCGCGGGGGGCCTCTGGGGAGGGGCCCGACACATGACACACAGTGAAATGTCAGTCTGCAGCTTCACATGCACTGGAGCTGTGTGAGGAGCAGTGACAGAGCGCATCATTAAACATACACATATAGGTCTCTTTCACATCAGTAGCCTTGCAGGAATTTTGTTTAAAGCGGACCTATCATGCAAAATGGATTTTTCAGAAATTTTAACCATGTTATAGTAATTTCTCTTCTCATTTACACTCTCAATTTTGTTTTTGGAGTGATTTGTGTAATTATTGCCAAGACGACATATGGCCAATCAACCCCCATTTTCACCGCCGTTTATTTTCTTAATCTGTGATACTTGTAGGATTTGGCAGCATGTGTGTATTCATTTTGGTACAAATGAAAAAAAATCTGTTACGCACTGGAAAGAAGTGCAGCTGTCCACTGGAGATGATGACAACTCGCACTTGGCTGTGATGATGCTTACAGCGGCGTCATCTCCCATTGGACACCGCACTTTTCTGATGCAGAAGTCGGCATTTCTGTCAGTCAATTCAGATGAATATTGAGATATAACATGTTTAAATCATAACATTATGATCCACGGATAGATTATAGCAATATAGCAAACACAAGGACAATAGGTTTATGTTCAAATATGATGGTAAAATTTCCACTTTTTACATTTTGTCAAATTACTTCTATAGCTTCATTACTTTTTAAACTTCATACGCCTTCACTAGAATACAGAAGCCAGGGGGCTCACAACAAATGCAACTGCCACATCACAACAAAAAGCCACAACAGACCAGAAAAAGCCACAATGGAAGTGACCACGGGACTCTATTTTCCGACGGACCAGGCGAGGAAGATCAAGCGGGAAGTGAATGGGAAAAGTTGAAGAAGAAGAATGTGAAAAGTAAAGAACCTGAGAAGTGAACAAACTTGGAAACATAAGTAAAAGTCATTTATTGTTTTGAGGCCAGAATCGATGTCACTGTCTGACCGTCGTAAACAATTTCCCGCTTGATCCTCCTCGCTTGGTCCGTCAGAAAACAGAGTCCCGCTGTCACTTCCGTTGGGGTTTTTTGTTGTGTTGTGGCATTTGTATTTGTTGTGAGCCCCCCCAGCTTCTGCACTAGAATAATTTGGATAATATCAGATCTGGAAATGCTAATCTCTACTGAATTAAAGGTAAAAGATAGCTGCTAACTTGAAAACTACTGCTTCATATTATCACAAGGTGGAGTATTTTGAGTTTTGGAGATAGAGACAGACTAAGAATGCAGGGAAACTCACTGAAACAAAACACTACTCCGGGTGTGTTTTGGATGATGTGGCCAAAACTGTGCATTTTGTGTAACATATACCTTTAAATAATGTAAACAAATCAGGAATGAACTTGGACTTGCTCTGTAGGCAGTAATCATCTGTCTGCAAGCTATACAAGAAGCGTAAGTGCAGATTTTTTTTTTTTTTTTGCCTGATATTAGAAAAGATTGGTATTTTTTTCATCTTCATTTCCACTGGGTAAATCTCTCCAAAAGGCTAACAGTTTCTGCGTCCTGCCAGTGCTGCTCAGGTGGTGCTGTCTCTGATAATGGACATAATAGCAGCTCATTTGTGTAAATGGATCAGGGGAGGAGGGAGGAGGAGGGCAGTGGAGCAGGTGTGAGGGGCTTTCACTGCTCTGGGCTCTCCTCACTGAAGCTGCGAGGCCTCCTGAGGTGTTCTTCTACAGCTTAAGGGGAGGTATTTTACTTTTATGCGATATTGACTGCGAACACGTGACATATTTAGAGCACTACGTTACCTTTCATGGTTTCTATATTTGCCAAAAACTACATATTAACAAGTTTCATTTTCTTTTCAATCTCTCCTCCCTTTGCTCTCTGCACTAAGTCACACCCCTTCAGAGCACCAACACAACACAATCATCGTGTATCAGGTTTGTCAAGTTGTTGTGTTACGTTTTTGTATATTTAAGGAGAATTATCGCGTGGGAGCACGGGTGACATAGGATCTTACAGCTCACCGCATGGAGGGTTTGAATAGTGCCCAGGAGAGATCGCTAAATTACTGAAACATACATGGACATCTCAAACCTTTTGCTGGATTTCTGATGAGGGAGCAACGTCAGATTTTGCATAATACTCCCATAATACCATCTCTTTAATCTGCACACATACATTCACACAAAAATGTATGGAGACACCGGAGGAGATGTGGGTTAAGTGTCTTGCTTTAGGACACATCAGCGGTATTCATCTGTGGAAGCTGGAATCACACCACCGACCTGTGTTTAAGTAGATCTGACCACCCAATGTCATTTATGTGGGATTTCAACCAGCAACCTTTGGATCAGTCCTTTGGATCAGAACACTCCAACACCAACACCAACTGAGCTACTGTTTATTTATTAACCGAAAATTAAATATCGACAATATAACGCATATTGGTCACCTATATTTGCATCGAATCACACTTTTTCACACAATTTCTCACTTCAGATTAACAGAGTTTAGTGCTTTGCTCATTGATTCTGCAGAAATCCTCCATGTTTTCCAGTCTCCTGCGTTTTATTTCTTCTTTTTTTCCCCTTTCTTTTCTCCTAGTAAGCAGCCATATTTGTTTTGACATAGACAGACCATACCTGTCTCTAATTGGCTAATCCACCTGTCAATCACGCCCCATCTGTATCCATGAGCACACTGCAAAAAACCTAGGCCAAAATTGAAGATATAAACACTTAAATCTAACAGAAAATGACTCAAAAGTAGTGAAATGATCTTGCCGCGTGGACAAACGATTTTATTTGTCAAGTTATTTTAAAATAAATTACCTCTAGACTAAAATGATGCACTCAGAGAACGAGAAAGCAGATAATAAATCTGAAAACAAGATGAATAACCTGATATAAGTTTTAAAATCTTGGCCAGATCAGAGACATTTGCACCGCAGACTTTCCTGCTCTCTTCGTAAAGTATTGGAGAAGTGTGTATTCTGGATCCTGCAGGCAATGTAAACTCATAGAAACCCATTAAACAATATAAAACTTTCACAAAACCATTTCACATCTTGGCTCTACTCTTTTGTTGTATGAATCAGCCATATACTTTTACGGAATAGTACTGTATGTATAATTTAGTAGGCCAAGCTGCCAGCCCAGTCCAACCACTGCCCAGACTCTTTCCCTTCAGCCAAATTTCAAAACTCAGGTATTTTTTCTTTTACTTTGACAATGACGCGAAAAGATGTGACAGTTTTCAGTAGAAACAATGCGTTGAAATGGCGTTTGGTCCATTTGAATAAGACACTTTACTAATCAATCAGGAGCATTGTGTTTCTGGGAGGAGAACATCTGATTTCATTTTGTTACAAATAATGAAATGATAATTGCTGTTTGAAACTTTTGTATTCGTATTCACAAACAACTTTCTAAACAATCTTTTATGTTCTGTTTTCTTAAAGGAGCTAAAAAAGAAAAAGAAAAGTCATTCCTCACTTATCTTATGCATTCCGACGTTAATTATTCACCACAATGAGCACTTTTCGCGACTCATAAAGACCAGAGAGGCATTTTGCTGCGAAAGGTAAAGCTAACAACAACTAGCATGCTAACACACACTTCCTAGTTATCCGACAAAATCCGTTTTTATAAGATGAAGCCTTATTTTGGCCTCAAGATCTCATCATACAATATATCTGTAAAAGTTTTGCTCAAACACATGGGAAAAAAAGACGTTAAAAGACTTTGCAGTATCTGAACTTTTTTGAGCTTTCATACTCTTTGTTTTCCTCCATAAAAATAGAACATTTGGCTGTATAACTTGGATTTGTTTGAACAATTCTGTATTCTCTGGCGTTGAGTTTCCGACGTACTGTTCTTGGCCCCATGGTGAACCTGCAGCACTTTTCCAAATACTTCTCTGTCCTTAACTATGCACGTAATATATCTCTATAACCATGATTTATCTGTGCTGGATGAACATGGCTCTTGTGGTATTGGACAGACTCCCCACAAATCACGTATTTAATGGTTAAACTGTGCGTATGTGTGTGTGTGTGGGTGTGTGTGACTGTCCCGGCTCTAATGTGATGTCAGCTCAGGGCTTTCTAAAGGAAGAATCACTTTTCCGTGTCCTTGAGGAGCACTCAGACATGTGACCTTGACCACCGTTGGGTCCTGGGGGTCCTGGAGGCTTCACATGCTTCAGCAGCAGCAGCAGCAGAGACGGTGACACACAGGTCTGCTGCTGTCACTGTCACTGCTTATGTTTGGATCCACTGACAGATGGCAGTTTTAATATGGTTTTACAATATATACACTGAGGGTTTGGGTTTTGGCTTGATATGGTACAAGTGTTTGAAGACAATAAGATGAACCCTTCCAGACCGACGGTATCATATACGACACCAGAGAAGATGTTTTATATAACTTTCCAACCATAAAAGATAGAGACTTACTATGTCGTGGCTTTCTGAGCGTATTATCCCACGTCACATGGATAGTGTGTGATGACGCATGGAAAACAAGTGTCCAATAGGAACTTTTTTTTTTCTCCAAACGCATGCGCTGCATCCATTTTGATTGGCCCAAACTTTGCCAAAGTGTGAAGTGAGTCAAAATGGTTGACTGCTCTGAGCATCTGTGTTTGTAACAATTGAAAAAGTGCAGATATTTCTCAAATAAATGGCAAATTACGTATCTTGGTCTGCGTAATTGCTCATCTCTTGCTTATTTCACCCAAAATGTACAAATACAAATGTAATATTCACCATGGAAATGCAGGAAGTGATGTGGCTCTGGTCCTGGACCTGACAGGAGCTGTTTCCATGCCACACCAGGAAAGTAATGGGGCGATTACACGTTTTTGTTTTGTTTTAAGGGCAATAAGGATATTTTCAATTGACTTGCAGTTGATATTCTGCATTTGTGTAGCTAAGGCCCTAAATAAAGCATTTTTTTATGTTTATGTTCAAAAAGATGTTTATACATGTTTTTTTCATTTGTATTTCTGGTCCTATAAGTTTGATAAGTCACAACTACAGCAGCAGATTGTGAAATAACAGTTTGCACTGAACAAAAGGATGTAGGACACTTCATTAGGGGGTAAAATTGGTTGTTTTAATAGCAAAATTAAGAAAAAAATCCAGGCGAGGACAAATGTACTAAAATTTCTCTTAGATCTGGAAGGGTTAACAAGATTTAAATATATATAATATTTCTTTTCACATTTTCAAGGCTCTATAGTACTCAAAATTGACTCTCATGAGCTTTAAGCCATGTTCTAATCTTTTGACAATTTGTTTGCCATTCTAGAGGGTGAAGGTGATGATGTTTGAGATGAGAAGAAGCCACTAATTAAAAAAAAACCTACATGTTTAAAAAACCCAGATTCAGAACCAAGGTTATGGAGCAAAGCGTCGCTGTGAAAGAAGTTAATTTATGGAATAGTCTTGACTAAGATACCAAAGGATTAAGCACAATAACTGCACTTAAAAATACATAAAATCCAGTGCAGTATGTTTGTATGAAACATTAAAGTGAAGATTTCTGTTCACGGTTGCTTAATATTTATGACTGAAAAGAAATATATTGATTTGAAATGTTTGAAAGTGGCTCTCAGTGTTGTTTTGTCTGTTAAAAGGAAAAGAAACCACATTGCTCTTCTTTGTGCTCCTTTATTCCTTGTATATTTGATGTTATGGCACCGATAAAGTCTTTTTATACTTTATGCATGAAATAAACTAACAAATATTAAAAAAATATAAGGTTGAAAAGAGCATTTTGAACTTTGAAGATGTAGACAGGTTAATAATAAATACTCAAACATGTTGGAATGAAACACAACACTTCTTCTTCTTCTTCTTCTTCTTCTTCTTCTCCTTCTCCTCATATCTCATGTTTTATTTTTCTCTGTCCACATCTTTCTCCACACACTCCAGTTTACCCTGATGTGGACTGGACATGAGGCGCACTTCAAACCCTCTGCTGCTCTGGCTGTGATGTCTGCTCATTTGTGATGTGTGTGTGTAGTATGCGATGGGGCCCCTGCTGCGTGGGCCCCGGGGGGACAGTGCTGCTCCTCTCAAGGTCAGGGGACATCACAGACTGGGGCCGATATCAGGCTGACACAAGCACACTAGCCACTGCCTCCTTGCATCCTCCTCTCCTAAATTTCACAGCTAAACCTCCCGCTATGTAACACTTTATATTTTGTAAGAAGCAATTCATTTCATTATAAGGTTACGCAGATTATTTTAAAGTAAAGACAATGCAGCGCTAATAAAGGAAGTCCCGTTTCTGGATTTGGAAGTTCTCTCAAAGCATCAACGCTGTTCTGTTACTATTACTCACATACTGTATCATTACTGGGAAAGCTCCTCCAGCTAAGGTAGTCCTGACCAAGACTAGCTCCAGATCTAGAGATGGGTTCCATGAGTAGATGAGTAGAAACAGCAGCCACTGGCGCTGCTACAACAAACAAGGGTGCAAAGCTGTGAGGGGTTGTGTACGGGGGAGGCTTTCTCTTCTGTAATCTCTGGAGCAAGATAACTCCGCCTGGCCTTGTGTCCACTCCCGGGTTGAGGACGTCAATAAGATAATATTGGGTTTGTTTGTGTTTAGTGCGACCGGCTACATCCACTTTCAACATGGGTATTTTGTCCATATTGGTCTCAAGGTCTCTCCATCTGTCTCTGCGAAACTTCCAATTTCTCTGTGATGTAGCGAATTAGAAACACAGTTCCATCCAATCTATGATCAATGATCGCTAATCTTTCTGCGATGGTTTCCAAAATGCAGCGCAAGGTCGCCGAACCTTCCATAAGACGGCTCATGGTTACAGTTTGAGTACTGGCTGCCTTGTTCACCGTTTCGGTCAATCCAGGAAGCCGACTGGGGCTTTGAACAGCCGCCTCAGTAGTTTTGCGCAAAAACAGAGCCACACCTAATCCAGTCATGGTTTCAAAAAGATCTTCTATGTCCTCCACGGAAAGAGCCGCCAGACACACGACACACCAGTTCTCCCACCCATCCCAAAGTTCGGTGGGGACACCCTGGTTCCCCCGATCCTGAGCTTCCTGGTTAGAAAATAGTGTCAATTACGTTAAGAGATCAACTTATCAAATCCATACTTAACTTAGTTTGGAGAGTAGAGCACAGAGAGTCTCTTCTCTTCTTCTTGGTATAAGACACTAGACTAAATGAGACAAAGAAGCAGAGCAGGCACCATAAGAGGCATGGATTTGTCACTGCTCTGCTTGAAATGTTCCATAGTACGACATTAAACAGCTCTATCTTCCATTTATTCAATTACAAGTAGTTTTATAGCTCATAAATACCTTAAAAAAAACAGGCATTCTGACTGTGAGCGGGGTCGCCTCTCCACAGATCTGACCTGTAACTTGGTCTGGCTTAGTTTCCATGAAGACATTTCCACGGAGAAAATCGGAAAAGTTACACAAATAAATATTCTATCTTTAATTCTAGCCATTTCATTATAGCAGAAATACTGAACATTTTACTTCTTTCTACAGAGTTTCCCAGGAGGTCCTTACAATCCTCTGACCCCTAAAGTCCAGCCTCCACAGGCCGAGAAAAGCCTCATATTCTAGTGTTAACCCCGGTCTGGATGTGTGCAGACAGAGCAGCTGCTAACAACTCCCCGGTGATCACATGTTAGCTCGTGTGATTATAGGGAAATGGCTGGTGTGTGTGTGTAATGCTCGTGTTGCCATGGAGACACTGGTAAATAAAATGGATAAAGTAATTGCCAATTCTCCTGTGATTGTTGTGTTAGGCCATTATTGGAGCAGTGTGAGTTATCAGTAGTGGACAAGGGCAGGTATCAGTTTAATTACTATTTAATTTATTAAAGCAAGTTTTTTTTTCAAAATGCTTCAATGCTCTTTGTCAAAAAATAAATTTGACAATATTAAGTGATTTGCACATGTCTATATTAATTTTTCTTTTTTTATTTATTTATTTGTTTCCTGCATGAAAGATCATCAATGTGAGGAGCAGAAAGAAGTACAGACTTGTAATATCTGCCCCCATTTCTCACAAAGTAAAACACTTCAACACTTCCAACTATATTTATAAGGAACTTACTTAAACAATATTAAATACCTGTTAATTAACACAAAAAGACAATCCATACTATATATGTTTTTAGCATATGTTTGACATTTCTTTTTAACACTTGAATAGATTTTGAAGCTCTTTTTACATTTAGATTGGATTATATTCAACTGATTTAAGGGCATTATGTCGCCTGCCCTGTGCTCTTTGGGGGTAAAAATCACAACTCCAATCACAGCTGAACCTGAGTTGCCTTAACCTGCAAACAGAGGACACATAAAGATTTGTCTCATTCTCGGTATATGGACAGGCCTCATGGAAGCTCAGGACCTCCAGAATTAACCCCCTTAGGTGCAGAGGCTGCACTAGCACTGACTCATGTTTGGGGCAGGTGCTCAGTTGTGACCATCAGATCAGAGAGAGGAATTTTAGGTTTAAACCAACTGGATTTCAACCATCTATCTATCTATCTATCTATCTATCTATCTATCTATCTATCTATCTATCTATCTACCTATCTATCTATCTATCTATCTATCTACCTACCTACCTACCTACCTACCTACCTATCTATCTACCTACCTACCTACCTACCTACCTACCTATCTACCTATCTATCTATCTATCTATCTATCTATCTATCTATCTATCTATCTATCTATCTATCTAACTAACTATCTATCTATCTATCTATCTATCTATCTATCTAACTAACTATCTATCTATCTATCTATCTATCTAACTAACTATCTATCTATCTATCTATCTAACTAACTATCTATCTATAGAGATATAGATATTGTATTGATTAAAAAAAAAAAAAAAGTATTTATTCAATATTTTCCCAGGTAAGTGAATTGAGAACACCTTCTCATTTGCAATGAGGATGTGGCCAAGAGGCAGTACAAAACAGCACAATCAGAACACACTCACACATCAATCTTACCATGAAACAGTGAATAGAAACATGAGACATATATAAACAGATCTAAACGTGTTAAAAGCATGTGCTGCAGAGAGATCCTGCAGAATACTCTGGATGGAGCTTTTAAAAGTCGACAGAGGTAAAAACGAACTAAGCTTTAGAGTCTGCTGAAGGTGGTTCCAGTCACTGCTGCAGAACTGAAATGGGGAGCGGCCCAAAGCTGAGAGGCTTTCGGAAAGAGCAGGGTGGTGTATTTGTTGGAGCGCAGTGTGAGTCTGGAGCTGTGAATGTGCAGGACTGAGCTGAGGTAGGACGGAGTTTTACCAATTAAACATTTGTAAGTGAACAATAACCAGTGGGTTTGTCTGCGTGTGTGGAGAGAGGCCACTTCACCAGGGAGTAAAGTGCGCAGTGATTATAAAACTCAGCATTACAATCATCATTCATCAGTAAAAGCTCTATTTGATCAGCTAGTTTCTGGGGACGCAGTTTAGTCAAGTTTTTTGATCTATAATGTGGTTTCCTCATCAAAAACAGACCTGGAGCTGTGTGAAACCCTGCGGTAGTGAAAACACCTGTGACATTGTTCCACCTTGTGATGTCATACGGCAATACAGCGAGTGCTCCTCTGTGTTTTTAAAGCCACACACCTTCACCGGATCAATTTGGCTCATTTCAGCTCTGGTATTGCCGATCTACACTGAGCTAAAGCTAAAAGGTAGCTGCAAACATGAAAACTATCACTCTATGACGTCACAAAGTGGAACAGAGCATTTTGAGCTTCAGAGATGTAGACAAACTAAGAATGCAGCGTTACTCAAACATGTGTGAATGTAACAAAACCACTTCAGGTGTGTTTTTGAGGCGATAACAACACCACAACACTGCTTAAAGCTCACATTTCAACTCTGTGCAGTATAATTTTACACAGTTCTTTTTATAATGAATTCTGATTTCTACAATGGCCTTCGCCGTCGTTACTCACTGCTTTGACACCTCCTCTGACCATATCTCCAAGCTCTACACGTGTGACAGGCCCTGGGGTTTCTGAGTGGTCTTGGGTTTACAGACAAATGTACTGGGTCTTATTAAAAGCTTAAATTAGTCTCAGTTGTGTCCATTAGTTTTACAGTGATTAAAAGCAGTGGTGGTCGCTAAGTGGACTCAGTATTGGCTAACAATGTCTTAATGTAATTTGCTCGGTGAATCACGCTCACATGGGGGTTGGATGAAACACGCGCGGTTTATGTGGCCTTAGTCGGCTGTTTGAACTGAAAGAAGATGGAGGGAAAATCAAGAGGGATACGTGATCATTTAGACCACATGTGTCAAACATGCGGCCCGGGGGCCAGATCCGGCCCTCCAAGATCTTTAATCTGGCCCTCGGCTGATTTTTCTATTAAAATACTTAAAATTTTCAGTTTTTTCTGTTAATTTTCTGCGCCGTTTAGCATAGCAGCGTCTCCAGCGTTTCTGTACGTGGCGACTCCCACCAGAGCAGCACAAATGAAGACTTTCCTCTTTCCAAACGCTCTTAAAGGACGATCGTTTTGACTGTCGACCGTGACCCTCATCAGCAAAATGTCCAAAAATGAGAAAAGCAGATGCTGAGTTCAGGATTTCCCAAGAAAAATAGTCTAATTCTTATTTGTTGACAGAGGTGAATGGGAAATCTGTGCTCAGTGTGTTTGGAACAAGTGGCGTTGCTCGAGGAATATAATCTTAAACACCACTACGAGACACGGAGAAAAATACGATAACTTGAAGAGAGAACTGAGTTTTCTGATCCGGCCCTTTTGGGATCAAAGTAGGTTGCATACGGCCCCCGGACCAAAATGAGTTTGACACCCCTGATTTAGACAGTGATAAACACAGTGAGAAATGGGTAAAATACTGTATATCGTTATATCTTCTGCCTTAGAGGTCCTATAGTACGCAGCATTGATTCTTGTGAGTTTTAAACCATGTTAGAACGTTGTTACCTCCTCAAAAACCTACCTGGAGTCATGTTCTGTTTCATTCACGCACATCTGAGTAATCGTTTATTTTTTATTAAAGCTCAGAGAGAAAAAATCCCAATTTATTAGCAACGTTTCAGCACTCGGCCTTCATCAGGCAAATAAAAAATCTGATCCCTTTCCTCCGACGTGCTCATTTCAAGGAATTGATGTGCGAAGTTCTTATTCTTTTATTATTATTAAAGCTCAAAATGCTCTAATTGTGAGGACTTTTACGGCGTCGTCCGCTCCCACAGGGCACCACAGTTTTCTAACCCAGAAGTCAGACGATTTGTTTATGTTATTCAGTTGTTTTCGAAATTATAACGTAATAATCCAGGGGTGTCGTAGATTATAAATATATAGCAAACACAAACACAGTAGGTCTTCTTTAAGTTCTAAAATATTGAACGCCAAAAAATGGTCCTCAAAACACACTCAAAAACATGTGTAAAGGACAATTAAAAAATGATGTAGGATATGTGTCCTTAAACAGGAAATGACATCTCCACATTAAACCTTTTACACTGTCACCTGCCAGAGTCTAAATAGTAAAACGTGGCAATTCTATGAAACATTAAAGGGTATATTATGCAAAATTGCCTCCCTCATCAAAAACCTGGAGTTGTATTTTGTTTCATTCCCACAGTGCAAAAAAGCTTTGCCAAAATTTTATATACAAACACTTAAATCTATCAGAAAATAACTTGAAAGTAGTAAAATTATCTTGCTGCCTGGACAGATCATTTTACTTAACAAGTTAAAATAAATGACCTCTAGACTAGAATGAAGCAGTCTCAGAACTAGTAAGTAGATAATAAACAGAGAAATTGAGTAATCCTTTATTATTATTCTGTCTACATCTCCAAAGCTCAAAATGCACTAATTGTGGTGACGGTTACAGAGACAATAAAGTGAACCTTATATCATTATATCTTCTGCCTTAAAGGTCCTACAGTGCACAACATTGTGAGTTTTAAGCCACGTTAGAATGTTCCCTCATCAAAAACATGGATGGAGATGAAGGCGCTGTCCTTGGTTCTAAAATGACATTTCCTACTCAAAAGTGTGTTTTTTTTTAAAAATGGACAATACAAAGAACTGGAATTAAATGCTGATTTGAGTCCATGTGTTTTTTATGTGGAAACACCAAGGTGGTTCCACATAGTCTTAACTCAACCTTACACAATGGCATCACGTGTATAACAAAAATCTATCTTCTTCAAAGCTCGAAATGCTCTGTTCCACCTTGTGATGTCATGAAGTGGTAATTTAAGATAATATTTTACCTTTAGCTCAGTAGAGATCGGCAATTCCAGGGCTGAAATTATCCACATGATTCTAGTGAAGGTGCGTGGAGTGTTTTTGTTTTTGTTTTTTTGGAGCGTTTTCTTTTTAAGAGAAGAATTCTACCTAAAGAAAATGTGTTAAACATGTGTGAATGAAACAAAACAAAAGTATTATAGAAAACATACAGCACATAGATTGTAAAATATCGCACTATCGCCCCTTAAATGTGGTGTTTATTTCGAAATACATTCAAAATACATTCTGATCTTACACAAAGAGGATTCCTGAGCCGTACATTCATATTATTATGTAAAACGAGAGTGTTTTTTATTCACCGCTGACTGAACTTTTGCACTGTAGCTGAACCTGCCTGTGTCCCCCTCTCTTCTGCATTAGCCATTAGAGACACAGCGGGTTTTTTTTACATCTTTACTTTACGTTCCAGCTAAAGAACATGGGAAACCTCTTTGTGAACTGATTTTTTCTTTTTTCCCTATATGATCTCACATCTTACATCATGTCATATGCACGGGAAGCCACTATAGCTACATTTTGGTTTGTCTTGCTGTCGGTTTTAGTCTCAGTCACTCGGTAAACGGAAAAAATATATAAAAATATGTATATAAAAAAATCCATGTCGTGTCAGTGTGACCGCTCAAACGCAGAGCTGAAAATGTGAAAAAAGAGAACGAAATCAGAAAGAAATGGCGCTCACAACTCAGACAACACATTTACACATTGGATTTGGGTCAAAATGAACTTGGAACGACAGAATGATCGTTTAAAAACAGGTTTATGTATAAAATTGAACTCCTTAAATTGTAAATAATGACTTCTGTATCCTGCATAACTTTTCTGGCGGTGGGTCCACTACCTGCTTACTATTGCTTTTCCTAGAATGTTCCATGGTACGACATTAAACATATCCACAGAGCGTTTATTCATTATGAGTGTTTCTACTGCTCAAAAATACAATCATTCCTTCTGTGAATTGGGCTGACTCTCCACAGATCTGAACTGTACTGTAGCTTAGTGCTGTAACCAGGTTACCTAGTTTAATCTATACTGTGGAACATTCTAGACAAAGCAATAACATTTAATATACACTTTTAATACAGTATACACACTATTCAAAAAATATTACAGTAAAATACATTTGACGACATAAGAGTGATGGATACTTGGAAAAAAGAAAGAAAATACTAATAGTACCTGTAAAAAACATCACATTTACTGCAATTAACTTAACTTTCTGCCATGTTATAAAGTTGTTCCCATATCAAAAATATACCAAAAGAGGTTTTAGATGTTATTCATGCATGTTTGAGTAATTTAGTGATCTCTCCAGGGCCCTATTGGAACTCTTCTTATGGTCAGCGCTAAGATTCTGTCCAATGCTCACGCCCCAATTCTCCATAAATATACAAAAACATGATACAAAACTGTACACAGCAACTTGACAAATGGGATGTGCCCTGATCGTGATAGTGTTTTAAAGGTGGAGTGATTTAGCGCAGCGATTGAAGGGAGTAGAGAAACTTACAAAATATGTTAAAGCGATGTTTTCGGTGAATACAGCATCTTCAAAACAATAAAAGGCAACATGGTGATCTAAGTATTTTATGTGTTAGCAGTTAATACCCCATAGAAGAAAAAATACATCTTTAAACATCCCCAAGACCATTTTACAACACACACAATGCCATATAGTGGAGTTATTCTCATTGAGTTTGGTTACAAAGAGAAGTTAACTCTGCAGCTACAGCTACAGACTGGTTTCATTCTATTGAACACAGAGGATAATAGACTGTTATGTCGCCACTGTACAAGTCGATAACACAGCTGTGTATGTAGAACAATATGGAACACCTTCTACATAATCACTTTGAGAGTTATTTCAGGTTAAAATAAGGGCAGATGTTGGTGCTGTCCTTGGTGCTGAAATTGTTGACGTTTCCTATTCAAACACATGTACTTTTAAATGGACAATGCAAAGAACTGGAAATAAATACTGACTTGAGTTCCCAATAGTCTTAATGCAACCCTGACTATACATTGGCTGCACAAACCCACATATATAATAAAAAATGTCTCTTCTCCAAAGCTCAAAATGCTCTGTTCCACCTTGTGATGTCATGAAGTGGTAGTTTTCAAGTTAACAGCTACATTTTACCTTTAGTTCATTAGAGATGTGTAATTCCAGGGATGGAATTAGCTGAATGATTCTAGTGAAGGTGTGTGGAGTTTAAAAACACAATGGAGCGCTTCTTGTATCACCACATGACATCACGAGGTGGAACAGAGTGTTTTCTGTTTTACAGAAGAAATCAAACTGCCCCCGTGACCCAGCCGGATTAAGCGGGAGAAGATGGATGGATGGATGGATGGATGCAGGGTCTGAGTGTTAAACATGTGTGAAGGAAACAAAACACAACTCCAGGTTTGTTTTTTTTGATGAAGAAGCAACATTATAACATACAGTAGATCAGAAAACAGTAATAAGCACATATTTATATGTCACAAAGTAAGTTGATCACAAATATATACAATCAGAATGGAGAAATAAGAACAAAAATGCCAAAAATAAACAATGGATAGCTGTCCATGGTGCTGAAATAGTAAACATTCCTAAGATGGGCCTACTACACAATAGAACTAAAAGAACTAAAACACTTTAGGAAATGGCATATGATCATGTGTATTGGCTACACACAAAAACCAATAAATAAGTGTAAGTAAATAGTATTATTGGGATTCTTTTTTTTTTCTTTTTTTTCCCCAATAGATATGGCATTTGATCCAACAGTATCATCTTTTAAATCACTTCTTAAAACTATTTTTTTTTTTATCGGTTGGCCTTCCTTTAGCTGGTTGTAGCTTGATTTTATTTAGTTAACTTATTTATTATAATTAATTAAATTGATTTCTTCATTGTCTGATTTTGTCTGCTTTCTGTATGCTATTTTTTATTGTTCACTGTAATTGTGAGACTGTAAATTGTATCTCTCTCTCTATTTTAAAATTTTATGATGATTATTTATGTTTTGATTTGTTGATATTGTGATTTTGATGTATTATCATTATTGTTGTTGTTTGAAAAAAATAGAACATAAAAAAATAAATAAAAATAAATAAAAATGTACTATTTCCTATACTCCTATACAAATCTATAAAACATTTCAGAATATTTTTTCGGGAAAAAAGGGAATCTTGAAAGTTCAAAAGCTGAAAGTTGAAAATCATACTACTAAATTCTACTGGTTTAAATTCAGCTAAAATCGTTATTTTTTCTGCTCCATTTTGTTCCATTTATTTAACATGGTTTAGGTAAAACTCTACTAATACTTTCATAAGTTTCAAAACAGTGAAACAGAGCAATAATGGAGTGAATTAAAACATGAATACCCATTGTGTGACAAAAAGCACTTCATGAGCCGAGTCAATTGTGTTGGAACGGTGGAAGCTGGAATAAAACCTCCAGAAGTCATTGAGCGCGGTCAGAGTGTTCACGTGAATAGCTCTGGCTCATAAAGGCGCTAATTACAGAGGCTGGAGCAGGAGGCAGCAGCTAATGGACCTGTGCTCTACTCCGCTGTATGTGGAGTCAGGTACAATCACACAAGATCTTTGGAGAGGTTTGAAAAGGGAAAATTTTGAACCCCGGAGTCTTAAAAAAGCGTTTCACATTATAGGAATGTTGTACTGTGGAGCTATTAAGCATCTGGATCGGGTATTGTTAGTTTAAACCTGTCTTGAGTTGGACTTGTGGTCTGTCAGTTGGTACTACAACGAAAAAAATACAGCTTTTTTCCCCCAAAGAGGGAAATGTAATCAGAAACTGCTCTAATTCGGCTGACAGGGCACCTACAGCTGTCAAAAACATCTCATTTTGTCTCATTTTCTGCCTATTTTTTTGGATAATTCACTGTTCAGTTCAAAATCAGTTCAGTTAATCATCATCTCTGTCTATTCATTTCTACAAGGGGCTTCTGTGCTCTTTTTATCATGGATCCTTCAGTGAGGCCTCATGAGTGTGTGTTGGATCACAGCTTTTATTCACTCTCCGCAGTGGCGGTGGCTCTGCAGACCACGATATGACCGTCAAACCATTCAAACCATTCGGTTTTGAACCACATGGATGTGAGATCTGGTGGAAGGGTCGTGAGTGAAGGGTGACAGGGCACTCTCTTACAGACACTGCAGAGGAGCTCGGAATAGAGTCGCTGCTCTACCACTCTGAAAATGGTGAATGCTTTGGAACATGTGAACCATCTGCGGGGGGAAACTAAAAGCATTGTGAATGAAAATATATGCGTGGCCTGCAGTCTCCAGACACGAGCTGCCTGATGAATAAATGACTTTTGAAACAACAACAAACAGCCAAATGACACTAATCACATCAAAAGTTTCAGTCGTTTCACAACTTCGATTAGACACAAACAAACTCAATTGGACAAACGCTTCACCAGGGAACACGTCACATTTGGAGGCCCGGATGAACAGAATTGTTAACATTCATTTCTCAACTTAGATTTGATGTCATTTCTCTCCCCTGTCGCCCTCTGTGATCCACAGACACCACAGATCTGAGCTCTGGTGCCTCTTACAGGGGCCCATCTGTCCTCATTAGGGCCCCTGAGGGCCGAGCGCAGTGGGTCTAACTGAATTGGGCGTCGGGATAATCTGGTCCAAACGCCAGGGCGGGTGACATCTCAGTACACTCCTCCTCCTCACTGCTCTGAGAAGAAGGGAGGAGAGGAGAGAGAGACAGTCCTCCACAGAGAGCTCTTCAGAGAAGAGAGGAAAGAAGAGATTTACACTCCTCCACACAGTGCTGAGAAGAAGGGAGGAAAAGAGAGATATACACTCCTCCCCACAGTGCTGAGAAGAAAGGAGGAAAGGAGAGATATACACTCCTCCACAGTGCTGAGAAGGAGGGAGGAATGGAGAGATTTACACTCCTCCACACAGTGCTGAGAAGAAGGGAGGAATGGAGAGATTTACACTCCTCCACACAGTGCTGGATGAGAGACACAGAGTGCCCTTTAGAAACAAAGAGAGGAGAGGGGTAGAGATACTCCTCCATGGGACATAGAGAGAAATAGAGATCTGAGAGAGTGAGAGGAAGAAAGAAATACTGCAGAAGAGAGGAGGCGCAGAGAGAGAAAGAGAGAGAGATACTGCGGGGTGTGAAAGAGTAGGGAGAATGAGAGATCCTAGAACAGAGAACGAGACAGATATAAGGAGAAAGAGAGTGAAATACTGGAAGAGAGATGAGCGAAGCAAAGAGAGAAAGAGAATGAGACAGAAAGAGAGGAAGAGAGATAGTGGGAGAGAAAAGAGGAGATGAGAGAAAGAAGAAGAGAGAAAGCCTGACCAGTGTGGACAGCCCGGAGGCAAAACACATCCTGATGATGATATAAACGGGTGAAATGTGCTGTGGTCTCTGTAGTGCTGAAGAGACTCTGTTTTTACTGCAAACATCTACACATGAGCAGGTTTGTAGACTTATATCCAACAGGTTTTATATCACACAAACACTGCTCTGGGATCTATGCTAACGCCTGCTTAATGTCTCTCCCCACGCTTCATCTTTTATGGTAGATACTGTCATGTTGAGTATAGCAGCCATCTTTAATTCCACCTTAAAATGGTCATTTACGAGTATTTATTGGGTTGTCCAGAAATTTCTGTGAGTGTTTGAGTTATATTCTGCTGTTTTGCACTTTAGTTTTGTTTTTATTTATTTTTCTGGTCATTTTATTCAGTCATTTTGCACCACTACAAAATAAAACAAAATAAAACATAGACCACAACCCCATGGATCATTAGTGAAAAGGTTTAGGCTGAAGTAAAGGTACTTCTAATGCCAAACCCTATTAAACAATGACAGAATTTCAAGAAAGAAAAGCAGCGTATGAGCAGCAAGTTTGCATTTACACTGTCACTTGTGGCTTACTGTATATATATGAAACAAAATATAAATGAAAACAAGCAAAATTTAATGCATAATTCATTCATTTTAAAGCTCCATAGCTGTCGAAACATAACATTTTATACGCTTTATTTTAAAGACAGTGCTAGACTTTTCAAATCATCACTCACATTGTTCCATATACCCTTGAATAGAAATACAACCACTTTTTTTTTTAGTTTTTATCTTCATTTTTTAAAAGATGCCAGTTTTTTTGTTTGTTTTTTTCATTTATGGACATACAAACTAATAATAATGTTAAAGACGGCACAAAATGTATCGTTTATGATCGTATTTTCTTGAGAATGAGCCAAGTAATTCAATATAATTAAAGTTTTACTACGTAACTTTTTCTGGTTTGCCACCTCCTTGTCCCCCAGCACGGACATTTTGGGATTAAACTTGTCCGTCGCCACGTTACAGGTCAGATCTGTGGAGAGGCGAACCTGCTCACGTTTGTTTTTCAAGCCGTTTTATGCAATAAACACCTGTAAACAAATCCACATAGGATAGTTACGTTTAATGTAATACTGTGGAACATGTCAAAGTAATTACTGTGCATCGCCATGGAGACAAGCAACTGGTGGAAGAAAAACACAACATAGAAAACGATTATATGGGGGAAAAACTGTGGAGATTGACTTGTCCGTCCTGTTACCATTTACGTCTCATTGTCGATTCTTGAATTAAAATTTAAACACAAATTTGCTCTGAATTCGTGAAATCACAAAAATGATTCCTGGAAAACCTCTAAACTCTTCCTGAGCAGCTCAAATCTCCTTGGCATTTGTTTGGTCAGGTGTCTCAGCCTCTCCCCCTCGCTGATAAGACGAACCTTTTGATTAGCATCCCCCCTGCACCACTGTCCATGTCCAACCTTAATGTCAGCTCATTAGCTGCTAATTGAAAGACTTTTATATCCGGACAACTTTTCCGATACTTCAGCTCCCACTCTCTTCTTTCCGAACGCACACGTATCCATACACCCCTGCAAAGTACATAAAGTACCTTCTCACCCCCTCCTCCCAGCGTGTGAAGAATCTCCTCATTAGCGGCAGAGTCATCGTCGGACAGAGGAGGCAAATGGCTGACAAATGGCCGCCGGCTAACGCGTCGTAAACTCATAATGCAAATGCACAGTAATGCTACGCTTGCTCCTTCAACGTTTCTTCAACTTAACAAGCAATAGATCTACAGGCTGCTGGCCGTTTGTCTCGCTGACGGGTCATTCTGTGCGTGGACTATGGGACGACTTAATCAATTAAAAAGAGAGGAACAAATTCAAAAAGGTTGAAATGTAAATATTTAGAAGGTCCGTGTACAGTTTGTTCTTTTGAATTTCAGTTAAGAACGAAAAACAATAAAACGTGAAAACAGTTATTTCCTTATTCCGTTTTAGTGTCAAACAAAAAGCAGATCTCGACCTCTGTTTCCAGTATTTAATTTAAAGTTTCATTCGAATAACACCGGTCAAAAAAACAGTCTCGGTGCCTATTTTAATTTTGATATGGATCCATAATAAAAGTGATTTTGATTGTAGTTGTGCGGAGTCAACCGAACAAAGACGAGTTTATCGCTGCTTCCTGTTTCTCGTCGTGGAGTTCAACATTTATTTTCTAAAATGTGAAAGTAAACATGTCACTATGAAAGAAAACGACATGTTTTCCACAAAATTGCAAAGATTTTTCAGGTAACTCCTTCTAGTCGCAGAAATTTTGGGTAAATAAACCAGAGAGAATAAAATATCAAAACTGAACTGGGCATCATGACTGTTTTTTATTGGTGTTTGTTACGACCCAGCTCTGCTAGGGACCACGGAAGTAACAAAATAACTAAGATGTAAAATGGAATAAATAAGGTAATTTAATTAAAAGGAATGTACAAGGTAAATTAAACAAAACAGGCTAAAATATGTACATATAAGAACCTAAACTAAGAAACACAAGGACGGGACTGAAATACGAGTTTCGTGCCAAAACGGGTCACGTAGGTCTATACAAAAACACAAGTGACGGACTAAGGGACATCACAGAATCACAGAAGTCCCTAAACAAAAGTCACATAAACCTACAAACAGAATCGAGTGACAACTAAAAAGACACAAAACAGAACTAAACTAAACTAGTGTCTCACACACAAAGTTAGACTAACAACACTACAGAGACACAAACAGAAAATGGCAAACTGGCCACAAAGGCCAGCCGCCCCGAACAGGTGACAGGAATCTTCTTAAATAGGGGGAGGAGGCTGGAGGTGAGGTGGGAGTGGCCGAGAGTTGAAGTTCCCACCAATCAGGGACCAGGGCTCAACCAGCAAGAATCCAAATGACAAAACAATTAAAGCACACAACACAAATCAAAAGAACTGGAGGCCTGGGGCTGTAACAGTGTTATCTGAAGTAAACCTTAAATTAAATATTGGAAATAGAGGTCAAAATCTGTTTTTTGTTTTGTTTGTGTGACACTAAAACAGAATAATGAAATAAGCTGTTTTCCAATTTGATGTTTTTTCATCCTTAATTGAAATTTAAAGGAACGAATGCTACACGGACCATACAAACCTTTTTTTTTATTTGTTTCTCCTTTTTTCCCCTTAGGCGATTTACAAATATTTTAACTCATGAAATGTAGTAACTCGAGTTCAGCCTAATATTTTACTTTCAACATTGCAAAAAATTCGAAATTCGAAACTTTTCTGATCCACCAGAACTGAAGAAGCAGCTTGGATGAGCAGCAAAACGTCTTCTATCCAAAACTCTTGTCCAGTTGACTAATTGAACTCCACCTGTTGCCCATTAATTGAAAAAGTATTGATATTTTTGTAGGAAAATTCACACATTTTAATTCCTAAGTCCGTATTTATATATCAATACTTGATCTTAATGTGACCATCAACAGCCACTAGTGTTCACGTCATTCAGTCTGTAACCTGACTTTAGACATTAGACTGTCCTGTTTATCCTGGGTACAGAGTTCACGTGGAGCCTGTGGGAGCTGCACAGGTGCATTATGGTCTTTTGAGTTTGATTGTGTTTCCGTGAAAAGCGCCGGTCTGTGTTTCTGAATGAGAAGTGTGCCTCAGTCTGAACTTTGGCCTTTGCGAGGGCTCCGTGGACTGACCTTCAGGACAATCGGGCCGAGAGGAGGACAATACAGGAGATGGACTGAGAAATGTCACATGTGATAAGTCCCACGGGTTTGACTGCAACATCGTACTGAAAGTGAAAGGGATCGGATTTTAAAACTACAACTTAACCCTGTCTAAGTCTGATCACAGCTGCATTGACACTTTTTAAAGGTCTCGTGTTACTACCGGTGTTATAATAGTGTTACCTCCTGAAAAACATACCCGGAGCTGTGTTTTGTTTCATTCACACACTGAGTAACTCTTTTTTATTAGTCTCTCTGCATCTCTGAAGCTAAAAATACTCCATTGACGTCACAAAGCAGTCATTTTCAAATAAACAGCCACTTTTTTTTGTGGCATTTTGTAGATTTCAACCATCCTATCTCTTCCTTAAGATATACTGGCACTGAACAGGTAAAGCTGCCCCCTAGAGGTGAGAATCTGGAAATGCGCCTGACAAAAACTGAGCGCTACTGGATTTATCAATGTAAGACTCTTGTTCCTCACGGACTTAATGTGGATTTTGACCTAAGATGTTTTTTGTGATATGATCTATCTACTTTTGTATTTTATGACAGTGTTTATTATGTAAGTATAGTTTTTTGTCTTAGTAGGTGGATCTCAATGGGTGAGAAAGCAACTGTGGTCCAAAGCGAGAAAAATGTTGGAGGGTTTTTGTCGAAACATAATCTACAAATAAAAAAAAAGCTTTTGGACATCGGCCAGTTGAGTTTGCAAATCATTTTTGCTCACTTTTAAACAGCTGCCTTTTACCTTTACTTCAGCAGAGTTTGGAAAGTCCAGGGTGGAAATCATCTAAAATGACTCAACACACAATAACACAATGGAGCACTTCCTGTATCACCACATGGCATCACAAAGTGGAACAGTGTTTTCTATTTGAGAGAAGAACACAGCCTAAATCTGCAGGTTTGTGTGTTAAACATGTGTGAATGAAACAAAACACAGCTCCAGGAACATTTGTCATGAGGTTTGTGTTGCATTTTTGTATGAAACGTGCTCTATAAATAAAGTCTCATTGATTGCGGAAACAACATTATAACATAGATGAGAAAATAGTGTAATGTGGGCCCTTTAACTATTATTACAACGATCATCATTTCTAGTACTTTTTTTACGATTATAATTATTGCTGTTTTTAAAGTAGGCTACTAATACTGCTGGAACTACTGTAGATAATACATTATAATAGTATACTACTTCTGTAAAAATCTGAATTGAATCACACATGAGAAACTCATTGGTCATCCATCATTCTGAACTAAATAACATTTCTCTGACCTCAAATTAACAGAGTGAACTTTCATTTTTCCTTGTAAGCAGCGATATTTGTCATTTATACAGCTGAACCATGCATGTCCCTGATTGGCTAATCCACCTGCCAATCACACCTATCCGAACTTGAGGAAATTCACATGAGGCTCTATTCACGCTTATGTCATAAACCAGGAAGTTCTGGAAACATGCGGTGACGACTTCTCGTGTAGTTCCCGACGCTGGGCT
Source organism: Odontamblyopus rebecca (assembly GCA_030686955.1). NCBI lineage: Eukaryota > Metazoa > Chordata > Actinopteri > Gobiiformes > Gobiidae > Odontamblyopus > Odontamblyopus rebecca. Next base: position 7,251,732 of record CM060672.1, read on the forward strand.
CACCCGACTGTGATCAAACCCACTGAAGTAAATGTGATCGTTGGTAAAATGAAGACTGCGTATGTACAGTATGTGCTGTTTGGAATCATCTTGAATTCGCCGCCCTCGTCTCTTCTAATGTACCCAGTGCGCTCGGAGTTGTGCGTCAGTGCGGAAATTATGAAAACCGACGTATTGTGGATTAGCCAAACATAACAGAACGCTACAATGACATGGAGATGATGAAAACTGGGACATTTTTCCTACATTTTGCCAGACTTACTACCGCGAACAGAAGTTGTCATTGCATCTTTCCAAAGGTCTTCCTCATAAGCATGAATAGAGCCCAGTGACCAGACTCACATCTTCATAAGGCATTGGTGAAGCACTCCGGATCCCAAGCAAATAAAACATTCAAACTAATCTAATCATTAGCTGAAATGAACCCTAAAATGACTGTTCTAATCTTCCAGACATGTACTTCAATTACCTCGGTAAAATATATTCTGATTTTCATGGCGTCCTATGGCAGCCTTGAAGGACCAAATGGCGGTGCTTCATTTTTCCGTGCGGCACTCCGGAGCAGAAGGCCGGACACTATTTCACTGTGAAGGGCGCCCATTCTCCACACACGGCTGCTCTGACATGGACAAATGGGAGGAGATACAGGAGGAGAGGAGGAGAGAGGGATGGAGAGATCGAGAGGGAGAGAGAGAGTGGAGTCATTGGGAGAGGAGTTATGGTGATGTCTGCACAAGCTTAAAGAGACCGGAACATCTGTCTGTCCGGAAGTCTGAGCTGTGTGTGGACGACTTGAGCTGGGATCAGAGGAGGAAGAGTTTTTGGGTTCCTCGATGTTCGTGAATGACTTGAGACGTGATCGGTTGAGAAGGAAAGATATACGAGTGTCCGTCTCCTTTCTTTTTTTAAACAGTTTTGTTGTGATGGTTGATACTGCAAATTTCTCTGATCTGGCCAAAATTTTAGTACTAATATCAGGTTATTCATGTTGTTTTCAGATTTATTATTGATTTTCTAGTTCTAAGACTGCTTAATTCTAGTCTAGAGGCAGTTTATTTTAAGATAACTTGTCAAGTAAACTGATAGGTCCACGCAGCAAGATGATTTCACTACTTTTAAGTCATTTTCTGATAGATTTATACCTTTTTTTGCAGAGTAAGTTTCGTGTTTGGTTTGATTGGGACTGAACACAGCTGAAGTCTTCATCTCTTCAAACATTGAATCATTTCCAGCATAAACCCGTCTAATCTGGTTTGATTTAGCATTTTCGTGTCCAATAGACAAAAAAGACTTACATACGTTGTCCAGTCATAGGTGCACTACGTAACTTTTCTGATGAAAGGTCCGCTACCTGCTGGTCTCCGTGGAGACTTTACTACTTTGTTTATGGGACTGTAAAGTGATGATGCTGCTCCTGAGTCCAATGGGCAACTTCACAGCTGATTTTTAGCTTTTTGGACACAGGGCTATGTTCCTTATTCTTCAAACAAGATCATTAGAATTCATAAATGTATGTTTTATATCAAATATCTACATAATCTAGAATAACATACGAGTGTGTATAGGCTACCAAACTAACTGCCACCACAACTTTAATGTTGCCTCAGCCTATCTTACCCTTAGGCTACGTTTACACATAGTATGTTGAGAAACAAATATTTCCCTCCCTCCGTTTTCCAAAATAACATCGTGCACACAGATTCTTTTTCAAAAAAGTTTTCGTTTACATCAACCCACATAAATACGCAGTGTAGGAAAACGGAGAATGCTCTGCAAGCCAATCAGAATCAGAATTTTGACGCCTCAGCTGCCTAAAACTGTTTACATGCAAACGCAAAACTGTAGTTTCCCAAAATCTCCACTCTGACCACAGTTATTCAAAAGATTAATTTTCAGAGGAGAAATTGCCATTTGTGTGTAAACGATGGGGACAAATGAAGGGAAATGTCTCAGTTTTTAAAAATTCCTGGGTACATGTAAATGGGGCCTTAGCTTCTGTGTTAAACAAATGCAGTCCCTTATTAACGTGAGAGAAGTCGCTTAAAAAGGAATAAATGCAACTTGAAAACTACCGCTTCATGACATCACAAGGTGGAACAGAGCATTTTGAGCTTTGCAGATGTAGACAGACTCATAATGCAGGATTATGCAAACACATGTGAATGAAACATAACAGAACTCCAGGTATCTTTTTGAGGAAGTAAATCATTTGAACATGGTTTAAAGCTCACAAGAGTCACTTTTGTGTAATATAAAACCATTAAATGATCTCCAAATGATCTGTTAGAGGATATGTTCTTTGCTAAAAAACATAAATGTAATTCGCTGCTAGATAAAAAACAAAAACAAACATATATCTAAAATATTGTGCAATATTCACCTGCAGTACATTGCTTCTCCATTTCTTTTCTCACTACTTGTCATAATGCATTGTTCTCTTCCTTTAAGTGGACATTTACTTTTGTAATATAGAAAAAAGATGGTTAACAGCGCTCAGTATTCATTTTAGTATCCCATTTGTAAGACTATGTACACCTGGTACTTCCATTACATCATACTGATCCGATAAAAATACTATTTTACCTTCAAAAACAAGCCCTCGGGGACCAATTCACATCCTTTTTTGCTGCCTCAATTACAGCCATGGTTGTAAATGAAAGGCAGGTACATCAAAACAACAGCAAATAGAGAATTTCTGTTGCTCCTGGGCTTTCTGTCATCTGTCAATACGCTCTCATCAATAAAGACCAAACAAGAGAGAAAAAATGCCGTATATACACACTGTTGTTTATAGAGGAACAGCGGGAGGTACGACAGATGCATTGGGACAGATGTGGAGTGATGTATTTGGCACCACATGGAAGCGTTTAGATAGTTTTGTACGTATGTATATCAGTAACTTTACAAAAACGAGTGGATCTGGCACAGGCCATGATTGAGAGGTTTCTTACCCAATCAGAGAGGCTGCATCATTCATCTCAGGTATAATATTTTGTTCTGAAAATCATTTTTGAGATGACGTCTTCTGCATTATTGTCTGGTTCTAGACCCTATCAAACAGAATTTGGAAAAGACTGCCTGGTGTTTCTAATTGTTATGCATTTTTATACACTGCAGAAAAGCTTGGCCAAAATTTAAGATATAAACACTTAAATCACATGTGTCAAACATGCGGCCCGGGGGCCAGATCCGGCCCTCCAAGACCTTTAATCTGGCCCTCGGCTGATTTTTCTATTAAAATACTTAAAATTTTCAGATTTTTCTGTTAATTTTCTGCACCGTTTAGCATAGCAGCGTCTCCGGCGTTTCTGTACGTGGCGACTCCCACCAGAGCAGCACAAATGAAGACTTTCCTCTTTCCAAACGCTCTTAAAGGACGATCGTTTTGACTGTCGACCGTGACCCTCATCAGCAAAATGTCAAAAAATGAGAAAAGCAGATGCTGAGTTCAGGATTTTCCAAGAAAAATAGTCTAATTCTTATTTGTTGACAGAGGTGAATGGGAAATCTGTGCTCAGTGTGTTTGGAACAAGTGGCGTTGCTCGAGGAATATAATCTTAAACACCACTACGAGACACGGAGAAAAACACAATAACTTGAAGAGAGAACTGAGTTTTCTGATCCGGCCCTTTTGGGATCAAAGTAGGTTGCATACGGCCCCCGGACCAAAATGAGTTTGACACCCCTGCCTTAAATCTATCAGAAAATGACTTAAAGGTAGTGAAATTACCTGTTCATAAAGCAAAATATTTTACTTGACAATTTATCTTAAAATAAACTACCTCTAGACTGGGAGGAAGCAGTCTCTGGTCTAGTACGTAGACAATGAATCTGAAAATAAGATGAATAACCTCATATAAGTTTTCAAATCTTGGCCAGATCAGAGAAATTCGCAGTGTACCTGATTAACGCTGAAGCAACACAAGAATCAGCAAACTCAGCAGCATGAATGAGAGCTTTTTGCTCAAAATATATGTACATTTTTAAATTATTGCTATTATTGTAGTGCAACGTTTTATTTACGTTCTGCATCATTTCAAAGGGTAAACACACGCCCACTCTCAGTTTGAACTATAAAAAGACCCACACTTAAGATCTGATAAATAACATAAAAACACATACGAGTGTATACGCACACATCTAACAAGAGCATGTGGGTGGTTTTAGACTACAGATGACTACAGACTGAAGTTACCTGTCAGTATTAGTTACATGTCTGTATATAAGCTGTATTTTGAGTACTTACGGTATACATCAACTGCCACTGCCACAAACACCCATGGGTATGAGCTGGAATCGAATCGCCAACTTTCAGGTCAATGGACAATCAGAATCAGAATCAGAATCAAAATTACTTTTATTCATCCCCGAGGGGAAATTTCCTTTGTTACAGATGCAACCGACCAAGAGCATGTAGATCGAAACAAGTTACAAAAATAAGATAAGATAAATACAATAAGATAAAAGATAAAATAGCTCTCTCTGGGAAATTATTTACATCAGTGACATATTTACGACTATATACATGTGTGAGCAGGGAATAGGATAAAAAAGGATAGAGCAGTTTGTGATTTAAAGTGCAGCGTTCAACAATTTGATGGCGACAGGCAGGACAGATTTCCTGTGTCTCTCAGTGGTGCAGCCGCGTCTATGGCTGAAAGAGCTCCTCTGATTGGCCAGCACCTTGTGGAGGGGGCGGGAGGGAGAGTCCAGAATAGTCCTGATTTTGTCCAGTATTCTCCTGTCCAACACCACCGCCAGAGAGTCCAGGTCCTCCCCCACAACATGTCCAGCCACAAACGCTCTACCACCTGAGCTGTGAGGCCTTTAAATTAAATAATGATGTAATGACGTGGGTGTCCATGTTTTTTCACACATATTGGCATACATAATACTGCATGTACATATTTTAATATACTTCACCAGCAAGAACCACGCCAGCAACACATGCGCGAAGAGAAAAGTGTTTATTATATGGAGATGAGGCTGGGTTGGCTGGGTTGAGACTCAGGGTGGGGGTTCAGTCTCAATCTTCACATGGCCCAGCAGGAAGGGACCCCCCTCAAAGGCGTCTTATATCTGGAAGCGAACAGATCGGGGTTGAGAGGGTGGGGTTGAGTTACTCAGGACAAACTGGGTTTCCGGGATAGGCTGCTACAAATAGGCTTCTGGGAAATTGAGGCGTGGTAGAAGTGAGCTGTGATTCGCTGGAGAGGAGGTGAGGGCGGTTGAGGCGTGGTCCTGCTTCTGAGTTAAGGTAATCATATTAACTATATGTATAAATGTGTGTCTATTGTGGGATTACAATTTAAAATTGTGGAAAAAAGAAAATTTTAATTGAAAATTGAGCTACTGTGGCAATGGAGCTAATTTTTTATCCGTTCTGGTATTTTTTTTTTTTTTTTACGATGCATACATCTTCATCATCTTCATTGTTTTGAATCCCTCTTTTACTCATCATGTCATTACAAACCCAGAACAATAAAAGTCTAGGCACAGGACCCCTGTTGTGCAAGTTTGAATTGCCCAACTATATTCCCATTAGCACTGGATACGCTGGTGTAACTGTAGCGCTTCACAAATGAGAAAGCACTTTAGCTGTAGCAGGAGGATGAGAGCCCCTCCCCCTGAAAAGTGCACCCTCACACTTGTATATTTACAGCCCTATGCAAATGGCTTCAGTGAGTGTAGTTTCTGTGGAGACAGTGATGATAAACGACTCATCTTCCTGTGCTGAGTGGGCCATTTAAGACAGACATTTTCTCTCCTTCTCCTTCCCCGACTGGAGGAAGAAGAGCGTGATAGAAGGGGATGAAAGAGGAAGCAGCTGAAAAACAGACCAGAACATAAACCACCAGAGGAGACACAATGAAGCTGGTCATTTTAGTCGACATTTTACATATTTTGAGCTTTTAACTCTAGTTGTCCACTCATCAAGTACGACATACCTGGAGTTGTGTTTTGCTTCATTCACACTTGCTTTACGAAGACGTTAAAGTCGTCTTCTCAGAGCACTCAAAAATGCAGTTTTAATTTTGCCCAGATTGTTGCGTCATAGGTAAAAACTGTTGCTTAAGCCCTAAACCATCTCCGGGACAATTTTTTGGTCAAATTGGCTCTATGCACAGTAGCGAAAAACAAAAATCCTAAAACATAAAATAAACAACCCATTAAAATTCAAATTAATTAAAAAGACTACCCAATTACTTAGAATACTTAGTAGAATACTTCAGTTTATGGTGTAGTAGTATTTATTATGCATCCACATTAGAATTAGCGTTAGCATTGAGACACAAACATCTCTCTTTCTAAACACAGATGGCTCTTCTGCTGAAGCATCTATTTTATGAGTAATTTTAAGCATGTTGTCAGTGACATTTATCTGTAGCTCTCTGTTCACTGACTTATCTCTAAATATTTATACATTTTAGCAAAAAATCTCAGAGATACAATTGGACAGGAAGAAGTGACGCATTGAGTTGTGCACAGATCCTTTAGTGTTCACAACAAATGCGTGGCTCTATTAGCATTGCATTCATGTTTTCTAGGGATTTTACAGACAGAACAGAGTGTACGACAGAGGGATTATGCAGACATTTAAAAAAAAAAAAAAATCACTTTAAAACATGCATTCTTCCGATGGGCGAGATTGCTTTTCCACACATCTGAATTGTAACATGGTCTGCTAACATCTAATCTGCTTGTCTCGATGGTGACAGAGAGCAACAACATTACTCTACACATCTTTCTAATTCATACGGCTCTATAATAGCCTGCACTTTTCGCTGTCCACTCAATCCTGGAACAATTCTCCAGCTCTGCACTCGGCCCTGTGGAGGATAACGACATGGGAGGGGTCGCGTGCAAACGTATTAAAATGTAATGGAGGAGGCCTCCGCTGACACCCATGGGTGACACTGGCCGATCACATCATCACAGCGCGGAGGAAAAACTGATTTATTTATGCTTTTGTACTGAACACAGGAAAATGTACTTGGACTAGGAAGTGAAAGAGAATTTAAGTAATTTATCCTCCACGTACATCTCTCAGTTTAACATTAACTCACAAAATCTATATTTACACCATGATCGTCTCTTTGTGTTCCATTGGCACACCACTATCTAAATTGTGGCATATCGCTGTCTAACTGCAGTCTCCTGGTCTTCATAGTCTCCCCACACTTGCTTTATAAACCTCCGCTTTTGGAAGCAGAGCAAAGGGGTTTGAATACTCAAAGATCAGACTATCAGAATCATACAGCATTAACTTTTCATGTCCCCCTGGGTCTGTATTGATGGTAAATAAACTTCTCCTGCTTAAGACGTCCAGTTGGTCTCCAGCCTTTTACTTCCACCCTTTCTTGGACAAACTGAAAGCTTCTACAACAGGAGGTTCACTGATGAGATACTGTTTGATAACAGCAGAAACAGTCAATCAGAAATCACAGGGATGGTTAGACGTTAATGTATTAATGGAGAACATTTTTTACCTTAATTATGCATAACAATCATCCAGGCTAGAACATGATCTTTTATTTATTTCCCTAGATGTATACAGTGGATGACAAACTACCACCAAATGTGCTGCAAAAAGCTTGGCCAAAAATTTTAAATATAAACACTTAAATCTATCAGAAAATGGCGGAAATTATCTGTCCAGGCAGCAAGATAATTTTACTTAACAATCTATCTATCTTAAAATAAACGACCTCTATACTAGAATGAAGTCTCAGAACTAATAAGTAGATCATAAATCTAAAAACAAGATGAATAACCTGATATATGTTTTAAAATCTTGGCCAGATCAGAGAAATTTGCATTGTGGGCCAACCTGAACTGCATGTTTGATTGATGCATACCATTCTGCTGTTGTGTCACTGAGCAAGACGCACTATTTTCCCTTCATATAACTACCACACAATGTGCAACGGTCGATGAAATGTGGAGTATATACGCAATATGAAGACAAAACATTCAAAATTCAGAACCACATGTGCTAATCTTCACTGAACGTGTGTACGTCTGTTGTCTACACATATTCTAAAACTTTTAACTAACTACGACAATGCATCAAGATGAAAATGTCACGCAGCACACTGTAGATTTGAGCAGAAGAGTGTCTTTGGATGGCATTTGTGAAACCGATTCCAGCAAAACAACAGATGTTCACCAAGATACTGCATGTCCACGGATGTGTGAAGGCAACATATGGAGCCCACATATCCTCTGTGTGAAGATGCAGCACACGACTGGTGCAAATATCAGTCTATCAGCGACTAGTCTGATTTATGACTTGGTTTAACATGCAGAGCGCTCAGAGACGGGTTTAGCCTTAGTCAAATAGAATGTTTTTAACACTGTCATGTGTGATCTTTGGACTCCACACGTGACATTATGCAGAGGAGGGAATGAAACAACAGACAGGCGGCTCTGCACATGCTAAAATGTCGCCTTTTTGGCTGCTGTGTTTGTAGAACTGGGGTTAACTGATGTGTGATAGTTAATGTAATCATTTTCGTCTTGGCTCTGCATTCATTTAGCATTTAAACCTGTACCTGTTTATGTTTTCACCATGTTGCTATTACACCTCAAGCAGAGCAGCTTTAGTCACAGCTGGGCCGGGGCAGTCTGAGTGAGGTGTCAAACAGAGCGCTGGCTGAGTTTGGTGATTGCATGTTCTCCCTGTGTCTGGGTGGGTTTCCTCGGGGCAATCTGGATTCCCCCATCGACCCAGAACATGCACCACAGGTCAAATTCTCCAGCTAAGGAAGTCTAGGAAGGTAAGACTAGCTCAAGATCTGGAGATGTTGATGGTATCACAATTAATCACAACTTTTTCACAATTTTTTTACGAGTGATTGTTGATCAAAAACTAACCTGGAAATATATATCATACTCAACATGTTCGTAGAAAAATGATTAAATCCATTGGAATTCTGAGTAAGTCGGCTCCTGTATAAATGTTTCATGCCTGATGACATTATAGGTTAATTTATCCCTTTATCATATGTTCTAACATGGTTTGGAGTAAGATACAGTATATCTCAGCAGGATTTTATTCAAAACATTTTTTAAGAATTATGAATTATTCACCCAGATGGTGCTCATCTGTCATTCTCTGTTCAGAAAATACAATATTCACTAAACATATAACATACAATATTTAAAGTAAACATAAATTATATTTGTCTCTTCATCTATAAGTATGTGCATTTGTCCAGTGTTCTACCCAGATATTTTGACAACTTTTTGATGTACTCTTCAGATGTTCACACTTATTCTATGAGACACTGCAGAGACTTTTATCTTCCCTTGTGCAGAACAGCGTCCGACCGAACAACACTCAAGTTCAGAGGCCCGAGCCTCTGGAATAACATAGCCCAGACTCTCAAATCTGTTTCCCCACTAGATTCTTTTAAAAGACAATTAAAACATTTTTTTTTTCTACAGATGTTTAATATCTGAACTACAGAAAAACAACTTGCCTGTTCATGACTGTTGTGCTAAAAACATGTTTATATCTTTAGAAGAGCGTAATGGCCTTCTCATTCTCTCCTGCACAGTCATTTATGTTTTCTATCTGTTTGCAATGTTTGTTTATTGCATGTGCAAATAAAATCTAATCTAAAATGACTCCCCCCTACTTCTGTTGAAAGATTGTCCCAGTGGCGTTGGGTGAAAAATGGGTCAAAGGCACAAAATGAATTTCCCTCACAATAAACCCTAAGTAGAAGTATGGGTCAGTGTACATGTACTAAAATTTCAAAGGATCGGTCACATAGATCAGAAAAAAATAAAATAATAAATCATTTAGGAGGAGTGGTGCAAAAAAATAAAAATAAATCATTCATATTGTCAACATGAAGCTTTTACCACGTACCCTCACTCACAGTGGGAAGAGTCATTAAACCATAAAGACTTTGTAATGTTGCACTGTCAAATATATTACTCAACAGGAGTAAATATATGGTGTTTACTACTTCTTTTTTTAAGAAGAAGAAGAAATTTAATTGAGTACTTCCACCTCTGTGTCTGGCCATCGTGAGTGAGCACCTACTGCAGGAAGTCTGTTTCTCCTGTGCCTCTAATTTCATAAAAGAAGAGAGCGATAAAAAGAAAAGTGCTTTGAGAGAAGAAGCCCTAAAGCCTGTGTGGACATAATGAAAAGTACCATTAAGTAGAGAGAGTGAGTGAGGGAGAAATAAACAGAGAGAAAGACACAGGAGGGGGAGATGGGGATAGAAATAGAGACTAAGCACACAGCGAGAGATAGAAAGAGAGAGTGAGATATATAGGAAGAGTGAGAGAAAGATAGTTAGAGGGAGAGAGAGAGATTGTGAATCCAGGGACAGTGTAAGTATTTGACTCCGAATAAAACTCATTACAGACTAAATCTAAAGAGAGAATAATACAGAAGATATGGAACATGGATATCTCCTCTTGTGAGCTCAGAGGCAGAGTTATAGAATGAACAGGGTTTAAATATGACCCACTTTTCAATGATATGGACAAAATGACTGAAGCTGACACAAGCCTTTAGAATACAGTATGTGGTATTCCTCTGTTACTGTATGTACCCCATGACCTTCCTATAGAGCTGCATGAAATATTACAAAGCCTTCCAAATTTTCACTTTTAACATAACACTGTATAAGATCTGCTTTAAGCTGTTTACATTTGTCTATCTGATTGGGGCAGATTGTTCATGGACATGAAACAGCATGAATGAAAACAGGATTATGGTCAAAGGCAAATTTCCATCTATTGTCTCAAAGGGCTGGGGCCACAAAAGGGCCAAACAATAAAGTATGTGCAATACTCCACTCATTGCACATGTTACATCATTGCACATTCCATTCATTGCAGTTCTTTTTATTGCACATTCCATTCATTGCACATTGTCATTATTGCACATTCCACTTATTGCAATTTCCATTGTTGCACATTCCATTCATTGCACAGTTCTTCTTATTGCACTGTTTACTCATTGCACTTTTCATTATTGCACAGTTCTTATTGGACATTCCATTCATTGCACAGTTCTTCTTATTGCACTGTTTACTCATTGCACTTTTCATTATTGCAGTTCTTATTGGACATTCTATTCATTGCACAGTTGTTGTTGTTGTTGTTGTTGTTGCACTTATAAACTCATTGCACAGTTCTCATTATTGCACATTCCACTCATTGCACAGTTCTTGTTATTGCACACTTTACTCATTGCACAGTTCTCATTATTGCACATTCTGTTCATTGCACAGTTCTTGTTATTGCACGCTTTACTCATTGCACATTTCTCATTATTGCACATTCCACTCATTGCACAGTTTTCATTATTGCACATTCTATTCATTGCACAGTTCTTGTTATTGCATGCTTTACTCATTGCACATTTCTCATTATTGCACATTCCACTCATTGCACAGCTCTCATTATTGCACTCTTGAATCATGTCATAGTTCCCATTATTGCACACTCCTCTCATTGCGTACTTGTTATTGCACATTTGCACAGTGGATGCACGATCCCAATAATACTACTACTACTACTACTACTTACTTCAGCCACAATTTCAAGACATGTACACGTACATAAACTCAAAACAATAAAAAAGTCAATTCAAATGAATAAAACTGCTAAATGAATATAACAAAAATGATATAGTGATTATAAATAATGAAAATTAATCATATTAAATTTGATAAATGAATATGATAATAACCATGTAGTCGTGTCGTCCTGTCTCCATAATTACTTGTTCTCCTTTAAGCTTTCATCTTTCTTACCTTGATCGTTGGGGATAAATTCTTGGTTGGTTGAAGATTTGCTGATGGGGCAGATTTGTGAAGCTGGTGGAGAATATGCAAAACATTTCCACAGACATTTTGCCATAGAAAAGCATTAACCGGAATTTCTGCAGCCCTACAGAGCCGCACTTCCACTTCGCCTTTGTGAAAAACATCTATTCCAATGCTTCAAAAACCCGCCACTGTGCCTCAACAGTTTCACATTTACTCTGCATTTCTCCGCCATCATCCTCGCATGTTCATAAACACACATCCACCACCCACTGTCCCGTCACCAGCCGTCTGTCACCCACCCGCCCCCGCCCCCTGCACCCGCCTCACCTCTCAACATAAATCAATCTGATCGCGCTTCATGTTTGAGCGGCCGCATGCAAACACTAACGCTAACTGGCTCTCCGCCGCGGACCGGTGTGTGTACATGTGTCTCCTGCGCTGTGATCACACGGAGGCCCCCGGGCGCCCCGAACACACAGAAACTCATCTGACGGGCCCCTAACCTTTTAGCACTGGAGATGGGAAAGTTCAGTGTGTTTTAATGGGTGGAAAATAATGCAGTTCTCTTCACATTCCCTTGAAGTTAATGTTTTGTAAAATGTTATTCAGTAAAGGGCAGAGGAGTGTGTGGTGGTGTAAAAGACGGGCTTATGAGGGTTTTATGTCGGCGTGTGTCATTTCTAAAGCTGGATACGCATGTTGTGAGTACATTTAGTCACTCAGACAAGTAGATTCTTCAGTTCTGACAAGGTTCTGTGGAGTCACTGTCTAATATCTGTCTGAAGGAAAGACCTAACTACACTGAAACTAACACACCCTAGTTGTTTACTAGTAGTTTAGTATGTCTATCGGATTGTTTTTTGTTTTGTTTTTTTCTCGAGTAGTCGCCAATTCAGACTTTTTTTTTTCTATTGTAAATTTTAATTTTCAAAACATATACAAGTTAAGATTGAAATGCTGATTGAATCCTTCACTTTACACGAAAACTATGCAATGTTTGATGCTTTAAACGTAATTTTTTTCTATGATAAAGACAGCAAACCTTGAATCTAAATTAGGGCTGTTAACGTTAATGCGTTAACACATGCGATTAATTTAAAAACAAAAAAGAATATTGCCCTAATATTTTTTAATGCAGATTAATCACACAATTTATTTTGAGCACATATGCTCCTCTATGGAAAGTGTGGATGGTCCTGAAAGGCAGCGCAGGTTATCAGGTCAGTGATCAGGTCCATATGCAGATGTGAAGATGACAGATGAGACTGTGACTGGGGCTCAACAGCAAATTTCTCTTCATAAATCTGCCCGACGGGACTTTAGATCAAACTAAGGTAGTTTGCAGATATTGCGGCGATGAACTCTCTTTCCACAGAAGCACAAGTTTAAAATACCGTCTTAAAGCAAAACACGGGTTTGATTCAGCGGCAGCAACGACACTACTTGTACCAACAACAAGCTGAGCAGCAATAAATAGTATTTTTGTCAAAAGCTTCCTTCTCCCCAGCCACTTCCTCCAGCTCCTCCGGACGTACCCCGAGGCGTTCCCAGGCCAGCTGAGAGACATAGTCCCTCCAGCGTGTCCTGGGTCTTCCCCGGGGCCTCCTACCGGTGGGACATGCCCGTAACACCTCCCAAGGGAGGCGTCCAGGAGGCATCCGGACCAGATGCCCGAACCACTTCAGCTGGCTCCTCTTGATGTGGAGGAGCAGCGACTCTACTCCGAGCTCCTCCCGTGTGACCGAGCTCCTCACCCTATCTCTAAGGGAGCGCCCGGCCACTCTGCGGAGGAAACTCATTTCGGCCGCTTGTATCCGCGATCTCGTTCTTTCGGTCATTACAACATGTGTTTATGTGTCATTTAAAAAAAAGGTAATTTGTGCTTTAGAGTCTGTATAATCTAGGTAACAATTATGAAAAATCCACTAATCATAAATCAGTGCATTGTTGTGTCCCTCTGTCTGTTTTTTGTTAAATCCTTTGAACTATCCTAAGGTGTGAACTGTCCCTGATTCATATTTTGTGAGAGCAGAACAGCCCCGAATGAGTGATTTAACACCGTCTATTTGCATACAGCCCATTTCTATTGTTTTCTTTGTTTTCGTTTGAGTTGTAAATGGGAGACCTGCTGTACCTTAGACTTTTTACATTTCTGTTCAGAGATGAATCATGTTTCTTTATAGATACTGCCTCGTTGACCTCTCTCTCTCTCAAATACTTCTTCTCCTTTGCCAGATTCTGCTCTGAAAAATACGACGCCGGTGCCAGTTCACACATTAGGGAAGTTCGGTGGACATAACTAATGTCTTACTGTAAACAACAAGAGTGTGTTAGTTTCAGTGTGGACAGCTCATCCCTTCCGACGGATATAAGGCAGTTATGGAGTTATAAAAAAAACTCAGTAGAGCACTTCCTGTTTTACCAAATGACATCATAAGGTGGAAGAGTGTTTTCTGTTTGAGACGAGAAATGATCACAAACAGACCTGGAGTTGTGTTTTGTTTCATTCACACACGTTTAACACACAAACCTGCAGATTTAGCTGAGTTAACTTTATGATTTATGTTTTGATTTGTTTGTTTTGTGATTTTAATGTGTTATTATTCTGTAAATTACTTTGACGACAACTTCATACACCTTATTTAGAACCATTTGGACAATTTCAGCCTTGGAATTGCCAAACTCTACTGAACCAAATGTAAAAGGAAGCTTGAAAACAACCACCACATGACAACACAAGGTGGAACAGAGTATTTTTATCTTTGGAGATGTAGACAGACGAATAATAAAGGATTATTTGTCTGTGGATGAACCAAAACACAAGTCCAGATATATTTTTGATTAGGTAACAACATGCTAACATGGCTTAAAGTTGACAAGAGTCAATTTTGCGTAATATCAGACTGTTAACCCTTGAAGCCCTACGGTATCATATATGATACCAAGGAATATGTTTTATATAACCGTGCATAACTTTCTAACCGTAAAAGATAGAAACTTACTTTTTTCCCCTCTGAAAGTGCAGACATAGAGGTTTCTGTACATTTCTGCCTCTTTATCCTACGTCACACTCACGCTGTGTGATGACGTGCGCAAAACGAGTGTCCAATAGGAACTTTGTTTTCTGCCAAACTCATGCGCTCCGTCCATTTTGATCGACCCAAACTTTGCCAAAGAGTGAAGTGAGTCAAGATGGTCGACTCCTCTGACTGTGTGTGTTTATAACGAGTGAAAAAGTTGCTCTAAGTGGAGTTAATTCTCACATACATGGAAAATTACGCATCTTGGTGTGTGTAATTGTGCATCCCTTTCTATTTTTATTTTAAAGGTTTAGTTCAAAATTAACAAATAAAAATGTAATAAACACCATGGAAATGCATTACAGGTGATGTGGCTCTGTTCTGTGCTCTGGCCTTGGACCTGACAGGAGCTGTTTCCCTGACTGGACCAGGAAAGTAATGGAGCGATTACACTTTTTTTTTTTTTTTTTTTTTTTTTTTGGGCAATTAGGAGATTTTTAATTTACTTACAGACTTGATATTTTGTATTTTTGTAGCTAAGTCCCTAAATTAAGCATTTTTGTATGTCCAAAAAGTTGTTTCTACATGTTTGCTCTGTGTTTTGTATAAAAGAGTGAATTTTATTTTCTGTTTTTTTTTTTCATCATCTCTATTTCTGGTCCTGTAGCTTTTATCACAGCCTCATTACACAACTACAGCAGCAGATTGTGAAATAACAGGTTGTACTGGAAAAAAGGATATATACGTTTTAAAAGCAATATTAAGAAAAAAAATCCAGGGGAGGAGAAATGTACTAAAATTCCCCTTCGGTCTTCAGTGGTTAAAACGTGTCCAATTGACAGAATTATATTTCTTTCGACCAAGACCACAGCACTGTGCAGCAAACAGTGGGTATGAAGTGTACAAAAACGTAAATAGACTTTTTAGATGCAAAAACACGCCTCTCAAGAAAACACCAGTGAGAATATGTTTTCCGAATAAAAGTCAGTGTCTTAAATAAAAAGAGTGAATACAAAAGGCGTTCATTTGTATTGGGGATGTCAGAGTCTCGCAGATAGAGATGAATGGGAAAGGAAAGAGCTATCAAGGTCCATTTGCAACCAAAACACAAGTATCCTCTTTGAATTTGTGTTCAGAAAAGTCATTTCTTTTTGTAAAACCATCTGCCTTTTTGGTTTGTTTTGTACTTTGTTGCTTTTATTATGTTAAATCTTAATATAGCACAGAATACAGGAAACACTGCATATAAAATGTGGTATAGAAAAATAGAATAAAATGCAGCTTTATGTGATTTTTGACCATGTAAAAGAGTGTAACTACCACTTTGCAGCTGAAGTCATCTACGTTCCCTGGGGGTGTGATGCTAACTGTAAGCACTGCTCTGTTTGAGGCTTGGTTAGACTTTGCTCTGAGCTTTATTTTACCACGATTTGACCATAAGGATCGACGACTTAGCTGGAACTACAGCAGATGGGCTGATTTGTGCTCTTCAACAAATCCCTCTCAAAGAAAAAAAACACAGAAAAAAATGGATTGTATCATATCAGTAAAATTTAAAGTGGTTTTAAGTGATTTTTGTCCATGTAAAAAGTAAGTTTATCTTGCCCCAGTACAGATATATTGTATAAGCAGCTCTTGAGGACAAAATATGACCTGTTTGCATCTAAAGCATCATATTTTCTAATAATCAGGAAGTGTGTGTAAGTGTGCTAGTTGTTGTAACCATTATCATAACAGCGAAACTCCTCTCTGGCCTCAAAGTTGTTAAAGGCACTTAGATCATCATGGTGAATAATTAAAATACTGGGAATGCAAATACTAAGTGAAGATTAACTTTGGAGCTGTGCAAACCATTTAAATGAACTACTTCTGTTTAAGTATAGTATATTTTAGCAATTGGGGTGGTTTAAGCATTTTTAAACACTTATATTATGCTTTTTCTGACCTACGTTATAATGTTTCCTCATCACAAACATACCTGGAGTTCTGTTTTGTTTCATTCACACAAAAATCCTGCATATTTTAGGCTGAGTTCTTCTCTTCAAACTGAAAACACTCCTTATGATGTCATGTGGATCCACGTAATCCACTGTTTTCAGATAATTTCAGCCCTGGAAATGCCCGTCTCGGCTGAACGAAAGGTAAAAGGTAGCTGACATCACAAGGTGGAACAGAGCATTTAACGCGTCGGAGATGTAGACACGCTAATAATACAGGCTTACTCAAACATGTGTGAATGAAACAAAATACACCTCCAGATATCAGATGAAGAGAAGAGGTAAAGCGCTTCACTGGATCATAAAAAAAGTCCAAAGTTGCAGTGCAGGTGTGAGCTTTAAACTTGAAATCTAAACAGAATTTTGCCCTTACTGAAAAATGTAAAAATGGGCAAGGTGCAAATCCTGAGGCACACCGAATGAATATATTAAAAGGCCTTTATTACAGGTATATTTTGAGGAGGTTACGACATTCTAACCCGGCTTAAAGCTCACAAGAGTGAATTTTGTGTAATATAAGACCTTTAAATGGCTTTGATAGTGAATATTATTGATTCATATTCTTGTTGGAGCCGCTTGATACGATGATATATTATTAAATGAACCGATGCTTTGTTTTTCTGACACCACTTCTGTCTGTATGAGGGTGTATTTGTGCTCCGTTCAAACCTGATCCATCACTTGTGTCGACTTAAATGTTAATGGTTACACATGAACCACACAATAAAACTGTAGTCATCTGGTTAGTTCATTGCTCCGTCTGACATGTATGAGCATTCCAAACATTTCACAGGCTCTTTTTTTCCTTTGTTTCATTTCAGAAATCAGTGAATCTGAAATCAATCTTGCTTTTGGAGAGCGGAGCATTCATCAGAGGCTGACACGCAAATCTGTGGGATTTGGGCCTGGTGCACATAAAAGTCATTATCATATGTCTCAGGTCCATGGAGTGTGAGGGGGAAATACCACCTCTGTTACTGCGCTCTTTCAAATGTCAGCGGAGATAAGTGGTGATTATTAACTGTACAGAAATACTGGGTTTAATTACTAGTAAAATGATAATTAATTTTAAAAAGGAATGAATTTAATAATAAAAACTAAACTAAATAGTCAGAGAAATATCAATGGCAATCAACAATTCAATATTTGAGACATTAAAGAACAGCTGTTGTGCTTGAGCCTGCTATATACTTATAATTTAGGACATCTATGGATCATTATGTTATATTTTGCACATTTTAAACCACAATATTCATCTAAAATGACTTTACAAAATGGTAAATGGTCACATATTCATATAGTGCTTATTCACCTTCAGGGCACTCAAAGCACTTTACACCAAAGAACCATTCACCCCTTTACACACATTCATACACCAGTGTACACAAATCCTGGGGGTGAGGTGGGTTAAGTGTCTTACCCAAGGACACAACAACAACATTCATCTGTGGGAGCTGAAATCACACCAGCCGACCTGTGGGTCAGTGGATGTGACCACTACTGACTGAGCTACTGTCGCCCAAAAGAAACATGTTGGGTTATGTTCCGAATGCAGAGTTTAATGCTCAGTTGTTGTTTTTTTTGCGAGGTTGATCCCATTTCTAATTAAATGCGACTTGTCTGTGATCTCCAATGTGAGCTTTAAATGCCCAAAAGTGTCCCACATGCGCATTGGAGGACACGACGACCTCACACGCAGCTCCGTGTTTTCAGAAGTCGCCTAAACATGGATGCTGCAATGAGCACCTGGAAATTTTAAACTTGCTGTCATACTACTCTCGCAGGAGAAAACATGTCTTCAGCGTCGTATTTCAGTGAGCAAATGTGGCATTGGGCTGAATTGGTTCTTAACAGGAGCTTGTTACAGCACAATAGCCGACCTCTCACTTGTTGATGACGTGTAGGTCGGATGAATGTGTCCTGGCCGTTCAGACTGAAGTCGCATGCCAAAAGATCGGATATGTATCAGTTTTAGGAGCACATAGCTAAGTTGGGGTCACATTTGAAAAATCGGATCTGTGTCGTTCAGACGGTCATTAAAAGATCAGATACAGGTCGCATAGGGGCGAAAAAATCTGATTTGGATCACTTCAGGCTGCGGTCTGAACGTACTTCGTAAACTGCAGTGCCGAATGGGAGCAGATGTTGCTGTAAATCTCACCACAACAAAGAGTTGGCACTTCTTATGGTTAGCTGCAGATCACGCTAGCAAACAGATTTTTTATTTATTTTTTTCATTTGTACCAAAATGATTAGGATATGCTGCCAAACATGCAAAATCACTCCAAATACAACTTGGAACGTGGAAAGTCTTGGAGTATTTCCTCTGGAGGGTCTTCTGTCACATGTGATGTAAAAAAGCCTGTATATAGTATCTTAAATGTGTATAGCAAACTGCTTAGATAGCCTCTTGCACAATCTTCACGGACATTGGAAAAAAGTTAAATTTCCCTTGTGTTCATTCCCTCATAGTATTTCCTCTGGAAGGTCTTCTGCCTCATTTGGTGTTAAAAGTCTGTAGTATCTCAAATGTAGCTACCCTCTTGCATGGACAGCTCAAACAAACAGGTCAAACTCCAACAGTCCCCAACTTTTGTCCTTTGAACTGCACATGCTGCACTTTTTAGTTGGTAAAAATCTCATATGACGACGTTAACTGACCCGAAAAAACAAAACCCTAACCCTTAAAAAACTACAAGTATGTGAGCCAGGTGGCCACAAAAGCAGCCAATCACTCTGTTGCCATGGGATACAATCATGTATTTATCATTATGTAATCTACACAGATATGCCAAGAAGCTCCTCTATGTTTTCAAAGACCATACACACTAGCAGATCCAATTTTTTTAGTTCAACTCAACAGTTCCACAGATGCTGTACAGCGCAATCCGATGCAACAGTGTGTACCATGTAACTCACTGTAAACATAAGGAGGAATTACCTAACATCACACAGCGCCGCTCCGAGCCTTTGTTGTGCATTTGAAAGGGGCTGCGTGCACTACCGGCGCTCCCCTTCACTCCTCTTTGACGCGAGCTCATGTTTACACGCCCGGATCACGGCGCACAACTCTACAGACTGCATTTGCCCCACCCGGGTGTGTGGCGTCTCTGAACCCGTAGACATAAACACACTTCGGTTTGACTGACGGCTCAAATAGAGGAAGTACCATGAGTTAAACACATGTGACGCTCCGGTCCCTCCGCTCCTGCGTCTCATGTGGACCCAGAGATGGAGATTTAAATAAGACATTGTGAAGGGGTTTGACTGGCAGCTGTAATGGAGAACTGGTGTCAGACTAGTTCAGATAGAAGAGAATAGGAGAGTGGGATTCATATCTGGTATTAGCATGTCGTCAAGGTGAACCCGCTAATACAATTCCATGTACGGAGTGACAGGGTTGCCAGGTTTTAATGACTAAACCTGCACTAGAGCATCTGAAAAAAAAAAATAAAATGTACAATGCAGTGGGTCTGTCATGATAATTACAATAACAACTTTGTTCAATATACAATATGAAAGCTCAATGTTTATCATAGGTACTTTTTCTTTGCTTTAGTGGAGAGATTTTTGACACTTTTAAAGGTACATTGCGTAACTTTTCTGGCGAAGAGTCCATCACTTGATTGTCTCCATGGAGATGTTATCGTTTTGTCTAGAATGTCCCCGTTTGGCATTAAATGTCTCCATCTTCCTCAGTAACTAAGGATTTTTTATTGAACAAAAATAAAAACTTGCATTCTTACTTTGAGTGTCTCTCCACAGATCTGACACGTAACTTGGCCCTGTTGCTGTTGCCATAGAAATAAATGCTGTTTAATGGTGTAATGAGGAACATTCTAGGCATTATCACCATGGAGAGAAGCAAATGACGGACCCTCCACAAGTAGAAAGTAGAATAAATAATTTCTGTGGCTAATTTTGTTTCCTTCTTTTTACTGCCATAATTTTTATTTACTTTTATTTAAATCATTCTTAATTAATATATAATATGTGCGTAGAGAAAATGTTGTGCTTTTATTTTGGTAGTCAACAGGTAGGAACTGTTGTTGTTTGTTCAGTTCCACTAGAACCTAGTTAAGAGACGCACGCCTGGTTGAAAAAAGTTAAAATAAAGTTCATAAAGATGTTTAAAAGTTCATTCTACCTCCAAAATGTGGATCAGCCAGTGAGGTATGTTTTTGTGATTAACGTGTTTGCGTGTCTTTTATATTACACTGTTTTAATTGTAATTTATGTTAATTATTTTAGTTTGACAGTGGCGTTGGTGAAGTTGGTGGCATCTGTTAAGGCTCAAGATTGTACAAGCCACAATAAAGATCAATAAAGCCTTCAGTAAAAAGACTACACAAGGAGGTGATGTGATATTCTGATATTTCTTTGTTACAGCTCAGGCTTTTTTAACGATGCTCTTCATTTAAATTTCACTTTTCATTTCAGTATTTTCAGGATTATTATTTATCACACTATTTCTCTGTAGCAATATATCGTTCTTCACTATGTGTTATGACTAGAATATGGTTTGATTTTCCACTGTTTTTGTGAAAGAAGAGCTCCTTCCCTTATACAGTCCAGCTCCCTCCTCATTCTCACTCACTAAAATAAAGTCCACATACCATGGACGGCTTTGGATATGAAAATGTGTCACAGAAATACATTTGCAAAATCAAAAATATCTCCGGACAGACAATATTTAGGTCTGGCAACAATGTTCGATAAAAAATATGGCTTCACAGCTGCACTAGTATGGACAAAAACTATAGGGGAAAAGGGTAATTGATCGATGTCTGTGTAATTCCTCAGTCGTCCAGGTAGAATACGTAGAAAAATAGCGACTAGATCATACATACACAGGTTCGACAGTTCATAGTGTCCGATTAACCCCAAAAAGCAGATGTTCTAAGTGTTTTGTGCACGCTCCATTAGTGAGCCATCGATTATTGATTGGCTCTTGGCTGCTTGCCTCAGTGTGTTCGATTCACCTTAAAATAATGTCGTTTTGTGCGTTACCGTCATTTTTGTTTCGATCTGATGCCAAGTGGTACTATGGCAAATATCGCAATATTGTTATACATGTGTTTTGCATTAAAATATACAGAAAAAATGTACTTTACCTATTATAATCTTTGTATATATTTGCAAATACACAAAAATCTAAACAATGTCTTGTATTTTTTTTACAATTTTATTTTATTATCTATTTATATTTATTTTATTTTTTAAATTTTATTAAGATTATTATTATTTTATTTTTTGTGTGTGAAATTGCAAGTATCAGTATTTTTGATAAGAATTAATATTTTCTGTTACCTTTTTTGTTTAGTTTTGAGGGGGGCATTCGGATCGTTCTTGCTTTTCTATCCAATCATGAATTATATAACATTTTAGAAATATAAATTCTCTTTATATATAATATTATAAAGCAAGCATACTGAAACCAAACGGCTACAAAATCCTCCATATTCACAACCCGGTCTGTTGTTTACTTTTAGTATTAGCACTCAAATCACGTAATAATCCTCTGCCTCCCTGCAGCCTCTCTCATAACTCTTTGACCCTGCGTGATCATGCTGCTAAAGAATCAGCCATATTGGAGTGGAGCTGTGCTAGTTAGCCTCTCGCTGTGAGATTGAGACCAAGTGAGGCTAATAAGAGCTGGACTCATGGAGAAAAGATGGAGGTCTGTACCAGTGCACAGAGGGTCATGCCTGAGAAGTAGTTGTTTTTCCTTTTACATACGGCGTCAGCTCCCTCGGGTCTATTCTGGTCTCTTCCATGACTCATCCTCTTATAGTGTTGGTGCGATATCGGCACAGGCATCGAGCTCCAGATAGAGTGCATCCTTCATGGATACAAGCGGGGACGTAAGAGGGGGTGATACTGTAGAAAGCCACGGTCTGGCCATATCTTCTAGGAATGAGGAAAACCTCTGGGTGTCCTGCATACCTTTTTGGTTGGGAGTCCGTCACTTGATGGATGTCATTGCTCTGCCTGGAATGTTCCACAGTGTGACAATAAACAGCTTTACCTTACATTCATTACATTACAGGTAATAATAATAATAATAATAATAATAATAATAATAATAATAATAATAATAATAATAATAATAATAATACATTGAATTTAAGTATCACTTTTTTGGACACTTGGCCGAGATTTATACAGAAATTGTCTGACGCAAAACTTGCAGTTTGCAGATGTGGTGGCAGACGCGGTGGTGCTGCCACCTACACACCCAGTGTGTAGGTGACAGCACCACCAAGACCAAACGCCTGCATATAACCCTTATATATAACCCTTCTGCTATATGTCCATAGTGGTCTTTCTGTCTTTACTAGAAATATCTGTGATATGTTGAAATTGTCTTCTCAGCTTTGAATGACTCTGTGTGATCAGTGGAGTCACTTTCTGACACGAGTCCTGTGGCATTTGCAGCTACTCGAGCAAATTGAAGCTCTTTTTTTTCCTGATCTGACTCGTGCTTGTGATGTAATCTTCATGCCACAGCCCACGAAAACACAGTTTTCCATTTTCAACTGTTTACACGGAAACAGCAGGGTGGAGCGTTTAAGATTTCCACTCTGGAGAGTGTTTTCAGATTTTTTCAACCCCCAAAATGCCATTGTCATCTAAGCAATATGGACGTCTGGCAAAAAGTTTTGTGTTTTCTACCGTTACCGTTGTCGTATAAATGGCCCCTGAAAGACGCTTTACAAACAAATAGGAAGTGACACTATAGAAAACGGGGGGAATCATGAGGGAAATGCCTGTTTGAACAGGTTATATTAGGAGTGATTTGAAGTGCTGCAGAGAGTCTGAATTGATGAATTGCGGGAGTGATTCTCAGAGGAGAGGAGGCTGTGACAGCGAAGGCTCAGTCCCCCAAGGTCCGGTGCTTTGTCCTGATGAGGGGAGTG
The DNA here is from genome assembly GCA_030686955.1 of Odontamblyopus rebecca. Taxonomy (NCBI): domain Eukaryota; kingdom Metazoa; phylum Chordata; class Actinopteri; order Gobiiformes; family Gobiidae; genus Odontamblyopus; species Odontamblyopus rebecca. The sequence goes on from CM060672.1 coordinate 7,275,470, forward strand.
AGGAGGTTTGTGTCTGATCTGAGGCGGCGGGTGGGACAGTGCAGACGGAGGAGGTCAGTGAGATACGGAGGGGCCAGATTATGGAGGGACCTGTAGGTGATGAGGAGGATTGCATTGTATTGAATGTGAGGAGCCAGTGGAGTTTCCTGAGGACAGGAGTGATGTGGTCTCTGGAGCGAGTGTGGGTGAGGAGGCGGGCGGCAGAGTTCTGGATGTATTGCAGTTTTTGGAGGTGGGTGGAGGGGAGACTGTACAGACGTCTAATGCAGTCGAGTCTGGAGGAGATAAAAGTATGAATAAGGCTTTCTGCTGTGGGCTGAGAGAGGGAGGAGCGGAGATGGAAAAAATAATGTTTTGGTGATGTGGGTTCTGTATGAGAGGATAGGGTCCATGAGGGTAGAGTGGTTTTATAACTCAAAAATACCTAGAAAAACAGACATTCTGACTGTAAGTGGGGTCTCCACAGATCTGATCTGCAACTGTGTCTGGTTTGGTCTTCATGAGGATAGAAAGGTTTAATACCATACTGTGAGACATTCCAGACAAAGCAATAACACGGAGACAGCCATTTGACAGACCCTTCACCAGAAAAGTTACACAATGCACCTTTAAAGGGACTGGCAATGGATAATATCATAAAGCAAAAGATAACCAAAATGTTTCTATTTTACAGCAACTTTAATTTAAATGGTGGACAATGTGGTCGCTTTTATGACATACAACTAGAGCTGTAAGTGATTTAAGAAGAGTTTTTTTGAGCTGAAAATTAAAGTTAAAATTCTGGATCCTTCATATATACAAGCAACTAGGTCAGAGGAACTGATGTGAAACTATAAAAAGTCCACAAGAAACAAGTATAAACTGAGACTCAAAATGACAAAAATGACATTGGACCTCCCATGTCCACTGTCTGTCCACTGTGACAAAACTCTTCTAAGCTTGAGTGTGTTTTGACACAGACTTGAACAAAAGAGCAATGAAGGCTACAAGTCCTGTGAGAAAAGATACAATATGTGGTTTAGGCTGCAGGTAGAACGCTGCATGCATTATTTAACCTTTATAGAAATCCCACTACGATTCAGGGTCTCATTTACCGAGCAGTTCTTTGAAGCTTGCGTACAGGAAAACCCTACACAGACATAAATATAACACAACATGCAAACACCACATAGAAAAGCCCCAATTAAAAGAAATAAAACATTGAACTAGACAAGGACATATTAGAGGTTTGACAGCGATATAGTTTTAATCTATGACACCCGTGGATGCTTATGTTATAATTTAGACATTTTAAATTGCAATATTCGTCTAAGATTACTAAGAAACAAGACTACCGACTTCTAATTTAAAACTGCAGCACTGATGCCGCCTGACCTTCAGAAAGAAACAACAGCAAACTGGTGAGTGCACCGTCTCAACATGAATAGCAAGAAAACAAAGAGCCTTTCCAATCTCTGTTTTAATCATAGACTGTGTAAAGAAGTGTAGTATAGGAGTTTGGTGTCACCCATAGCGTTCGGCTCCAGTCAAATGAAGCTCAGGATGATAGCGGTTAAAGGGGCGAGCCAGGGTCCATTTTGGGAAAACACCAGGATCGTGTGGAACAGGTTTTAAGACCAAAAGGATGAGGTCACTGCAGCAGTTGCAGAGGGTGATAATTTTTCACTGTAAAGTAAATTGGAAACCGTTCGATGGAGCTGGAAGTGGCCCCTTGAGCACTTTCTATCTGCAACACTAGTGAGTTACCTGTGTTCAGTTTATGGTTTTAAATGGTAAAAGGTCAGATTTTTATGAAGCACCTTTCCACCTTCAAGGCACTCAAAGCGCTTTACCACAAGGAACCACTCACCCATTAACACGCACATTTATACACCAGTGTACGCAGACACTGGAGGTGAGGTTGGAGGTTAAGTGTCTTGCCCATGGACACAACAACAACCATTGTGACGCTCAACCGATAATGTTTATGTCGAGATTCGAACCGTGAAGCTTCAGATCATTGGACAAATACTCTAACAACTGAACTACTGTCGCTCTGAACCATTCTAGATTGGTGAGGTTTGAGGTTGCGTCAAGGTTAAGTGTCTTGCCCAAGGACACAACAAAAGCAACATCATCATCTGTGGGAGCTGGAACTTTCAGATCAGTGGACAAACACTTCAACTAGCATCAACTGAGCTACTGTCGCCCCAATCCTAACTTCAAAAATAAACAGAATGGTGGGTAGGGAAAAAAATGGGTATTTCTGACACAATTCCACCACAATTTTGATGAATTTGCACGAAACAGACGTTGAGTTTTCGCCCGTCCATCTCTATGGCTGTATTTGTTTTGAGTTGTTCTAGTACAAACTAAAATACTGCTATACTATTGGTCTGCTCAGTCTGATTTACTTGTCGATTCAAGCACAAACCATAGACTGTATAGACTAGTTTAAATGGACAGCGCTAACCCAGTAGCCATCACGTTCCAAATCGGAAGTGTTCCTGGGGCCACTTCCGGATCCATCAACTCCGTTTCCACTTTACATTGAAAAAAAAAATCACCCATCTCTCTGTAACTGCTGTGAGTCTCGTCATTTTGGTCTTAAAACGTTTGTATTAACCTGCGTTACATGATCCTGGTGTTTTCATTTCGATATTTTGTTTGTAAAATAAATATATATTCCTAATATGGATCTGACCGGCATCGCTGAGCTTCATTTGACTGAAGCTGAGCGCTATAGGTGACGTCACAGTCCCGTAGTCCGCTTCTTTATGCAGTCAACGGTCCAAACGCAGGAGTAGGTACTATTGAAAATGCATTGTCATGAGTTGTTGAACTTTAAAGCCATTGGATAAATCAGCCTGGTATATTGACTCAGCTCCTGTTACAACAATAACTCCTTCGCTGTAGTTTCTTCGAGAATATTATCTACTATTATCTACAAAGCTGCACTTAGAACCGCCCTTTAAATTCTCAAATGGCTTCCTGACGCGCCGTAACCTGGTTGTTTACCTAACCACTCAATCAGCCCAATATTTACAACTGTAATAACTCAACTTTGAAACCACTTAAGCTGTCACAACGCATCAGCTCTGACACATTAGCTCAGCACTACCAGACCACATTGGCAGCATGATCCAGTTTAAAAGAGCTGTCAGCATTGCGCGTGTTCCCCATTTCGCGGATTAAAAACTTGAATCAATACGATGTCAATATGCTGTTGGCACACCATAGAGAGAGGAGACAGGACCAGACCAGGACTATATGTGGTTCGTACAGCGGGGGTCTGCCCTGATGAGATAATTATACAGCGGGCTGAGGTTGAGATCGAAAATGGCAGTCGGTAATGGAGAGTGTTTTGACAGGGTGCTTCTATATGTGAAGGAGAGATTTTTTTGTTTTTCAGTGTCAGAAAACTAGGATAATTATTGACATGGATTATTGACATGGCATTTAAAAAGGGTATTTTCTGACTTAAAGCTTGTAACTTTGTGAAAGTGGCACGTCACTCCATGAAAATACAAAATTAAAATCATACTTCGTGGAAAATTATAGCTAAAGGTACAACATTTCCATGAGAACCAGCAGGAGAAGGCCAGGTTTGTGGAGATACGAGCCAAACTATTGCATTGTATTGTATTGTATTTATTTATTAAAGGGACAATGTACATTAAAAGACAAGATAATGCAAGAGACATGTACTTTTAAATATGCAGGATTGGAGCCAAAGCAAATTGTCATCCTTCGTGCCGTGCTGGACCAAGGCCAGTCACAAAGTCAGCCAGGAAGTAAGGACACTCTCCCCCCTACCCCCCAAAGTTTTTCAGTGCAATAAACACAACCAAAAAACATGTATCTGCAGTCAAAATATTAAGTTTACTTACTCTTTACAGATGCTCTATGTAACTCTTTGCCACAGTCTTGTCTTATTGCTTTACTTGCTTGTTCACAACCAAGTTACAGCTCAGCTCTGTGGAGAGGAGACCTTTTGAGCAATAAAACACCTGTAAATGCCTGTAAAATGACAGTTAGATGAGTTTAATGCCATACACTGGAATATTCCACACAAAGAAGTAACATTTCTATTTCTATTTACATTTTAAAGGCCCATGTTGTTACGGCTCGATAATGGAAGGACCCAAAAACTGGAAATAACTAAATAAATGGGAATAACAAAAAAGGGTTTATTGAACAAAGCAGGACCGGGACCGGAGCGGGACCGGAGCGGGACCGGAGCGGGACTGGAGCGGGGCTGGAGCGGGGCTGGACCGGGCTGGACCGGGGCTGGAGCGGCACTGGAGCAGGACTGGAGCGAGGCTGGACCGGGACTGGACCGGGGCTGGAGCGGGACTGGAACAGGACTGAACAGGACCGGAACGGGACCGGAACGGGACCGGAACAGGACTGGAACAAGACAGGAGACGACGAGGATCACTGGAGGTAGAAAAACAGGTAAGTCCAAAATATCTTGACAAATCACAAAAAACTTGAGGAGCCAAGAGGTTCACCGTGTGTAGGTTGACAACAATCTAGCAGAGTCCCACTGGAGAAGCAGGAGCTCAGTAGTCCGGAGCTTGATTACCAGCAGGTGAGATGAATCAGGACCAGGAGGCTCCGCCCACCCACACAGACACACAGACACACAGACACTCAGGGGAAGGAGGGGAGGGGAGCACAGGTCATGACACATATCATGTTTTCTGGTCTATGTTATAATGCTATTTCCTCATCACAAACATACGCAAAGTTGTGCTTGTTTCATTCACATGTTTGACACACAAACTGCATATTTAGGCTTAGATTCAAGATTCAAGAAGAACCATTTGACTCGCTAAGATATTCAAGAAGTACTAGTAGCATGCAGTAAATAGTACTGGTAAAAAAGTGTTTGCAAATACAAGGGAAATAAGGAAACAATATAGTAAAAATGTAATAAAATATAATAAAATACAAAGGTGTAATTAGGATTAAATAAGGTGTAAGTGGAGTATTTCACAGGCTTGAGATGAGTTCTGTATTGCACATAATATAGTCTTGCACATGGGTTGTGGAGCAGGTTATTGCACAGGTAATAGTGGCTTAATTCTTGTGGTCATACAGGAGGTGCTCCACTGTGTTTTTAAACTCCATACACCTTCACTAGAAGCATTTGGATAACTTCAGCACTGGAATTCCCAATCTCTACTGAACAAAAACATAAGACGTCACTGTTAACTTGAAAACTACCACTTCATGACAAGGTGGAGTGGAGCATTTTGACCTTTTGAGATGGAGACAGTTTAATGACGCAGGATAACTCAAACATGCATGAATGAAACAAAACACAAAACCCATCTCCAGGTATGTTTCTGACGAGGATTCTAACAAGGCTTAAAGGTCACAAGAGTCATTTTTGCATAATTTAGGACCTTTAAAGTGTGAAAAATTCAGGAAGATTACTCATTGGGAATAAATTTGAGAACTGGTCCATGGAAATATGGTAATCTCTTTCTTGCACTTGCATCATATAGCCAGGTTAGCACAGGTATGGCTAATTAGCGGAAACTGTCAGGCTTTCTAGAGATGTGTGTACTTGTTCTTCTCTTAATGAAGTAAGCAGATACTGTACTATAAATAACTGCGGAGGGATTCGTGCAAAGTTAGATTTTGTTTCAAACTAATTGGGAAATGTTTATGTTCGTAAAGAGTCATTAAAAACGCCACACACTGCACTTCATGGCTTGCTCATTACACGGTCAGTTTACCACTAAAATACAGCCAATATTAAATGACTATATTCATGTTTATTTTCTATATATTCAATGGGTCTGAGGCTACGGATGCTCAGTTTGAAGATTCTAATTTTGGTTGAGATGTATATTGTAAAAGTACTGATAACAGAATACAGGCCGTCATAGTAATTGTTTGTTTGTTTTTTTTAACTTTAGGGCTTTTCAAGTTTATTTTCACAGTTTCGTGGGAAGATTAAGGAAAATATTGTTTCAAATCCAAATCCACTTTCTTATATAGCACATTTTACCCATAAAGCAGTTTCCAAAGTGCTGCACAGAGATCATAAAATGAAGACAACAAAAAGGTAAATTGCTAAAAATGTGATCATACAGTCCTAAAACAATAAGACCAGTAAAAATGAAGTAAAAACAAAACCATAAAAATCGTAAAATAGCAGTGAATAAGTCAAATAAATAAAGACACAGAGGACCACATGACTCATGCGGTGTTAAAAGCCAGAGAGTAAAGTGGGTCTTAAGATGAGACTTAAAACACTCCACTGTGGGAGATGTTCGGACATGGGGGGGTAGAGCGTTCGAGAGCTCGGGGTCGGTCACAGAGAATGCCCTGCACCCCTGGTTTTAAGTCTCGTCTTAGGCACCACGAGCTGGAGCTGGACCTCGGACCTCGGAGTGCGTTTGGATGAGGTCTGAGACGTACTGTGTGGCCAGTCCATTCAAAGCTTTAAAAACTAACAATAACATCTTAAAACCAACTCTAAACTGAACTGGGAGACAGCGCAATGACGCTAACATCAGGGTAATGTGCTCACGTTTTTGAATTAGTTTTACTGGAACTGAAATCATTGAGTCTAAAAGCGTATAGGCTGTAGTGCTGAAAAAGATAGAAAAACACATGCATATTTACTTTGAGCAGGATTGTATCTCCACAAACTCTGCTTGTTTCCATGTTGTATCTTTGGGCATAACAGTCCACAGTACAACATGAAACGTGTCTATCTCCATTGAGAATATTCCGAAGTATGGTTTTAACTTTATTTCTATAGAATCATGCTGGTGACTTTCCACGTTCAGAAAGTTACATCACTAACCTGCTCGGCGCTGCATTCAAATGGGGGTGCTTTATGGGGGTCCATTATGTCGAATTGACTTTACATTTACACTTTTACATGAGAGCTGTAATTCTGAATAAAAATTAATTGTGCTTTAAAAAGACCCTGTAAATACTTTTTACTCAATAATTTCTAATGAAAATGATTATTCGTAATTAAACATAATTCCGAAGTAAGTGGGTGTATGAATTCCGGTTGTTCAGCACATGCTTGTCGGGTCGCCCTCCTCCAGTCGTCTCTTCGACTTTCCTCCACGTCTCTTTGGATTTGTGAGCGGGATGTGGGAGTGGGCTGAGGTGTGGCAGCCTCAGACTCAGTTTGTCTTCTTCCTCCTTCTCCGACACTCTTCCCTTCTCCTCCTCAGCTCACAGACGTAAAGCGTGAGGAGAGAATTCTCCAGCTGCTGCTTCATTATCACCGGAACGACCGCGGAAAAAGTTTGGATCGGGTTTGTGTCGGCGGCGTAACGACAAATGGAGACGACAGAAAAGCCGGTAGCAGCTGGAGTGTGAGTTTTTTTTCTGGTCAGCATAAATACATTGGTGTTACTGTCCAATCAGAACCCTTCCCCACCCCCAGATCTTGATTTCAGAATTATTATTTCGATGCAAATTTGAAGGAGAATATTTTCATTCAGAACAACTAATTCGGAATTAAAAAACATCATGTAAACGTGGCCATTGCAAAATTGCCACCCATCTCTCTGTAACTACCGCAGTAAATCTCATAATTTTGATCTCTAAATGCACGATGCTGTTTTTATGTAGCCATTTTGTCCATAAATCAAAATTCCCTGCAACCTCTAACATCTTGAGCTTCATTTAACTGAAGCCGAATGCTATAGGTGCCGTCACACTCCTTTAGTTTCAGTTCTTTATACAGTCTATGGCCATATTGCAATATTTTCCATTCAATTATTCTAATTATTTATTAAAGATTAAATACAAGCATAATTACACAAACAAAAGTATTATGATTAAATCTACAGCATTTATCTAGACACACAAAGCCATTCAAATTGCCAAGGACATAAGCACAATAGCACAATATACTCCTCTACCTCTGAGCTTTGCTGCTACTCACTTCCTCTCTGTTCCACTCCTGTTACTCAGAGCGCACTGCCCAAGTTTTCAGTCCACCAATTTCTTTAAACTTTCCTCTTTATCGGCCCACAACCCCCGAACAGTCTGCTCTCAAAATGTTTGTGGACAAGTTTGCAGTGGGCCGGGGGAAAATCGATGAGTGGAGGCCTGGATGGCTCTCATGCTCTATGTTTTTTCCAGATGGATAAAGGTATTTGTGTTGTAGTTTTTGTCTGCAAATAAACGTCTTACTGTGGACTGGGCCAGCAAATGGAGGTAGTGTGTATCTGCTAAATACTGTGTACAAAACAAATGAAATAAAAGAATACTAAGAAAGACAGAGAAGGATAAATGCATTTTTCCCTGAGGGAGAGCATGTGAAGACGCATGCGCCTTTTCATCCCCATACGGACGTTAAACTATAATATTACACAACTTCGCCAGCGTCTTCTGCCGCACTTAGGGTAAACACTTAGTAGCATCAGTTTAGCCATTTGAAAATCGCACCAAAAACCCGATCACACCTTACATTCGTGCTGCTGCTTTCTCCCTCATCCCGCGGGCGCACTGGGAAACTCGGACACATCCGCGCCCCGAGCCTAAATCCCCCAATTGCGCACGATCCGGGGGTCATGTGAGCCCCAGGTAATTTGCATGTCCAATTATCCTTATTATTAGTTTATTTGTTGTGTTCTATATGGCGTATTTATGTTATAATAAAGCTATTGTCCATGTCTAACTTCTGGGCACATGAGATTTCCCCATTTAATTGTAGAAATGGTGTAAAGAATGGTTTGATCTGTTGTTATGTAATGTGGGAGGGGCGAATGGGGCTATAAAGGTGCACTCTGAGCCTGGTGGAGGAAACGTGTAAGAGAGCGCTAAACCAAGAGACTTAAAAACTGCTCTTTTTTTTTGTTGGCCTATAAATTGAACTTTAACTCACTGTAATTATTATGCACATTTTCACAGTTTTTGCACCTTTTCGTCACTGTGGAAGCGCACAAAAAAAAACACCCCAAACGCATATCCCGACTAAGCCTAAGTTTCTTGAAGAATCCCGTGACACATCTACTTTAAGTCTAGTCTAGAGGTAATTTATTTCTTTTAAGATAATTTGTCAAGTAAAATCATTTTCCTACATGGACAGATAATTTCACTACTCTTAAGTCATTTTCTGATATAAGATGTCTGATTTAAGTGTTTTTTTTCCCAGTGTCCAGTGCTCAAATAGTCACTTCAAGCTATACTTTGCAGCTGATGTCGTCAACGTTCTCTGTGAATGTGACGCTAACTAGAGGTGCTGCTCAGTCTGAAGCTCTGTTACTCAATTTAGACTTTACTGTAACACAGTCTGACCTGAAAGAGCTGAGTTAGTTGGAACTACAACAGAAGAACTGGTTTGTGCTGTTAACGGTGCACTGTGTAACTTTTTTTGGCCAGGGGTCCGTCACCTGCTTGTTTCTATGGATATGTCATTGTTCTGTTTCTCAGTGTGACATTAAACAGCTGCACTTTACATTGATTCAATTACAGGTGAGTTTGTAGCACTAAAATATCTAGAAAAACAGGCATTCAGATTGTGGCTGTGGTCGCCTTTCCACAGATCTGATCTGTAACTTGGTCTGGTTTGGTCTCCGTGAGTATTTGTCCACTGATCCGAAGGTTGGAGGTTTGAATCCCGCTCTCGAAGTTTACTGATAAGCACACGAGGTGGGGTGGAATGGCTGGGTTGAGACTTGTGGGTGGGGGGCTCCGTCTCAATCGTCAATTGCCTGCGACAAATAGGCTTCTGGGAAATTGAGGTGTGGTCGAAGTGAGCTGTGATTCGCTGGAGAGGAGGTGAGGGCGGTTGAGGTGTGGTCCTGCTCATGAACTTCAGTCAGTCATATTAACTACATTGGTTAAGAGTTCACACTGACCCACAGGTTAGGTGGTGGTAACTTTATTTTATAAAGCGCTTTTCACAGACACATGTCCCCAAAGACGCTTTACAGAGCATTATGAACAGAGCATTCTTCATTCACTCCATACCTGATGGTGGTAAACTACAATTTCATACCTACAGTGCATGTTCTTGGGTGGTAGTCTGGTGTGATTCCAGCTCTCACAGATGAATGCTGTCATTTTGTCCTTGGGCACGACACTTAACCCACCTCACTCTCAGTGTCTACGTTTGAGTGCATTGAAGGTGGAAAAGCGCTATAAAAAATCATGACCATTTACCATTAACCAAACTGTGAAACATTCCAGATAAAGCAATAACATCTCCATGGAGAAAAGCATTTGATGAACCCTCCATTGGAAAAGTTGCACAAAGCACCTTTAAACAAGACTCGATCAGACATTACAGGCACAAGCTCACGAACATTAATCTTGCTTTTTAGTTGAAAATCAAACTCCTCAACAGGATCATGAATCCCCCTTTGCTCACAGGACTCTGAGACTTTGTTATTTAAATCCATTTTGCAACTTTTTTGGCCGGGTTTTCTAGTGTACCTTGTGTCACCATGGTAACTGATGAGCATTTCACCATATACATACATTCATAACCCTCCCCCAGCGTGATATAATTGCAAAGTATCAATATGTCTCCTCACGTACAGAGAAAAAAGACATATTAGTGAGAGTGAGATCCCAGGAAGCCTATATACAGTCTGTTCTTCAGTCTTCAAAGATCACTTCAAATAAGGGAGATGCCTTCTGTTGTTCGTGACCAGGTCTGTAATGTAAAAGCCACCGTTTGTTTGATGGAAAATGCTCAAATCTATAGGTGCTCTTCTCACAAACAATCACATCAACTTCTTTTTCTTTGCTCAGAACCTCACTGAGCTGCAGAATGGTGGAGTTTACAGTAGGTAGTGACCATTCAGGTGTCCCACTGGACTTTTCTCGGTATCTAAAGCCTATTCAGTCCCTTTAGTCCTTTAGTCCTTCAGACACTGCCCAGTTCAGCAGCTCTATTTGAAACGTGGTTGTGGGAGGAGTTGTGTTTAGTTGTCTTTACTGCAGTGAGAAAAACCTGTTCTTCATCTACAGATTAAAGTACTCACATCACAGGTTCAGTTGTGATCGCGGTACCTTTCGTGCTCTTGAGACCTCTTCTTAGAACTCTATCATGTTCTCAGATGGTTGGCGTAATTGTCTTTATTGTTTACATAAAGCCATTGTGTGTGGACAGTGGTGACGTCGCGTATATAGGCCTGGGTATAATTGAGCTGTTGGAGCAGAGACAGCAGCTTTGCCTTGTCTCATTACTGACAAAGTCTATTATCACGAAGCAGAAGATTACCAAGACTTTTCTATTTCACAGCAACGTTCCTGTGCACTGCAGAGGACTTAAGGAGTGTACAGCTGTTGTGCTCACTCATATTTATGCTGATGTTCATTTATTTGACACTTCGGAAACAGTGGAGCTGATTGGTCATGTCATTTTTAGAAGAAAATCAACATTCTCTCCATTTCTGAACAGCATTTAGGGAGTCATTTATTATTTCCGTTGATTAGATCCACTTTTCTTCGTTCTTTTCTTTCTCGCAGCTGTTTATTTGGACATGAGCAGACCACTGATTGGTTAAGTCACCTGTCAGTCCTGCTCTGAGAGACCTTGGAAGACTGGGAGACCACGTTATAAACAGCAATGTGTGTTTTTACCGAAGAAATGGTATTCAGTTGAAGATGCAGACAGTTGTTTGACCTGTGAAGGCCTTGACTGGCACAGCAAAGATACTACCATTTCTCTGTCAAGACAGGTTAACGCTTTTGAGACCATAAAAAATATTGGTTTGTATAGTTTTCACAGTTGTTCATCTGATTCTTCCCTGACAGGAGTGACTCTTGGGGCGAGTGTTTGGGTTTCTGTGAAGAAAGTGGAGGGCGCTGGAAGAAGAGAGGGGACGAGTGAAGTGTGCGGCAGAGCTGGGCCAAAATCCACTGAGATCAACGCTGTGTTCACTGACTTAGAGAAAGGAGGACATAAGGGTACCATTTATAAGATGGTGTGAGAAAAATGTATTATTTATTAGAAAGAAGTAAAAAGTAGAAATGCATTATAATAGTAGACTCACATATACAGGGTGTCCCCAAAAATTTCACATTCATCATTTCACAGGTCAATAACTTTGGCAATTCTTGTTGAAATAACCTCACATTTTCACAGAATGCATAGAAACAGGTCAAGATTTTATATTTAATCTTTTCAGGTTGAGCCATGCCGTTCACTCCCAAAGAGAAGTCGTTTTGTGTCTTGGACTCTGCTCACACAGTCACCCAAGACTGTGCAGCCTTCAATGAAAAATTTGGAAAAACTTCACCAACAGGGAAACAAATTTGGACTTGGTGCCAAAATATTAATGAAGAAGTTTCCTTATGCAGGGCTAAAGGATCTGGAGGACCAACGTCAACGTCAACATAGAGCTAGACTTAATAGTTTTCAAGATAATTGCTTTTAAAACCCTGTATATGGCAGAATGATAGAAGTGAGGCTGCCAATGTGCTCCAGCCTCCACAAATCACTCACGCACACACGATTTTTATACTAGGCTCGGTGCCTGAGCGGGAATCAGTCCTCCGACCTTTGGGTTGGAGAACTTTTCACCCAAGCATCTGCCACTTCATGCAACTTGGTACTACGAACTACCAAGTACAGAGAAACAAACGGCAAATTTCTTTGATCTGGCCAAGATTTAAAAACTTTTATCAGGTTATTCAACTTGTTTTCAGATCAGACTTGCTGCATAAATTGCTGCATGGACAGATAATTTCACTCTTTTAAAGTCATTTGCTGATAGATTTAAGTGTTTATGTCTTAAATTTTGACTCTTCAATGAATGGTTAGTCAGTACAGATATACAGTATTGTATAAGCAGCTCTTGAGGTTAAAATAAGTCCGCTGTGTAATGTCTGCATTTAATTAGAATGAGTTTCACTGTCAAATAATCAGGAGGTGTACAGTAGCATGCCAGTTGTGGTTATAATGTAAAAAGCTTGACCAAAATTGAAGATATAAACACTTTGAGCGTACTTGAAGTATCATTTAGCACCCAAACAAAGCATTCAGCCGCCTCTCACTTCTACCACTCATTCAACATCAGTGTATTTGAACTCAGCGCATAGAGATGTAACTAAAAAGTGAAATTAAATAAAGGTCAAAAAGACTGAAAAATGAAAGGAACACTTAAAAACCGCTGGATTAGTTTTGCTGATTTATTAAATCTGTAACTGGAAGTGGGTCCAACACCTGCTCGTCTCATACAGTATTAAAGGAGATCGTTTTGAGAAGGCGAAGAGTGAGGGACAAGCAGCTGAAGCTATTACAAGTCTGTAGAAACTTGGAGATGTGGAGAGGTGACCCCACACATCATGTGATATTCAGTAATGCCCTACTGTGGAACATTCCAGGCAAAGGAAAAGCATCTTAAAGTGTTTTAATCCATGAAAACTATTTAGAAATTCCTAGTTTTCAGACATAAGAGGTAAAAGTTTGGAGTTCTCCTGCAGTGTTTTTATGTCTATAAAACAAAGCTTTCGCTGCAAAAAAGTGGGCAAAATTTAAGATATAAAAACTTAAATCTATCAGAAAATGACTTGTGAGATTATCTGTCCATGCAGCAATTTTACTTGATAAGTTATCTTAAAATAAACTACCTCTAGACTAAAATGAAGCACTCTCAGAACTAGAAAGTTGATAATAAATCTGAAAACAAGATGAATAACCTGATATAAGTTTTAAAATCCTGGCCAGATCAGATAAATTTGCAGTGTAGCTTTACGGTCGCAGCAAAACTCCACTCAGGTTTCTGAAGTAGTGAAAAACACTTCTAAACTAATCACGGTGGATAATCAGGATGCTTGAAATACATAAGATGTGAGGAATAACTTTAAACCACTGCAAACTGTTTAAAATGTACTATGTTTCACATTTCCAGGCAGTCCAAATCAGGTACGGAGCCTAGAAAACCATCAATAATACATACACCTGCCTGCATGCAGCACCTCTCCTCTCCACATTCCACTTTACATGATAAAACGCCTTAAGCGATGAATAACACATTTCCTTCTACTGCACCTCAGGCAGAGTGTTAGAAGATAGCCGCCCTGTGCAAGTCCGATTTCCAGTGTGCATTTACTGCAGAGACAGACTGCCAGAGGTGAGGACTCAGTTACATTTCCTTAAGTCACTTTTTAAAGGGGCCATATGAGGCTATATTGATTTCGGTTATGACGTTTCCTCATCCAAAACATAGCCTGAGTTGTGTTTTGTTTCATTCACACATGTTTAGCACACAAACCTGCATATTTATGTTCATGTCATGTAGTAAACAGGAACTGCTCCACCTTCACTAGAATAATGTGGATACTTTTAGCCCTGGAATTGCCAATTCCCTACAGAATAAAAGGTAAATATAAGATAGCTCTTAACTTGAAAACTACCACTACATGACATCACAAAGTGGAACAAAGCATTCTGAGTCCTGGAGCCTAAACCCAGTTTTGTAATTTTGCAGTTTTTTCATTATTGATATAAATATTCCTATTTTATTAAATTTAATATTTACTTAGATTGCATGATTTTTGGTAATTTGGCGGCACGGTCACAGCAAGAAGGTTGCAGGTTTGATCCCCAGGTCCCCCGGGCCTTTCTGTGTGGAGTTTGCATGTTCTCCCCGTGTCTGGATGGGTTTCCTCCGGGTGCTCCGGTTTCCCCCATCAACTCAAAACATGCAGCACCTGAACTAACATCAAGGACCATGATGTCCACCCTCCTGTGGACTCACCACCTGCAGAGGGGTTCATAGGGAGGGTCAGGTGCTATGAGGATTGGGCAGCAAACTGCCCCCGCGACCCAGCTGGATTAAGCGGGAGAAGATGGATGGATGGATTTTTGGTAATTTTGGTCATTCTTTATGGTTAACGTGATTATTTTCTTAAAAATAATTTGATCTATTTCCATTTTTCTTTCAGTTAATTATTGCTAACATTAATCATAAGTTCACTTAAGTGATGTTTGTTTTTTGTATCGTTTGGTGGTCTATGGCTCCTTTGTATAAGGCGAGTGCAGGTGCACCATGGGAGTGCGCTGGAAAAAAACTGTATCTAGGTCAATTAAAATGGCTTAAATTAAGAACATTTTACTTTATTTGAGTGGATTCATCTTGACAAGTAAAATGATCTGCCAGTGGAATAAATGTTTTTTTTCTTAATTCAAGCAACATTCAATTTTATTTGTTGTTGTAAGCGCAAAAAGTTGGTGTAGCAAGATGTATTTTCATATTTTAACGATAAAAACTCTTGTTCCACTGGCAGATCGTTTTAGTTGTCAAGTGAAATTTACTCAAATCATGATAAAACTTTCTTATTCTTAAAACTTTCTAATTCAAGTCATCTTAACTTGACTAGATTTTGTTTTGCTGTGTGTGGTGGAGACAAACAGTTTTTTGATCTGCTGTCACCTTACCTCTTAAAATTCCCTTTTTTGTACGCTCGTATGTCCTGAATTCTGTGTATACTCAGTAAAGAGTTTTTTTTTAATTGCACTCAGACACTCCGTGGATTTATTTCTCTTCTGAGACATTTAAAAAGTGGAAGAAAGTGCGCAAAGTTTCAAATCTATGGCTTCATAAATATTTGGACCTTACACAGAGCTTTGGAAATGACTTAAACACATGTGAATGAAACAAAACACAACTCCAGGTCTATTTTAGATGAAGTGACGTTACTCTTACTCAAGTACAATGTTTGGCCACTGCAAACTGTGTACGAGCAAACAGCAGTATAGTTATAGTGCGGCTCATTTGTGTGTCTGTAGAATGAGGCTATAGCTGGAGGTTGGGTCTCTGTGGGTGTACGGGGGCCTAATGGAGCAGTGATTGCCTGGCGGTGAGCAGCATCACTGGGTAATCGCAGCTTTACGGTGGAACAGCTCCAGAATGAAGACGCATTGCACAATGGATCAGCCCAAACTGTGGAGAGAGAAGCGTGATACAGCAACAGTGGGTCCAAAAGGTTTTACTGCATACATTCTGACTAATAAAATACATAAATAGAGAGGTAATATACTACATCTCTGGAAATTGTGGAACCCTGCACCAGAAAAGATGCACAGTGCGTATTTATCGCTACCATCTGTAAGTTTCTTTCTTTCTTTTATGGATTTTTTATGTTAATTTTGTCTTCTTTTGTACATTACCTCCTTGGGTTATTTTTAAAGACAATACAGTAGGTGGTGTATTTACTTTGTTGACATGTTTGGGCTGCTACCTGCCATCTTCAGACGAGACTATTCACGCTCACGTCACAAACCAGGAAGACGTTTGGAAAGATGCGATGAGGACTTCCGGCGGGCTCTGTCCGTGGTAGTAATTCTGACAAAATCTAGGAAAAATTAGAAAATGGTTCAGTTTTCTTCATCTCCGTGTCACTGCAGTGTTCTGTTATGTTCGGCGAATCCACAATTCCAACCGTACCTCAGTTTTCATCATTTCCCCAATGACGCACGACTCCGAACGCACTGGGTACGTGCGATTAGAAGAGACGACGGTGCTGAATACAAGATTTCAAACAGCACATACGTCTGCAGTCTTCATCTTACCAACGATCACATTTACTTCAGCGGGTTTGATCACAGTCGGTCGAGCCCAGTGTTCCTGGTTTGTGACGTAAGCATGAATAGAGCCTCTTGTTACTGATGTTGGTGACGTGTCGTATAGCAGCTGTTGTTATTTCCTGGAGGCGCTCTCCCAGGTGGTCCCAGGTGCGTGAAAGGAAGAACGCTCTGTCTTCACGGTAGATGTGATGCTGTCCCTTCCTGATCCAGTGCTTGATCTTGTTGAACTAAAGGTAAAAGGAGCTGTTAACTTAAGCTTCATGACATCACAGGGTGGAACAGAACATTCTGAGTTTTGGAGATGTAGATATAGATTTTGCAAAATTGACTCTTGTGACTGTGACTCTTTAAGCCATGTTATAATGTTGTTACCTCATCAAAAGCACTGTGAACCTGAATGTTCAAAGTAAGTAAATAGATTAAGCGGTGAATAGTTTTATAAATAGTCCCGCTAACTTAATTATGTCAAGTTGCTGTGACATTTTCTTCTTTTTGAGTAATTTTAAGTAATATTTTTTTATATTTTTATTAAAGGGAACTATTGTGGGTATAAGGGAGCATAACTTAAACATGTTTGTACCCCTTAGTAACCCTTTATTATTAGTCTGTCTACACCTCCAAAGCTCAAAACGCTCTGTTCCACCATGTGATGTCATGTCGTGGTTGTTCTCAAGTCGACAGCCTCCTTTTACCTTTAGTTCAGTAGAGATCGGCATTTCCAGAGCTGAAATCATCCACATGATTCTAGTGAAGGTGTGTGGAGTTTAAAAACACAGTGGTGCACATCCTGTACTGCATCACCACATGACATCACAAGGTTGAACAGAGTGTTTTCTGTTTGAGACGACAACACAGCCTAAATATGCAGGGTTTGTGTGTTAAACATGTGTGAATGAAACAAAGAACACAACTCGGGGGGTGTTTTTGACGAGGAAACGACGTTATGGATCAGAAAATAGTGCAATATTTGCCTTTAAATGTATTTCTTTTCAATGGAACAGTTCTGGTGTCAAACTCAAAAGAACTTGAGGAATAACAAATCCCTTTTTACTACTATTACTGCTTTCTTTCTACTCACAAATAAGACTACTTCATCCCTGTACCTGTACCCCAAGTGGCGCAGGTATATCCAGTATATATTTATGACATTATTCACTCTTGCTATAATGACAGAATGCACTTTAGTACCTAGAAAACCTCTCTCCTCCATCACCGCTGCCTCAGCACGACTCTCCTCTCCTGTGTTGCTCTTGGCTCCATGGCAACAGGATAATTTGTTTTTCACTTAACCTGGCACTGGGCTCCTTTTGACTCCACCATTGTTCATTTGCAAACCTGCCAAGCACCGTTCGGAAAAACAAGTCTTCAATTTACACTTAACACAATGGCATGATTTCCTCGTTTTCAGAAGTTCACTATTCAAATTTGGGAATAAAGTTAAGAGCGACTTTTTATTTCCCGTTAGTTTTTAGCATGTTATTACTTTGGCCTTGGCTTGTGAGTTAAAGGTGTAACTTTTTTGTTGAAGGGTCAGTCACACTCCACAGTATAGTGTATTTATTTATTCAGTTACATGTGTTTTATCGATGAAAATACTTTGGTACTATCTGCTTGTCAACAGAATCACCACTGAAAATAGAAGTTTACGAATCCTCACATTTCCACACGTCTCAAAAATTGCACATTTGACTTTAATGTCCTTTTAATCGTGTCATATTGCTCTCCCTGCAACAGAAACACACCTCGAGATGTATTTTGCTTCATTCACACGTCCACGCTTGTTTCATTAATCCGTTTATCCAATTTATTATTATTTTTACACAAATTGTTGCGTCACAGGTAAAAACCCAAGCTTCTCCTATGCCTCTTTAAGCCCATAAACCATATTTATTCTGGGTTAGTGGTCAAAATGCGTTCACAACCTAGACTGTATGTATAAATGTACATAGTTTACGCATTAGCCGCCTCATTCCAAATAGGAAGTTCACATGTGGCTCTTCCGGCTCCTTCTGACTCTGGCTCCCATTGACTTACATGAGAATATTATCACCCCCCTCTCTCTGTAACTGCTGCTGTGGCCTCGTCATTTTGGTCTTAAAATGTCCGTATTAATCCGCTCTACATGATCCTTTGGTCTGTCACAAAAAAAAAATCCTATTCATAACATAGATGGCTCCCAATTTGCCCCTGGAACCGCAAGCTTCATTTGAGTGGAGCCAAACGCTGTAGGCGCCGTCACACTGGCTTAGTCCACTTCTTTTTACAGTCTTTGTTTCCCAATGAACACACGGCTCTTTCAGCGCAGCGTTTATGCGGCCCGTGGACGTCATTTGTTTGTTTTCTCATTGTTTGTTCCTGATGCTGTCAGCAGGGGGAGCTCCAACACCTAAATACTTAAGTGGAAACCGAGATGTAGTTCATTAAGTGTGTTTTCCAAATGAATTTAAAGGTGCAATGTGTAACTTTTCTGGTGGAGGTTCTGCCATCTGATTGTCTAAACTCATCTAAATTTATCTATCTCCATGGAGACGATTAAGTGATGTCGCCAGGCCGTGTTATGGGTGAGTGTTACAGCCCCGGGCCTCCAGTTCTCTGATTTGTGTTGTGAGTGTTTTAATTTCCTTTTTTTTTTTTTGTCATATAGATTCTTGCTGTTCGAGCACTGGTCCCTGATTGGTGGGGAACGTCCACACCCGTCCACACCCGCCCACACTCCCACCTCCACCCTCCTCCCCCTGTTTAAGGAGACCAGCTTCACCTGTTCAGAGCTGCTGGTCTTTGTGGCCATTCTGCCATTTTGTGTTTGTGTCTTTGTCAAGTTTGTCCTTGACTTTGAAAAAAAAAGCACTTGTTTGGCTATTTAATGTGTTAGTTTAGTTTGTCACGACTCTGTGACTCTGTGTTTATGAGACACTCGTCAGTACTCACTTTGTTTGGTTTGTCTGTTTAGTTCCTTGTTGTATGTTTAGTTTTCTTAGTTCTTGGGCCTTTGTTACACTTTTGTCTAAACCTTGTAAATATTTGTTGTGAATAGGTTAGATTCCCTTGGTCATTCCTTTTAATTATATTACCTTATTTATTCCATTTTCCATCTTGTTTCTTTTTTTTTTTGTTACGTCCCCCTAACAGTGAGATCTGTGGAGAATGCATCCTGCTACAAGGTATTTCTGAGCTTTAAAAATCACCTGTAACTGAATCAATGCATAATACATAAGTAAAATGCCATACAGTGGAACATTTATTAACAAAGCAATAAAATCTCCATGGAGATAACCCATCAGAACAGTTACAGAGTGCACCTTTAAGTTAGAAAATATGAAATGTGTATCCCAAAGACACGTTTAGAAGGATTAATATACATTCTTTATTATTTCTAGGTATATTTCTGTAGGCCTATATTAATCTTGATGTTTGCCTATTTTTTTAATGTATTTTTTTCATAATAACACCCACATTTCTGCCAGTCTGCCCCCGGGGCCGCTGTGGCAGAAGATACTTCCTACCACTGACTGAATTACTTAAAAATACACAAACAATCCAAAATGTAAAAAAAAATGCCTCCACTTTACCCTACCCGCTTTGCCGCCCGTCCGTCACCCACCTCCCCCCCGGTGGAGCGGGGCGGTGTTGCCATGGCGACGGGGATGCCCGGGAGCGTCACTTTGATGGAGCGACACGGTGCAATGAACAGACGTGTGCGTAAACAGACAGAGTGAGATGCAGCAGGTGGTGCACACTATTAACCACATGGGGCTGGAACTCACGCGGTGGAAATATCTGAACTAAAACGAACTGGCGCAAAAAAGAAAGAAAAAGGGTTGAACGGTTGAAGTTGGGTGGAATGTTGCGCGGTGTGGCTTTAATTTGTCTGTTTTCACAACAATTTCAGAATTTTTTTCAGGTATTGCATAACTAAAGCGCCACTATGTAACATTTCTGGCTGGCATTATGGTCTTAACCTGTCAGTCTCCATAGAAACGAGCCTCTCAGTCATGTAACGAGTCAGTTCTGTGGAGAGGCGTGCCCACTCACATAAGAATACATGATCTGTTCTGTTTTTTTTTTTTAGCACAACTGCTTTTATTTTAGTCTGTTTACTGTCTGAAATGTTACACACTGCGACTTAAAGTTTAATATTGGTGATGACAGTGACTAAGGAAAGGAAGGTGGTTTGATCCCGCGTCCACCTATGGAGTTTTATTGTTGTGTCCTTGGGCAACAGTCACCGTTACCTGTGAATGAAAATGCCTTGTGAGTGAATGATTGGAGAGGCTAAAGGTGTGGGTAAAATATGGAGGATTCCAGTGTTAAAAAGCATCTTAAATCAATAGATTATTTATTTGGGGTATAAACCACTAACACGTAACAAGCGCTTTGTGTTGCATTTTGCATATGAAAAGCGCTCCATAAATAAAGCTTGACTGATTGAGATTTAGATCACATTATCACCTTTTTTGTTTTGAAAACGCTGTATTCTCAGAAAACACCACATTAACATGTTTAATAAGCTTCACGTTCGTTTTTGATGCTGCGTCTCCGTTTCCTTTGCTCTCCAGTCTACGTCACTCCCCCTTCAGGGCACTATCACAACACACATCCCGCTAATTAAAGTACTCAGTGTTGGGTGTTATTTTGTAACGCCTTACTGTAACGTAACTACTTTTTTGGGGTAAAAATAGTGTAAGGCGCTACTACTGAAAATGTGGTAACAAAACGTAGTGCATTTTTCAATTTATTTATTTATTTTCAAACCTTTATTTTACCACGTTTCTCATTTTCAACGACAACCTGGCCAAGAGGCAGCGGAACCTTCATCCAGCAGAATATCACACATATACATAACATATATACACAATAGACAAGAAGGGCCACATCAGCATAACATTCACACTCACTATTTACATGATTTACACACGTACAAGACACTATTCAAAAGCAGACGCAATGATCACGGACTACAGTTTTTATTGTGTTTGTGAAGGTAGATAAGGGCAGTAAAAAGTGGAGTTTTAATGTTTTCTGTAGGTTGTTCCGGTCTTTGGGGGCAGCAAAGTGAAATGCAGTTCGACCAAGTGATGCACGGACGGATGATGATGATGCTGTTGGAGCGGAGGTCGCGAATACAGGCGGAGATGTCGATTAGCGAGCGGAGATATTGAGGGGTTTTACCAGTTATTGTTTCATAGATGAATTTGGACCAGTTTATTAGTCTGTGAGAATGGAGTGACGGCCGGTGAATGCAGATGACAGTGAGGGGTATTAAAAGGGGCACCAGGGACAAAACGGACTGCTGAATGATAAATGACATCGAGTTTACGGAGTTTTGGATGCAGATCTGTAAATTATATCACCGTAATCAAATATGGGAATTATTAACATGACTTTTCTGTGTATGCGGGCCAGCGCTGAGGACAAGCCACCCCGGCCGACAGTCGTGCCAGGAGCGAGGGGGGGAATTCATCTCCTGCCGAGACAAATCCCCCAGGCAGACTTTACCTCCTAACAGTTTCAACGTCCTCTTCAACTCTCTTCAAAGTTCTTTTCAACTTTCCTTCACCGCACTTGCTGACGATCAGTCTCATGCCGGGATTTAGCTTTAGGTGGAGTTTACCACCCAAAAGTTTCCAAAATAACAAGTAACGTAAAAAGCTACTTTCCATAGAGGGTAAAAAAGTAAAGCAAGGGATTATTTTTGAAAGAAGTAACGAGCAAACACTACTTTTTTTCTTTTTTTTTTAAAGTAACTTCCCCAAAACTGAAAGTAAATGCACATTGCATCAGGTTTGTGAAGTTGTTGTTAACAGTTTTGTATCATGTTTTTGTATATTTATGGAGAATTGTCGTGAGGACGTATGGGTGACGTAAACTTGTGGTACAGAATCTTCCAGCTAACCCAATAAAGGGTTTGAATGATCACAAAATGACTGAAACATGCAGGATTGGTGTCTAAAACCTCTTCAGGCATGTTTTATTTTTTATTTTTTAGGGAACATAATAACATGGTAGAAAGCTCAAAAAAATCCTCTTTGCTAATAGGCCTTTTTTAACTTGACTTTCTTATAATAGATGGTTACAGCTGACCAAACGTGTTTAACTTCTAATTCTGAGTTTAATAAATGCGCTGCTCCTTAACTAACGTCCCGATCTCTTTCCAAAATCTGCCGTCGGGTAAATTTTCCCCAACATGAACTCAGCAGTCAAAGCTCGCTAACCCAATCTGCTCCACCCAAATGTGCTTTTGAAGGGGCCTGTCCCACTGAGAGACGCTGTAATTAAGCTACATTTGATCAGTTTAGCTTAATGAAGTGGCTAACAGGCGACTCCACGCTCCCCGCCGCTCCCAGTCCTGCTCCCAATATGTTTGCACATCTCTTCCAAGCCACATGTTAGGCTAGCATTATTCAAGGGGCTCAGATTACGTTCTTTTCTGATCTATGTTTACAGCGACCAGACGTCCCTATTCGCCCGGGACAGTCCCAGTTTTGAGCCCTGTGTCCCCCCGTCCCAGCGGATTTATCCAGAACCACCGATTTGTCCAAGTTTTATCTGAGAAATGTCCCTGGTGTAACTATTTTTAACCAGTTTGATCAGTTTGACACAGAAAAGCTGCGTAAAAACGACCAAAACACAAAGAAAATGTGACTATACTGACTCACATATTAGTCATGAATGGTCTTTGCAGCACAGTTTTCCTTAATCACGCACTCGTTTCACAATTTTATTATTACCACAAAAAAACGGCAATGTTCCACTTTTTTTAAAATCTGAAAATCTGGTCACTCTTTCTATGTTCTAATGTTGTTTCCTCATCACAAACAGAAATTTGCACACATTTAATTCATATATTTTAGTCTGAGTTCTTCTCTCGAACTGAAAATACTCTGCTCCACCTTGTGAGGTCAATTCAGGAAATGCTCCGCTGTGTTTTTAAACTCCATACACCTTCACTAGATTCATTTAGACTTAGATTCAGACTTAGACGAACTTTATTGATGCAGGGGGAGATTATTTGGACACAGGAGCTCACACATCACAATAGAATATAATAACACAGAGTAAAACATATAAATGGTAATAATAAATTCTCAATAAGTAGCCAAAAAAGACAGCAAGATGTAAAATAAGGCAGAATTATACAAATGTACATGTACAAGTCAAAATAAAATAGAAAAAATAAGTAATAAAATATAAATTTCAGCCCTGGAATTGCCCATCTCTATTGAACTAAAGGTAAAATGTTGTTGTCGACTTGAAAACTACCACTACATGACATCACAAGGTGGAACAGAGCATTTTTTATTTTTATTTATT
Source organism: Odontamblyopus rebecca (assembly GCA_030686955.1). NCBI lineage: Eukaryota > Metazoa > Chordata > Actinopteri > Gobiiformes > Gobiidae > Odontamblyopus > Odontamblyopus rebecca. Next base: position 7,299,297 of record CM060672.1, read on the forward strand.
TATTTATTTTATTTCATTCATTATAAAAGAAAAGGCTTTTTTTTTGTTTTACATGACAGTACAATATCAGAATGAAAAGGAGCAGAGAGAAGAACACATCTTATATTTTCTGCCCCCTTTTTACAAAAAATATATTTACTTTTCACAGTTGATTTCTGGTTTAGCATCTTAATTTAACTAAAATTTGTCATAAATGTTTTCATCTAATGTTTAACTTTGCCACAGACACTATCTCAGTTTACAGTTTCATAATTATTTAATACACTTGATTTAACAAGTTTTTTAAATATATTAAGCGATTTTGATTCTTTTATCTTATCATTTAGGTTGTTCCATAAGTTTACACCTTTTACTGCAATACTCCGTTCCTTAACCTTGGTTCTAAATCGAGGTTTTTTAAATACTTCTGTTCCCTTCAGACAGTAATTACTTACTCTTTTTTCAAACATTGTTTGAATATTAATTGGTAATACATTTCCATTTGCTTTGTACATTATTTGTAATATTCTAAAGTCAACTAAATCATGAAATTTCAGTACCTTATATTTGATAAATAATGGGTTGGAAGGATCTCTAAAGTGACTGTTACTAATGATTTTCAAGATTTTATGAGGATGATTTTAACATTTGGAGACAGACAGACTAATAATAAAGGACTCAAACATGTGTGAATGAACCAAGACACAACGCCGGGTCTGTTTTTGAGGAGGTAACAACGTTATAACATGACTTAAAGCTCACAAGAAACAAGTTTGTGTAATGCAGGACTTTTAAATACAACATTATCCGGTATGCAAAGGTTTTCCGCACTTGCCAGAGGAAAACGTCTGCATAAATCTGACTTGTGTATATTTACAGTACAAACTAGTAGCATTTCCATGAAAGCTTTGGGCTAAGAGACACCAGCGCTGGCAGGTCTTTCCAGCCCGTTGCCTGACAGCATTGATTAAGTCTGGAGCGATGCTACAGGGTGAACCACACACAAACTCACAGCTGCTGGATAAACGCCTCTGCATAAAAGTTTCATATTTAGATGTTTACATTATCACATTTGTCCCTCCATATTGGAACATTATAACACAGCGTGAGCATAAATCACCTGCCAGTGTTGGAATTAAGAGGAAATTAGCATAATAGCAGTGCCAGTTTGGAAGCAGATGTCTATATTGCAAACGCTGCATTTAAATACAGCCGTAATTAATACAGCAAAACACAAATATATGTACTATGTAAATTCTGAAGTGACATTTTTGACTTGTTTGCCTATTTGTAGCAGTTATATGCAAAAAAGCCTAATTAAAAGAACTATATATAGCTGATACTGTTTTGAAAGAGGGACTTCAAGGGTCCCTATGGCACTATTTTCTATTTTTCAATGTCGTTTCCTCATCACAAACATATCTGGAGTTGTGTTTTGCTTCATTCACACGTGTTTAACACACACATCCTGCATATTTAGGCTGAATTCTTCTCTCGGACAGAAAACACCGCCGGTTTGTGGTAGCTGGTAATAATAAAGTTGTGAAATGTGAAAAATTGGGTGTAATTAAGGAAAACTGTGTCATTTTAAAGCAGCAACTGACAAATTATGCGTCTTTTTACTGCTGTCAGGTGCCAGATTGGACAAAAATAGGGGCACCTGCGATATTTTTTGTATGAAACTGGGACAAATCAGTGGTTTTGGATAAATCTGCTGGGACAGGTGACACAGGGCTCAAAACTGGGACTGTCGCAAGTAAATAGGGACAAAACACGACTCCAGGTGTGTATTTGATGAAGTAACAACATTATAAAATGGCTTAAAGCTCATAAGAGTAAATTTTGCATAATATAGGACCTCCAACCTGCAGACTGAGGACACACAAACTTTTATTAGTAGAATAAATCTGCATTAGAATTGTTATCACTAAAAGCTATACCTGATTTGAGCGTGTTCACCTGCTCGTCTAGTGGCTGCTAAAATAAGATACGATAAGATAATCCTTTAGTGGCTTCCATGAGAGACAAGACACAAAGACAACATGCAACATCAGCACCACACAAACATCCACCACAGAACAGAAATAAATAAGTGAGAGACCAAGTATGACGCCGAGTGATACACCAACAAGTAACTCCATACAGGCAAGTCTTCCGTCTTATATTCTATTAATAACTGCGCACTCCCGAAGCCTTTGTGCAGTTTTGATTACACTTTTTCTTTTAGCATTTTACTTTTGGTAGCATACAATGGATGCATACTAAAAATGTCAATATCTGTACAGCTGAAAGGTGCCTACTTGTGCCACATGCTTCTGCTTTTATAAAAGTGTAACGCTTCAAGACCTAACGGAAATTTTAGTACATTTGTCCTCACCTGGGTTTTTTTTTTTTCTTAATTTTGCTATTAAATCTCCCCTTTTTACCGCCTAAAGAAGTGTTACACATTCCTTTCTTTCAGTACAACCTGTTATATCACAATCTGCTGCTGTAGTTGTGTCATGTGGCTGAAGTAAAAGCTATAGGACCAGAAATACAAATGAAAAAAGTAAAAGTAAAATAAAATTCACACTGTTTCCTACAAAACACAGAGCAAACTTTCTAAACAACTTTTTGGACATAAAAAAAGGCTTAATTTATGGCCTTAGCTACACAAGTGCAAAATATCAAGTCTGTATGTATATATTACATTTGTATTTGTACATATGGAGTGAAATAAAGCTTACAAATAAAAAATAACAAGGGATGTGCAATTACACACTCCAAGATGCGTAATTTGCAATTTATTTGAGAAAAAACTGGAGTTAGAGCAAAATGTTCAATTGTTATGAACATAGACACTCAGAGAAGGCGATTTTGACTCCCTTCACTCTTTGGTGAAGTTTGGGTCATTGAAAATGAACAGAGCGGATGAGTTTGGTGGAAAACAAATGCCTATTGGGCGCTCGTCTTCCCATCACATACACACCGCATGACGATGTAGGATAATACTGGAAATATGCCTGGAAAGCCGCTTTTCTCAGCTTTTCAAGGGAAGAAAAGTACATTTCCATCTTTTACAGTTGGAAAGTTATGTGGGGTTATATAAAACATGTTCCCAAGTAGCGTAGGTACACCGTTGGTCTGGAAGGCTGAAACGGTTTCATAGTTTTTACATATTTTCCCCATTCTTTCTGTTGAGCCTACACAGAATACGTAGCTGTCACAATCTGTAAAGCTGTTGTGAAACTGTACAATTCCCAAAGCTCTGAACAGCTGCATGGTTCACACACGGCTCCTGTCTCATGGGCTGTGATAACGTGGCCGAGTCCATGAGAGAAACAAAAGGGGGAGCTTTGTCAGTGAAATGACCCAGAGAACACATCTGAAAGCTGTCTGGGTTTTGTACCTGCTGCTGTTGGCCAAGTGTGACCACGGCTAATTGGTAGAGCCGCTCTCAGCATGTGTGGAGCAGTGTTCATGCATGAGCAGAGGATGTAATGGGACTAAAGCTGTTTCAGCTCTGCAAAAAAGGTGTTAGGACATCTCTTTATTTATTCCATTTTTTGTTTGCTTTTTCAAATGTTCCCATTTTTTTCATGTAGTTGAATAGTTTTACCCACCTCCAGGTCTGTTTGTGATGAGGAAACTACAATATTGCATCAGAAAATAGCCTAACATGGGCCCTAAGGTGAATAATAAGGTTTATTTCACTCCATATGTACAAATACAAATGTAATATACACATACAGACTTGATATTTTGCACTTGTGTAGCTAAGGCCATAAATTAAGCCTTTTTTTTTTTATGTCCAAAAAGTTGTTTAGAAAGTTTGCTGTGTGTTTTGTAGGAAACAGTGTGAATTTTATTTTCCTTTTACTTTTTTCATTTGTATTTCTGGTCCTAAAAAGGTGTCAGGTAAATGAGGAATAACTCTGAACCACTACAAACAGTTTAAAACAAACTAGTTCTGTTTTTCCACATTTTTAAGACAGTAAAAATCACACACACACACACACACACACACACACAGCCTTTGAAAACCAATTTAACACTTTCATCCTAACTGCAAAAATGTTCGCCATTTCCTTCCCGAGCTCAACCTCTCACAGTTAGTACCAAAAAAAGTCAACAGTAATTCACCCTTCTAACAAGAAACTGCAGGTTTTTGAACACCTGCGAGCATTCTGTCAGCTCCAAATGAACAAGACGTGGATAAACAGCCCAAAGGTGCGGAGAGCGAGGGAGCTTCTCTGACCCAGCCTGCCTCTCCACGCTGGGGGCACAGACATTACACAGACCTGCTGTACTCTGCGCCGCGGTGGTCCAACTTCATAAACTCAGCTGAGAGAGAGCGAGTCGGGAGGCTGTCAGTGAAGAATTGTGTTTTGGGTCATGTTTGAAATTGTAATGTGGTATTAAAGAGGGGGTATTGTACTTCTATGGGGTATTAAGTGCTAAAATGTAACATATTTAGATCAGTATGATACGTTTGATTGTTTTAAAAAGGCTGTATTGACCGAAAACAATGTATTAACATGTTTTATAAGTTTTAGATCTGTTTTTCTCTCTCCGTGACTGAGCACCAAAGTCCATCTGTGACATGTTAGTGCCACATGAACCATCTGCATCTGAGGAGCTCAGGGACCGGCCTCCTGCTGCAGTCCTGGTTTAGTCCTGGTTTAGTCCCGGTTTAGTCCCGGCCTCCTGCTGGTCCCAGAGTCAGGACTAAACTCGGGGACTCAGTGATTCAGATTCATTCAACGTCACTGAAAAGCTAATGGCCCTTGATCGCAAAATGGACGTGACTTTGGCCTTAAGGTGCAGTTTTGATAACAATGCAGAGAGACTGAAGAGCAAGAGACATTAAGACCTGCTGTTGAAAGAATGCAGCTGCTTGACCCAAAATCAAACCAAGACAGATTTTATCTATTGACTGGTGTAAACTCGCCCCTAGAGACTGGAGCAGCAAGTGTGATCTCCTCCTCCCTACGCTTTTTCAACCCGTGTGGATCCCGCTAACGAAACTGCTGCACATCACATCAGGTTTGTGAACTTGTAGTGTATCGTTTTTTGTTTTTCTGTCATGTTTTTGCACATTTATGTCAGAATTGTTGGGCTGGAGAAAGTGCGACGTATGTGGGCGGACTGCTCCCTGTGGTCTACGTCAGAGTGGTCACGTAATGCTGCTGTGACGTGTCCAGTCAGCTGATTTATACAGATTTTGGCACTGCGTTCCTACTGGCGGAGGCAGGACGACAGCGCCATCTGCAGTCCGGCTTCCTCAGGACTGTATCCCATGTGTGAGAGTAACAGTTTATAGTCCCATGTGCACATCCTGTTTTGCAGATAATAAACCATCGATAATTGGATGCAGTCCCCTGTGATTTCTTTTTCTTTTTTTCATTTTTTTTTCGGATACGGGCTGACAATGCGATGCCCTTGGCTAATTCACCTGTCATAAAAAGTATACGCACATCACTGGTGCAAAGCTACTAGT